>OX578276.1:73206143-73713643 GCA_951217055.1 Gerris lacustris | reverse complement strand
AACAATTTGCTTTCTTCTTTGTGAAAAAGATGAGTATAGTTGCTTTTTAAGCTGCTATAGCTGCTGAGTTTTTTTGTACTTGGCTTTGTCCCTTTTATTTCCCCTTTAAAAGCTCACTGAGTTTTTATGGCTAAAAATTTATATAAAGCTTAATGTTGTTTTGAACAACCTTGGTTCTTTGAAATGTCCCATTAAATTTGTTGTAGATATTTCAATAGAAAAATAAAGAATAATGATAAAAGGTACAATTTTTTTTTTCTCATAAACCCATCCTTAAAAAAATATAGGAATACAAATAGAAGAAGTACGCTGAAGAATAAATATAGTTCACAAATAAATAAGTTTGAATAGAATATATATATATATATATATATATATATATATATATATATATATATATATATAATATGTATATATTTACACGCGTTTCTTCATAAGTTTTCTTTGATAACTCTTGAAAAAAAAAAAAAAAAATCTTGAGAGTTTTTTTTATTTATTATTGATCCTGTAAGTTCATTTTGTTTATGTATTTACTTTGTTAACAGTTAACATAAAGGGAGGGGATAAATAAATAAATAAAAACGATGTGCAATTTTTTCCCACGTTTTAAATATTTTTTTGTTTACTTCTTTGGTTAGTTACTCAGTTTTACCACGAAAACGAAAACAAAGCTTTATGTTACTGTATTATAGATATATTTCCCCTCTGTAACTGCAGGCCAGTAGCGTTAGACTCAAAAATCTCCCAATTTGAAAATAATTCCAACAAAAGATTTTTTATTTAATGGCCTCATTTATGTCCCATGACTATGACTATCCTAGGTTTCCCCCTCGGCGGACCTGTGGAAAAGGAGGGATGGGTAAAAATGTACCCCCAAAAGAGGTGTTTTTGCGGTTTTTCGCTATATCTTCTAAAATAATCAAAATTTTGAAAAAATGCTTCAAATATAAAAGCATTCAAATATGCGTGAGGCCAAGAGAGTAGTCCATGGACCACTCGCTAACAAACTACAGTAGATCAAAGTTGGCCCAATTTTTCACATTTACGAACTTCAGGTTTTAGTCTGAGACATGGAATATGCGAAGCGGTAACTCTGAATCAAATTCCTATCCCTCATTCCAGTTCTGTCCGCTACCTTGGATTAAACCTGGATAGGTGATTATCATGGGCACACCACACAAAACTTACGATTCCTGCAACCGAAGCTACAACGAAGCTACCGAGACTGCAACCGAAGCTACAAACGTTTACACAGACTTTTACACTATACATCTAAACTCAACACACATAACAAATTACTTATTTATTACACCATAATTAGCCCTCTTCGTCATACGAGTATGGTATTGAACTCTGGAGATGCATCAAGCGTTCTAACTCCTACCGTATCCAATACCTTCAATCCAAAATCCTTAGAAGAATAACTAAGGCTCCTTTTTAAGTCTTCAACTTTAACCTTCACAATGACCTCAAAGTTCCCTTTATTCGCGACCTAACCACCTCCCGATACAAACCTTTCCATGACTCAATTTCCCATTATGCTTTAATCCACAACCTATCATCATCCGTGACCTATTAAAAATCAATTAATAAAATGTAATATTCATGCCATACTTTGAGATCTTAAGGTTTTAGGAAATATATTCAAATATGATAAATGGTCCAATTAGACCGAATTCCAAGGAGCAATTCCTTTCAAATGACAGGAACAAGGAGCGACTCATCAGTTTGCTTACTAAGAGGTTGGAAAGTGAAGGCATTTCAGTCAAGCATGCTCGCGAGGATGCTGACCATTATGGTCGTCGTTACAGCCATCGAAGTCGCCCAGTGTCGCCCATAAGAAGGGTAGTAGAGTCGGCGATGATTCGGATTTTTATGTCATCTTCACTGCTCTAGCCACACCATCTACTATAGAACCTATTATTGTTAACCTGTTTCTGCCCCACTTCTACAAGTACCTAAAGTTGAATCATCCATTGTAATTGATGTTAGCAATTGGTCCATTTATAATTTTTGAAGATATTTTCTAAAACCTGAAATTGAAAACAACTTTTTTCATAGGTATTGACAATTAGTCCAATTTTGACCTGCTATAGTTTGGTAACGGATGGTCTATAAAATTCGCTCTTGATTTCATTCGACGTAGAATTTAATGCTCGACAACTTTTACATGGAATACTTTTATGATAAGCAGGTTATGTTCGAATAAGTTTTCTAAAAATCTGAAGTTGTAATCAATCATCTACGTTATTGTGGTAAATTGGTCCAAATTTAATCTGCTGTAGTTTGGTAACGAATGGTTTATAAAATTTGCTCTTGATGTCATTCGACGCAGGATTTAATGCTCTAAAACTTTTATTTTAAGATAAACAGTTTTTTTGATATTTTTTTTTTTATAACAAGTTTTTTGTTGTGTAAAACTGGCATTGAAACGAAAATATGTGGAAAATTGGTCCAACTTTGAGCTGCTGTAGTTTAGTAGGGGGTGGTCCAAAAAATTCACTCTGGGTCTTATTCATCGCAGAATTTAATGCTTTACATGACATACAAAGAATTTTTTTATGATTTTGATTATTTTAGAAGATATAAGCAAAGAACCGCACAAAACCCCCATGGAGGATACATTTTTACCCTTGTCTCCTTTTTTAGAGTTCTGACGAGGGGAAAACCCAGGATAGTCATATTGGGTCACAAATAAAACCATTAAAACAAAAAACCTTGTGTAGAAATTATTTCCGAATTGGATGTTTAACGCTACTGGCCTACTGTGTTATAGTTAGTAGTTTTTATGTAGTAAAATATATTATTAAAGAACGATATATTGGTTGAAGTTTGAAGTACTATTTTACTTAGAAATTTAATGCGGTTAAATAATTTTCAGATGCATTTGAACAGTAGCATCAAAGAAAACTAAGAATTAAAATTATATAGCTGTCTCTCTGGAGCCGGCGCCTGTTTCTTGAGAAACACATATTGGCGAGTACTTATTTATGTGGAATCCAGGTCAGGGTAATTGCAACTATGTAGTTGAAATAACCGTTAGTTTTAACAGCAATAGAAGTAAATATAATATTTCAATTTATATCAATTTTGTTTTTTTAAATCTTTTTTTGCAACTTCCACTTTTTCCTTTGTGTAGTGGAAATGATGATTCTTTTAATTCGATTCACCTTAAAGAATACAATTTTTCCTATAATTAGAAACAAGTTAGAGTACAATATTATACTTAACTTTTAAACTCAAAGTATTCAACAATAGCTAAATGATTCTCTTAGAAAATTATTCTCTAGTGAATAACATTGTCTATCAAAAGTATTATAACTTTATTCAAGTAAATTAGAATATAAGAAGAGTAAAACTTTTAATTGTGAAATAAATAATTTTATTCTGTTTCAGAATTGTTTTATTGTTTTAAAGTATTACATTTTATTATTCCTAGAAATGAATTGTTTTCAATATTGTTACCAATATTACCAAGTTAATAAAACAATTATTAACAATATTGTAATACTACTAATGCTGCTATATCATGTTTAAATCTTGTTGGATAAGTTAAAGGCAATACTAGGTTTGATACAATATAATAAAATAGTTAAAATAAGAACAATATAGGGCATTTTGTCCACAGTAAATGTCTATTCTGATTAATTTATTTATCAATGATATTTTGTCAAATAACATTATTATTATTGTTTAAAAATAATATTGTAATTATTATAAATCTTCTGGTCCATGATTATTGATGTACCTAATTATGATCTTTTAAAATTATATGATGAAGTCCATGTTTAAGATTATGGAGCTAATACAACAAGGACTAAAAATATAGATTTAATTTCTCATTTAAACTTTCCTTTTGGACCTGACTTATGTTTTATATACATATTGTTATTGTTACAGAATCATGTGGAGGTGGTGGGTGGTGGGGAGGAAGAGAAAAAGAAGAATCAAGTATCTGGAGGAAGCCTAGAGACTGAATATGAACTCAAAGAAGTTACCAAGGAAGGCCACGAGAGAGCAGATCCTTCGCAGTTTGAACTTCTCAAGGTTCTCGGCCAGGGATCCTTTGGCAAGGTACTAAATCCTTTACCCTAAACATCCCTTATTTTCCTTGTTTTTTTTTTATTGATGAAAATATTGATAAGCTAGGGCTATAAATTGAATGACTGTTTATTTGTGTTGATATTATAACAATGGTAACTGTTGTAGAAGAAATAAATGGTAAAATAACAACATCATTTTATTGTTAAACCAATTTTATTTTTATTAATGTTTTGTGTTAAAGAGTTATGAATTTAATTTTAGATAGTTTTTGTCAAAAGGGACACTAATATGTAGTATATTTTATATTCCTAATCAACCAGGGATAATATTATTATTCTTACATTAAACTGCAAATGCTATCTATACCTGTGCTGAGAGTTTTTGTTCTTAATTTATATGTAATTATACATCTCTCTGGCGCAAAAGACCTAGGCCTATCAAAGGGCTTAGAAAACTAGGAGTATATGTAATGGATGAAATCGGGTTAGTGTGTCGCTCCGACCAGCTGCATACATTTTACTATTGACTTATAACAGTTACTCGCCACTTCACATAAACAGCTACCCATTGCCGGAGTTGGAAATTAAACCCGGAACGTCCTGCGTGACAAGCGAACACGATAGTAAAAGGTATCGTATTGTATGCTTAACTGAAAGATATGTTAAAGTGATTAAAATCTATCTTGTTGCAATAAAGAGGGGGAGTGGGTGAATTCTCTCTTAAGTACAGACTTAAATGTTTATAATATCAGTTAAACATCTTCGAAGAAAATAAATACATATATTCCAATTTCTTATATATATATATATATATATATATATATATATATATATATATATATATATATATATATATATATATATATATATATATATATATATATATATATATATATATATATATATATATATATATATATATATATATGTATGTATGTATATATATTAGAAAACTTAAGTGAAAAAAAATTTCTTTCCTTAAGGAATTAAGGAAAAAAATGAAATCTATTTCTTCCTTTACTGCAGCTTTGTTTTCTTGTTCAGCCGTCGACTTTGTTTCATCTGCTGAGCGGAAAATAAAGGATTACGATGGGATTAGAGAAAGGCTGAAGATTTGTGTTTATTTTGTATTTTCATTTCTTTTTCTTGATTTATATATTTTACTTTTACTTAGACGAATGTCGTAAACTAAAAAATCCCCATCCACTTTTATAATAAAAAACATAAAAAAATTTTGACCACAGTTTTCTTAGATAACTGTACTACCATTGAACCTTTAAAAATATAGCTTCTTGGAGCTTCTTTATCGCAGTTCTTTTGACGTTACTACGGATGATAGGAGATGCCATTTATCATTTGTCATTTCAATGTATGCAGCTGTGCGGTTTCGTAACCGCAGTGCTGATATCCACCTCTCATATGTTATGGCTTAACAGATGAATTGACGTATTTATATTCCACATTTCCTGTAGGTATGCATTCATTACTGTTGCTAGATTAATCCATCATATTCTTTCCTGTTACAAGTGAAGCCTTTTCATTTTGGTTAAAGCTTTCGATTCGAGTGACCCTAAATTTGATTTATATTTCTTCTCAACTCTTGCCCTGGTACCATTAATGTAAATTAATTATCTTTAATATTACACCACTACTCCACTAAATAGCTAAATTACTAATGGTGTAGATTAATGTTGTGAAGTTTTAAAAATACCAACTGATATTGTTAAAAGTATTTAAATTGTAACATAATCTAAAAATAAACTTGATTGAAATATTATTAGATAAATCATCTCTGATGAGCAATCAACTCGATGCTTGTTTAGGCGTATTATTGAGGTCTGTTATGGAAGGGCGGTTCCCTATCCCTCACTGAAAGAAATTGTGTGCCAAAATCCCTTGTATAAAGTATTATTCAAAGGTTACAATACACATTTTGGAACTTCATCGACGATTTGATGTATCATATAAATGGTTTAGTATGATATTGTAGTTATATTATACCTAGCATAAATCATATTTTGGATTTAAATGTAAAACAGAATCGTCCTGAAATAACGATAATACATACAGGGGGGGGGGGGGGGGGTATGCATCATACTAAATAAAGTATGAAGTCCATGCTGTGTTGTGTATGAACCATACTCAGCCTCCGTATGATTCATACAAGGCAATGCATTATACTTATGTTTCTGCATGTATATTACGTTTTTCCCCCGGGTCAGGATCCTCACTCTTAACGTTCGTGTGAAGTGTTTGATCGTTAACTATGTCTCGCTTCTCGATTTATATCAAACCGAGAGTCATGGTTCAGGCCATGGTTTTCGATGGTCGATCGTGGTTTTCAGGCCGAAACTTGGTGGCGCTTATCTTTGGAGAAGCTAACCATTTATTTGAAACATGCTCAGTGAACATTGAGTTGAGGGCCCGGTCCGGGAAATTAACTCAGATCTCTATGTAAGGTGGACACCCATCCAACACTAACCACCCACGCTTGATGCTGCTTTACTGTATTGATTCACTAAGTAACGTCTATTAATTGTTAGCATTTAATTTAACGTGATACCATTATACTGGGCGTTTGTTGAAATATACAAGTTCTATCTATCAATCCCTTTAGGTGGTAATAGTGGGGATGGTTTTATACATACAATGCTTCACAAATTCTTTAAAAGCTATGTTTAAAGCCAAGTTTTTTAAAATATATGTTTTTAGAAAGCATTTAGCATTTCACATTTTTTATCCTTTGTAATATATTCTTCTAGGTATAATTCATAATTCCTAGTTATCTAATGTATATTATGTTTTCATATTTCTTATTTATAAGTATCATTAACTATTTAATAGGAAACATTGGCATTATACTATTTAACGTATGTGGTTTTTCCCTCAAATATTTAAGTCAGAATTTTATTTATCAAAAAATTTCTAACATATTATTAGGATATATATTTCAAATAATTTAATTTGTTTCCTCCAAATACCCGTATAAATAATGAAATAATAATTCCGAATTATACCTATAGAAATATGCCCGATTTTTTCCAATTTATTACGCCTTTATTTAGAAAATAATGCCTATTTATTTCCATTGTTTTAAATAAATATCAAATGAAGTATTCTATTTTTTATTGTGATGTCGCATTTACTTTTTGTTTTTTAAAACTATTAATCTTTTTAAAATTAATAATTTCGATAAATTTGCATTCCTTGTTTGTTGGTTGTTTTATCCTTGTAGGAAGTTGACATAAGCCAACTGTTTTCATAATAAATTGTATAATAAAAGAAATGCTGTGAAAGGAGATCTATAGGGGAGTGCCGAAAAGGGCGTTCCCTTCGTCCAGACTGCGGGAAGAGATAGAGAGAGAAAGAGTACTAAAGGAAATAATGAAACGAATGCTTTAGGATTCTTGAAACAATTTATTAATGAAAAGGGGAACACTAATGAGAATAACGTCAAAACTAGTGCTTTTGAGAAGCGTCAGTTTGCATAAAAAGCAATTTCTACCCCTTATTTATTTACCACGCTATTTACATATTTAATATTCTAGATAAACTCATTGTTATCCAAAGTATTTTTTTTTTTTATAATTGAACTGATAAATTATTCAAGATCATCAATGAACTAATTACATGTATCTAATTTAATTTAATGTATTGATCATTCTCAATATACATAACAGATCATTTATTTCTATTATTTAAGCGTTCGGCATCTACCTGTATAAGTCTTGTAATCCTGTACCTGAGTAGTTAAATAGATTGAAGGATCCTTTTATTACCTTAATGATACATAACAATACACTTATTTAGAAATCCTATAGTATCTGGGTGGTGGGTCTATCGGGATAGGTTTTTTTTAAAAAAACATGTCTTATTACTGCTGTATTTCGGCCTTCTTCGGCCATTCTCAAGCATCTACAACAATTAAATACACAAAAACTTATAAATTATATTAGACTAGAACATAATTTGATCAGTAATAAAAATTTTGGAAAACATTTCTTACCTAAAAATATCACACTAGTAAGGTCAAAATTACAACAAATTTTATTGTGTTTCTACACTTTTGTCATCGTTAAGATCCCATTCTAGAATATACATCATATATGTACACTTCTGTTTAATTCTACATTACTAACATAAGTTCTCAATTCTATAAACCATGCTTTACAGTATACTATTCACATTAATCCTTTTCAATAACATATATATAATTAAAAAATCGTCTAAAAACATCTTCTGCAGTAATTAAACTTGACAAAAACAGGTATAAATTTAATAAACATATAACCGTATACCATACTTCTATTAAATGTAAGAATTTGTTTTTAGAAAGTCTTAAATTTTTCTGGAATAATATTATGTATACATATTCAAACCATCTTTATAGACAGTTAAATGGAGTACCTATGGGTGGTAGGTTATCAGTGAGCCTTTGTGGAATTTATATAAATAATCTAACAACAGCTTTGCGCAAGTCAACCGTAAAACCCAAAGTTTTTTAAAAAAATATTAGGATTTCGCAACAAACTTTATTGAAATGCAATGATGAAAAACTTTTGACGTAGCGGCGTCCCTAGTTAAGGCTGTCACTTCCCTAGATGTGACCGGTATAATATCGTGAGTTTTTCCAAAAAAAAATAAAATAAAAATAATTTAAGTAAAAAAATAATACCCTTCCATATCTTCTTGGTTCCACCCAAGAAGATTTGGTCCAACTAAATGATATCTTTTTTAACACCCGTATAACTTTATATAAGTGTATCAGTTCAAAGTTTAAGACCTTTTAACGTCAAGAGAAAAGAAAGATGGACAGAGAGAAGAAAGATGGGCAGAAGCGAGCTTAAAAATGGAATATTGGAGCCCACGTATTTCTAAATGAATTGAATATGCATATTTTGAACATGAAGTATTTATTAGGTATATGACAATGTAACTATGTAATATATATATATATATATATATATATATATATATATATATATATATATATATATATATATATATATATATATATATATATATATTATATATATATATATATATATTATTATATTAATGTTCTTTATTTATTTTAACATTATTTGGTTGCAGATAATAATGTATTTTTAAATTATTAAACTATTTGCCATAATAATTTAATATACTATATTATATTCAAAGTTATTTATACTCTCCTGTTCGTATTATTAGACTCTATAAATACATTTGTAATTGAGTGGGTGTCGGGAAATGATCCCATAATTTGCGGTTGGCTCTACTCGGTGACATTCAACGGCCTTATTCCAGGTATTTAGATTGCTTGCTATGTTTGGTAATAATCCGCTATGGTTTATTATTAAAGGTGTCGTCTTAGAAAATTGCTTTCAGCTCTGTAAATAACTGTCATTTAATTCTCCCATTGCCGTCCCTCTGCCTTGCCATGAAATAATTTGATATCCTCTTTGAAATGCTGCTTTGTTACGTTGAATTACTGAATTGTTAGTGCCGAGAGCGTAACTAGGTTACTTATTGCTTTATAGTTATCAGTATTAACGTTATGTTAGGATTACTTGATAAAATTTGCGTACAAGTGGAAAAAAATACAATAAATATAAATAAATAGGTTTCTTGCTATGCTTACTGTAGGAATCCCAATAATTTACTATTCTTTGAAACAAAATTTCCCCTTTTTATTATTACTGGTCTTATATTACTTTGCTTTGTAAGTTTCATCGCACATTTCCGTTTCCCCAATTTTGAACCACTTCCCGTGATTCAATCTTCCTCAAATTTTGCACATAGATAGAACTAAGGTGAAGAATACAGAAACCAAAAATTAAAAAAAATTAAAAAAATGGCGTCAAATTTATTTTGTTATCAAGTTTCATCGCACACCTATTACCCCAATTTTGAACCACTTACCGTCATTCAATCTTCCCCAAATTTTGCACATAGATTCAACTAAGGTGAAGAATACAGAAACCAAAAATAAAAAATAAAAATAAAAAATGTCGTCAAATTTATTTGCTTTTCAAGTTTCATCGCACACCTTTTACCCCAATTTTGAACCACTTACCGTCATTTAATCTTCCCCAAATTTTGCACATAGATACAACTAAGGTGAAGAATACGGAAACCAAAAAAAAAAAAAAAAAAAAAAAAAAAATGGCGACAAATTTATTTGCGTTTTAATTTTTATCGCACACCTATTACCCCAATGTTGAACCACTTACCTTCATTCAATCTTCCCCAAATTTTGCACATAGATACAACTAAGGTGAACAATACAGAAACAAAAAAAAAAAAACTAAAAATTGAAAATAAGACCAGTTTTGAAAAATGGCATTTTTATATTAATTATTAAGTAAAACTTCTTTAGCCGTGGTAGAGTAAATTGCCTTGGATGAAACGAAGTTTGTGTTTCGAGTCTCGTCCAAGGGATAGAATTTTTATCAACTGTAGGCTTAAGTCGGCAGTTGATTTACCTGTAAAAATCTTTCAGAAGGGCGAGTCTCAATCCTCCAACCCTTGGGACAGCAGGCCAATGCGTTATCCATTACACCACGGAAGTAGATACAATTTTTTTTCACTCCACAAAATTGGTATACAAGCGTAATATTTTATACATTTTAATAATATAATGTATTATGTATTATATAAATGTTGTTTTCATGTTTCATTATTCGCTAAAATGTTATGAAAATATTTTATTAATTGAAATTATGTTTCTTTGCGAAGTTATCTGTCTGCAGTGGCACAGTAAACTCTTATTTATAAATATGTATGCTGTGTATTTAATAAATGATTTATATAATATGCGTTACATATATAAGGTTTATTGTGCTATTTCATCATTAGTTAAATCTAAGTAATAACAATTCTAGTGTTTTCTTTATCTTGGAACCAACAAATCCCCATTTCAATTAACATAGTATATAAGTGGAGCAATTTGTTTTGATATACGAGTAAAATTGAGTTACGTTCTTCTTCTAGGAACTATTTAAACTCTTAATTATATATATGACATATTTTTATAATTATATTATATTAATATGTAGGAGGGAACATAAAATCAACTGTTTCTAGAACTGAAGTTTCACTTCTAATGCCTGAGAGTCTCACACATATATCTTTTTTCCTACTGCGCTAAGTTTGCCCAATAATAGCAGTGCTTTTCAATGAGGAAACTATTAACTATACGCCAACGGAGTTAATCTGGTGTACACTTACCTTTCTTAAGTTTTATAAACCTAAGATGTTTATGATCAGTAATGACTCAGAAAAACTTTTTTGTAGACTTATTTTGGTGGCGCTGCCAGATCTTATGAAGCCCCATCTTGTAAAAAGAGGGCATACTTTGTTGATTTGTTGAATTTGCTTCGAGGTATTGACCGAACTTGATAATATCGGTTTTTATTAATTTTATGATCCTGTTCTGTCGACAGATTACTGACGGACATCTTTAAACATTATTTTTTCCGTGGTAGGCTGTGAAATAGTAACTTTAGAGCCTAAAAAACATAGCTAAAATCCATTTTTTCATTACGTGGACTTAAAAAATCTTTTCATTACTCCTAGCTGTAAAGAAAAAATCTTTTACGTCTTAGGAACTAAAAGATTTTTATTTTCCGGCGGGTAGTTGTCAAAACTTCCGTAGTGCTGCAGTCTTTGTAGAAATGCTTCTAGTACGATAAAAATCCGCTAGATGTCAATGCGTTTTATTTATCTTTTCTTATAGTGTGACCTCATTTTAAGGTTTCTTTTTTTAAGTCTTAAGTATGTACTAATATTTGTTATTATTATATATTGATTAGTGATTAATATTTCATGTTTTTTCATTGTCTGATACCTCGGAAAAAATAGCGTATGCTACGCGGCTGTGAAGTGTTTTTTCTTTACCTTGGCAATATTTACTGTCTCGCTTCGCTCGACAGTAAATGTAATTGCCGCGGTAAAGAAAAAACTCACTTCACAGCCTAGTAACATAATATACTATTTTCTGATAATTATGATGTCTAAATGCATCAAAATCTTGCTTCATCGCTATTTTTCTCTATTTCTATGTATATAGGAAAGTAAAAATGCAGACTAGATTCGACGTTTTATCTTCCATATCAATATGACTTCATCTTGCGATTTAATGTGGTTACAATTTAAGGAAGTCTATTTCTAGGTTGTCCTTCGAGAATTGCAGACAAGCGCCATACATTTATTTTACAAAAACAATTTAAACTTAATATCTCCGTGATTTATGTCTTTTTGCGGTTAATTTATTTTGTAAAGTAATTTAAAAGTTTAACATAGCTTTGTCAACAACAAATGAGCGGAAACCTCCTATTCTAAGGAGTAGAATATTATTAATAAGTCGTGTTCAAATTTAACTTTTAAATAAACTTGAAAAAAACTTTTAAATATTGTATATTTTTTAAATGACTTCGGGGTTTTGTTTTTACTTATTTATATTATATTTTTATATTATTATTATAATGATATCTTCGAACCTCACATTATTTTTTTTAATGTAAAAGTTACAAAGTAAGAACATGCAAACAAAAAAAAGAGATTACAGCAACAATAGTTTTTTTGATAGGTTAGGAAAAATTGTTACTTTTGCAACTTTTATATACCCGCTAAAAATTGGTTTGAGTTTTCTATCTGGTTCATCCATTCCATTTGGTTTTTCTTACCCCCCCCCCCCCCCCCCCTCTTTGATAAGCCCTAAGCAGCTTAAGCCGAGCGGGTCTTTTGTGATAGACCTTTTTTTAAGGTATGGATAATTACCTTGCGTATTATTCTTCTTCAGTTAAATTGGATAGATGGAAAAACGGATTGAATAGATAAAATTAAAATGTTTTAACCTCTTAAAATTGAATTTGGATTAAGTCACATTTTTTAAAACCCCTTTTATTGTACTAAATGTTTTTGTTATTAATGAATTAGTTGTATAACATAAATATTTACCAACTGTAAAGCCTCGGCTAGACTGACCAAACCGAACAAAGGAAACGAACCGAGCATTTGTCTCTGCGCATGCCCAGTCTGAGAAGCGCAGGCGCACTTTCGTTCGGTTCGGCAGTCTGGACGAGGCTTTTAAGCAATAAATTTAAATTTTATTATAAAACAAAATAAATTATACAATGTTTATAACCTGTCATTTATAAAACCTTTAATATAAATGAAATCAGAGGTAAGGCAGCAGTGTTGAAATTTTCTCCACTTATTTTGGCTTACCTTTGCACCTTCTCCTCTAAAGTCGGTTGCCATATTGCCATAGTGCGTTCCTATTGATGAAATATAGTATTTAAAAGTGAATATCGGGCTACCTCTTGTTATATCCTAACTTCCTAGTACTATATATTTTTTAAAAAATGGTTCAGTGCTCCTATTGGCGAAAATAGAAAATACTAAAAACTTAAAAATTGAAAATAGTACTTAAAAGTGAAAACCGAGCTGTCACTCCTGTTAACTTCCTAGTACTATATATGTAAGAATGTCACATTTTTGTTTTTTGCGAGACGGAAATTTCTTCTATTCCCCTGCCCTATAACATGTCCATGTTATTTGTATTTACTTTTTTTTTCTTTTTTTTACGGTGGTGACCTTGTTCTTTATTAACTTTGATATGTGGACTTAATGTTTTCTTTATTTGCATTGTTGCTTCCAAGCTTACCAAAGGTAACGGAAGCAGTATGATCAATCTGAAGAACATTTGTTATACCTTTAAATTAAAAATTTCATCGACAGAAATGCATTTCAGATATCAAGTGATTTTTTTATATTGTACTTGTGATGTTTAACGTAAGTATAACTCAAACTCAAGGTTCTAAACCACGTGCGTCTTAAATTTGTTAAAATTGTTGTTTATAAAACGTTTTTAATTGAATTGTTAATTGGATATTTCTTTAGTATTTTTAATTAGTCTTTTTAGGAAGAGGTTGAAACAACTGCAGGAAACTAAGGATTTGTTAAAAGAGGTTAAACCTTTCTCTGTATGAAGAATCTCTCGAGAGCCCTTTTCTTTTTGATTAATTTGTTTGTTTTATTAATAAATTTGAGTACCTAATTTCTATTTCGTTGGTTTTTAATAATCATGCTAAAAAGACAACTAGTCTTAAAGCCAACGTTACTTTTGAATCCCCTTTATTGTTTTTCCCTGTACTGTATGACCCTTAAGTGTATCCGAACCCTTTTGTTAGAGTGAGGCAATTGCATATATATGTAGATCTCTTTAATTAAGGTTTATGATAAAGGTTCATGCTAAGTTGTCAACGTATTGTAGTTCAATTGTGCAAAGAGCCACCTTTCTCTTTACTGTCATAGTTAAATCTAAATTTAACAATGAAGGATATTAAACCAAAAACTCATTTGCCTCTTTGAAACTTACTGAATTACGTCACAAGCGAGTATATATCTGATAACTCTAAATAAATTCTCATTTAGTTTCTCGGTGAAAAAATAACATCAACTTATTTAACATACATTATTTATCGTACTCGTACTTATAAATAAACTTAAGTAGGTAACTATATTAAAAAAACTTTGATATTATAATTAATGATCAAGGGATTTTATTTTAGATATAATTTTGCTTCTGAAGCTTTGTCTCTGATTTAAAAAATTTCATGACAGCAATTCTTTCCAGTCATCTGGACGCTTTTCGGTCCCTTGTCTGTCTGTCGCTCAATTTTTGCGAACCAACATATCTAAAATACTACTCTTTTCATCTTTGAAATTCGGGTGGTAGGTCAAAATTAGCCCATTGTTGGTCCCATATAAATATAGTAAACCTTCGGCGCCCATTTGTTTGTCCTCCACATTCGCTCAAACATACATTTATTTACACCTATATCTTTAAAAGTACTCATATCATTTTTAAGAAATTTGGATGGTTTGCCGAAAGTTGCCCGCAGATAGCCCCAAATGTCAACCGTCTCCACACATTAAATATTACTAAATTGATACTTTGGCTAATCTGTAGTGGGCGATACAGTCGAGAATCGCTTGGCAGCACAATTTCGCTTGATTTTTACACTTAAGGCTCTACCGCCCTTTGAGTTTAGAAAAAACAGTCAAATTAAAATGTTATTGGTTCTAAGCAAAATCTAAGTACAGGCTTCATTCCCAATTTTAATTCTGCACAATTTGAGCCCTATTTCAACTCTCTACTACAATAAATACTACAACTATTTCAATACATCGAGTTTTATCGTTGTACTGAAATGGCGCCTGTACTATCATAGGAAGTTGAAATAGGGTTCAAATTGTGCAGAATTAAAATTGGGAATGAAGCCTGTACTTAGATTTTTAACCTATTCTAACCTCAAAGGGCGATAGAGCCTTAAGAGATTATATCCCTTTGTCAAAACAGTTTATTTTTAAGATTTATACATTTGAAAGCTTATATCTATATAATTAATACATTTTAGAGGTGATATCCCTTTGTCTAAATAATACATTCGAGTGAGGCCCCCCCAATTTTCTAACCTCTTTTCCTAAGGTGGCCTGATAACTACAGATTTACCGATACTTTTAAAATTCAACTATTTTGACAGATTTAAAAAAGGGGGGAATCAATTTAATAAATTATTCAATATTTTTTAAAAGCATAACATCAATAAAAATACCTGATAAGATATGAGGAAGCTATGTGCCACAATAATTGGCAGACTATTTTTTTTATATATATTTGTTATTTATAAGTTTTTTGGGTAAATTTTGCTTTCTGAAAATAAAATTAATAATACAAGATAAAAAGAACTTTTTATATACTAACCCTTTTAAATTTTCCTTGTGGATTTCCTTAGCTGTCACTGGTCGTGTTGGTTTACAATTGATTTTGAATTTGACCGCCTAAATATTTAAGAAATTTAGCGACTAATAGGATAATAATTTGGTAAATCTAATTACTGATTATTGTATTGTCATCGGAAATACATAATCTGTGCAATTTTCAGTTTTCTACTTAGTCAGGAAGTTATAGTTAAAAATCGATTGCAAGATTTGTTCCGGACATACAAATAAACAAATAAGAAAGCAAGCTAATAAAAACGTAGTAAAAATATATTGATTTCAAGTAGTGTGGAGATATAATTAATCATATCTGACAATTTTTAAAATTCATGGAACACTCAATGAAAAAATAATAGTCTGCCAATTAGTGTGGCACGTAGGTTCCTCTCGTCCTATCGAGTACAATTCATTATTCCCCCTCCCCCCTCTTTTTTAAATCTTAATTAATAGGATCAATTAAGAAATATTAAATTTGCGCTGTTGAAATTAATATGGGACGAAGTAAGTCTACTTTCGTCCAACGTCCAACCATCCAAAACTCTTCAAAATTGGATGAGTACTTTTAAAGATAAAGGAGTTAATAAAAAATAGTTTGACTCATGCGGAAGAGAAAGGAACTGGAGCAGTAAATTAAAATTAATGTGGACCATCCTATATAGTCTATAGCTGTGAAATTCTATCTAAATTTAATTAAAATAGGACAAATAGCTTATTTAGATAGGTTATTTAGGTATTTGATTTAAGTAGGTTTCTAAGAAGTCGGTAATTTCTGTTAAATTGATTGAGAAATTAAGTCTGACAGTAGAGGTTCATCTTAAAATAATTAGAACCCCAGAAATGAAAATATTTAAATTATTGCTATCCTAATATGAGAAAATCTTGCTTACTTAAGACAAGCAATTAAAAACTTATTAACATTTCCCCCTAATTCTCGATTTTACAGAAACCTTTCAGAATAATCAAAAGGGTCTTTTTTACATAATATTTTATTAAAATTAGAGTACCTAATATGTCCCTTAATTTTTTTACCTCCCTTACTTTAAACTAGATTTTTGCAACTTGTATTATACATCACTAATTTACTTAATCCTTTAAGACTATCACTGGAAATTAAAAAAAACGTTAATAGGAAAAGTTTTCTAAAAAGTAATTGTTTTATTTTTTTGTGTTTTCAGGTTTTTCTTGTTAGAAAGGTAGTAGGAAAAGACAGCGGAACTTTGTACGCCATGAAAGTTCTTAAAAAAGCAACGTTGAAAGGTGAATTATTTATCGTATTTACTCGTTGTGTTTTTCTTTTTTTAAAATAAGTTGGTATTTTGAAATTCTCTAGAGAATTTTTCTTTAACCCAACCTTTTAAAGTAGGCTTAATTAGAATTGATTACATTATTTAGTTAGAACTCAAATAAGAATTAATTTATTATTACGAGTATGTTATTTATTTTAAGTTTACATTTTTTGATCTTTCCATTAAAATAATATTATTTACAGAACCTACTATACAAAAATATATTTCAAGCTTCAAAAGTTTCTTCCAACTTCAAATGCAGCAATGTTGTTTCTCATCCTCAAATATAAAACAATTTGAGTTCCTTTTATTAAAGAATATATATTTTTCAGTGGCCTTTTTTGAAAAAAATAAAACAAACGTTTTTCCTCTTTTTTTATTCTTTAACAACTATAATATTTATTAATTACAAAATGAGTCACTGTGTGAGAAGTTATTCCATAGATATATAAATATTAACAATAAATATAGGCTTCTAAACTCATGAGATTATTGATTCTCCGACTGCTAATAAAGATAGTAAAATAAAGACAAATTTAGTATAATACACCAATTTGGACGCCGAAATATGGTTACCATATTGAAAAATGAGAAAGTAGGTACTTATTCTCCATCTGTTAAAAAGCTAGACTTTTTTACTTTTTGATAACGAATCAACAAAAAATTATCAAAAAGTATTACAGCCTTTTGAGAAAACAATAAAATTATTTTTCTCTCCTTTTAACTAAAGCTTGTTGAGACTAGGGGCATGAAATAAATTTAGTAAAGAAAATGAGTCGAAACAAATAAAATTAGACCTGTCTCTACCTGACAAAGAACTATTATCTTGACATATCGTTTCTTGGCTTACAATGAGGAATTGCCTTTTACTTTACTTAGAGAATAGTTGTTCTCAACCTATTTCGGTGGAGCACTTTAATTCTCCAATAGATATTCTTTTATTATGTCTCCTCATGTTTTATTTTGAAACTTTATTGTAAGTTCTTTTTTTTTCAGTGCGAGATCGTATGCGGACCAAGATGGAAAGAAATATCTTAGTCGATGTTCGTCATCCATTTATTGTCAGACTTCACTATGCTTTCCAAACTGAAGGCAAACTTTACCTTATTCTTGACTTTCTCAGGGGTGGGGATCTCTTCTCTAGACTGTCTAAAGAGGTATTGTAATTATAACAAGTTTCAGTTGATATTCTAATTCTAATGTAAATCTTAGTGATATTATGAATGATTAAGTTTAGTTATGTTTGTTTAAACACAGGATTTGTTTTGCTGAACTGGGCTATGGCATTATGAGGTTGTTTTCCCCAGTCCTGTAAATTATTTTAATTGTTTGACATATATGTATGTCAAGGCAATTGCTGATGCAGACTCCTGTTTAGGTAGTGGTTGTTTTAGCTTTTGATATTTCATTATTTCTACTTTATTACTATTTTTTTCTTCCAGCTTATGTTTACTGAAGAGGATGTTAAATTTTACCTCGCAGAACTTGCCTTAGCTCTTGATCATCTTCACAGCCTTGGAATAATATACCGAGATTTAAAGCCTGAAAAGTATGTTTTATGAAGTATTGTGCACTTTCTACTTATTGCATTTCAGTTCATATGTTTATTTGAATTTAATTAATTAATCAAGTGCATGTAGTATAATTATTCTATTTGAATATCTATATTAATAAAACAATTATTGCTTCGTTTGTGGTACAGTATTTTACTGGATGCAGAAGGACACATATCCCTGACAGATTTTGGTCTGAGCAAGCAGCCTTTAGATGATGAAAAAGCCTACTCGTTCTGTGGTACAGTTGAATATATGGCTCCTGAAGTAGTTAACAGAAAAGGGCATTCATTTGCTGCTGATTGGTGGTCATTTGGAGTACTTATGGTAAGATATTTTCTTTAGAGGTTGTTGTAGAGTAGTATGAATTAATGTAAATATAAATATTCAAACATCATGCAATGTTAATTATTAAATTTAACTTTTATTTGAAAGTTTAAGTTGAATGTATAAATATTATGTGTTTATAAATACAAATAATTAATTTTTATATTTTCACTAATAATTTGTTTTCTCTGAACTAGTTTGAGATGCTGACAGGGTCTCTACCTTTCCAAGGCTCGAATAGGAAGGATACAATGACACTTATCCTAAAAGCAAAACTTGGCATGCCACAGCACCTTTCCTCAGAGGCTCAAGGGCTTCTCAGGGTTTTATTCAAGCGTAATCCCACTAATAGGCTAGGTGCTACTGGTGTAGCAGAAATCAAACAGCATCAGTTCTTTGCTACAATTGAATGGGATGGGCTCATTGCTAAACAGATTCATCCGCCTTTCAGGCCTTCAGTTACCAGACCTGATCAAGACCAGGCTTTCTACTTTGACACTGAGTTTACTTCCAAATCTCCTAAAGGTGTGTGTGTTATAAATATATAATATTCAAACAATTCTTTTAATTTAAAACTGCTGTTTATTTTGTTTAAAGTGAGATAGTCTTCTGATTAAAAGGAAAATTACATTAATGACCTTCCAGATTTGGAAAGAAATTATGTAGTTTGTTTTTTTAATTATTGTTTAGATAAAAATTATTATTCTTTTAATCTACATTTGTTTTTCTTCTGAGGGAACTCTCAGAAGAACGAGGACATCTGCCTAAGAACTACTGGTGCAAATTATAATCTTGCAATTAACCGTTTTTAGCAACCACAAGGTTGGATGGTGTCCCAACCTTTTCAAATGTTAAGCAACTTTTTAAAATTTAATTAATGAAAAACAAAGGGGAGAAATGTAAAACTGATAACAAACATTTTCTCCCTGAAAAATAATTTAAAAATTTCAACTTCACGTTTTAAATCTTTAGCAGCCTCTTTTGGATCTGAAAGAGGTAAAATGTTCTTAGCAGGTGTCCTAAAATATAAAACATTTCTGCTTTAATTCTATTAAAATAGCTTCAATGTTTTATGATTTGTTTATGTTTACTCATTTTAAATGCAAAAATGAGACAAATCTCTATAAATTTATTATAATCTAGTTACCAAGGTTGGCTTGAATTCCACCCAAAGGAGTTAAAACGTGAAAAGGCCTAAATAAACTACAAATAGCAATAGAACTCACCTATTCTGGACTTAATAATGTAGAAAAACAAAGGGTATTAGAGACGGCTAGTACATTAAGTAAAGCTTTCTGCTCATGCCCAGACCCTTATCCTTGTCATTTGTGTGGGATTCCACTTTACCTTATGGCAACTGGTTAATATAATATGCTAAACTCTATTTTCTTACTCATTTTTTTTTTTATGTATTTAGCACCAGGTGTTCATAAAATAAATGTCATGTTCTCCTTTAGGATGCTTCTCAAGCAGTTAAAATTATAGCTTTATTAGTAGGGATTATATTTTATTAATCATAAAGAAGCCTTAGTTAGTTATAACAGAATAATTTTTCTTAAAAATTAAACTTTCATTTACGATTGCATTAATCATAACAAATCATTGTAGCTTACCAACTTTATAATTTTTGTTGGTGTTGTGTCACAATGCTTATTTTCAGTACAAAATTTAACGGGAAGCCAATGATTGTATAGACAAGAATACAATTCTACTTGGATTATTTGTTTTACATTTATTGTATGGACTAGTTTCACAATGTTATGGTGTAATGTTATAGACTCTCCTGGACTTCCACCCAGTGCCAATGCTCATGAACTGTTCAGAGGTTTTAGTTTTATTGCACCTTGTCTGTTGGATCTAGAAGCCAATGCATCTCTTGCTCTGTCTAGACCTCATGATCAACAACAGCAGCCTCAGCAACAACCAACACAACCTAGTTCACTGAATAAAGTATTTATTTTTATATATATTTTTTAAAAAAAAATTATTATATATTCTGTTTTATTCTTCAACTGATATATTTTAAACCTTATTAAATTTTGAAGAAGGGAAATAAAATAAATTAGAATCTTCCCATTTATAGGTTTAAGGGGTACTTTCAATTGATTAGTATTACGTTTAATGCAACTTTCCTTACACTAACACTCTCTTTTTTTGCAGCACTTGGCCTATGTAAAACCAAATCTTATCTCAGATGAATATGATTTAAGAGATATTATTGGAAAAGGAAGCTATTCTGTCTGTAAACTTGCTATTCACAAAGCATCAAGAAATGAGTTTGCAGTAAAGGTATTTTATTTATTTTTACCTATAAATGATTTATTTGTACTTATATAAGTATATTGTAATGTTTATTTTTAGAAATTAAGTTCATAGTCTTATACTTAACTTTATAGTCTTTAATTGGGATAGATGGGGGAAACACAGGGTCAGCTCCTGTCTCATGAACTCACCTCACTATCCTATGTTAATACTAACATTTGTCCCTCTACACTACAGACTTAGAAATTGAGCCTGGGCTTAATTTCCAATGACAGTAAAATTAGAACATATTTTCTCTGCATGACAGTAGAACCCTCTCTAAAAAAAATTTAGTTAAAAATTATTTTTAAAAATAAAATTAATTATTAAAAATTTTAGTTAAAATACAATTTTATTAATTTCTCTTTCCTTATGTTCTTTAGGTTATTGATAAATCTAAAAGAGACTGTCAAGAAGAAATTGATATCCTTCTAAGGTATCGAGGGCATCCAAATATAGTCTACCTTAGAGATGTAAGTGATTGTATAATTCTTTATTTTTACAAGTATAATTTTATATTATTTTTTGTGTTATATTTCACCACTTTAATTTCATAATTCCTGAACAAAATTATAATTAAAATGATCTATGATCATATTAGAACCTAGTTGTTGTCAGTATAAAATGACTACTTTGCATGAAAAAAAATAAAAAATAAATAAAATAATAATAATAATAACTTAGTCATTAATTTAAAAAAGTTAATTTTGTTTTCTCTGTATAATTGGAAAACTGTCAGGTGCAAATCTCTTAAGTGCTTCAATTACTCTTCTGGCACTTAATAATTAAGGTGTTAATTAAAAAATGAAACACTTATGTAAAGAAGAGTTACATTAAAACTCTAATACAAGTCAAAGTTGTCTTTGTAAAAGGGTACTGTGGCATTATACTAATGCATAATACATTTAAGAATTTTCAACTGTTCTTTTAGAAGGAAGGAAAGGCGGACTGTTGAAGAATGGTTATTATTCAGTCTGTGTAGGACTTTTCTGATGTATGTATAACTTGATTTCCCATAGAGTCCCTTAGGAACACACCCTCCCATTCCCATCTTATAAGTAGGAAAAAATCTGAATATATTTATTCCTTATTCAAAAATACAAGCTTTTTAAATTTAAACTATGCAACCACAAGTTGCAGTAAATTATTGTTATAAATAATATTTTGTAAATTTTTAATGAAATTTAGTTACGTTTGCATTACACACATTATGTTTACTTTTTTTGTAACTTTACTAATTAATGTATTGAGTTGGCACTTTGACCCAATAAAATTAAATACCCATAAAATGTGATAACACATCATATACTGGTTAATAATAACATCTTTAATAACCTATGCTTTTGACGGGGATGTGAAAAAAATAAATAAATAAAATAAAAAAATACATAAATAAAAATAAAATGCATTATCCTTATAATTTGTTGTATGTATATTGAATATAGAAAATTAAGTAAATGTAATTGTTGTATTATGTGTGACTAGGTGTATGAGGACAACGAGTCAGTGTACCTGGTTATGGAGTTAATGAGAGGTGGAGAGTTACTTGATAGAATATTAAGACTGAAGGCGATCTCTGAGAGAGAAGCATCCTACATTATGTACACTGTTGTATCTACAGTCAGGGATCTTCACCAACACGGGGTAAGCAATTAGACATCAAATCTTTTGGAAATAAGTACAACACAATGATCATTTAAACAATCTATGAATTTTTATAAAAATTAGACATTTAAAAAAAAAAAAAAAAAAACTCCCACACACACACATTGGAGATGAGTATACCCCATATAATGGGAGCACTCGTGAAAGTAAGCCTTTTTTATTTTAATTTAATAAAATTATACAATTTCTCTCTAACATAACTTTAATAACGTGTCAAATTATAAAGTACAGTGAAACTAAAAGGACCAAAATATTTTTTCACATTAAAAGAATTTTATGTTAAACTATGCATAAAAAAAAAAAAAAAACACTAATATTTTTTATGTCAAACTTAAATTATTATATGATATGTACATGGTATATGTATGCAAATAATAAAAACAAATGAAAAAAAATTAATAAACTTTAATAATTTTTACCACTTAAAATTTGTCTCAATTTCTCTACTATTGAACACGTAAAAAAATGTTTTATTTAAAATAAAGAAGCACAAAATTCAAGTTTAGAGAGACATTATCGTCTAGTCTCACCGGCTCTCCCTTCGGTTATGGTATTTCAAAGCTGAGTTAAAAGAGCTTTTGCCTGGGTGTCTCATTTTTATTTCGAACCCTCTTTATTCTCGCCGGCTTAATTAACCCTTTCAGTACGAAGTTGGTAAGAGACAGTGTAGTTGTGGGGACGGTACGGGAGGAACAGGTAGTTCTATCCCTGGACTGAATACTTTTCTACCTCGCGTCTACTATGCATTCACTAGATCTTTTATTAATCATTCTCTATTTATTATATTTTTACATACTCTATTAATTATCCAATTATATTTTTATAATCTGTATTAATGTACCATTATGTTGAATGTTTTTTTTTATAGAAATATTTTTTTCGCATTGATTTATTTCGATATATATATACAAATTACCTGTTCGTATTTTTATTAATTCATAATTATTTTTAAAAAGTATTTATTGTAAATACATTATACGAGAGAAAAAGTGAACTCATTGATTTTCTTTTACTATTAAAATTGTATAATTTATGCTTATACATATATAGCATAGTATGCTTCTTTGTAGGCGGGGGCGCGTTATAATAAATGCGTAATATGTTCATTCATATATTATTTATTTTAAATTTACTTTATTTAATTTCTATACACATAGCCATTTATTTGAAAATATATTATTTTATTGAAAAAACCCTGTAACAAATGAATTGAAAAAAATGTCTGAAACGGATTTCTGTCTTGAAATTTTTGAAATTGGAGACCTAAAAATGTTTCGTTCTTTAAAACGATCGCTCTTCGTTCTTTAAAACGCCGTTACCTTTGTTAAGCTCGGAAGCAAAACCATAATTTAGCAATGAAATCAAAAATAAACAAGCCGGGTAAATAAAAAGAATAAATAAATTAAAAAAACAAAAACAAGTCTAAATCAAACAAACAATAGTTACACCGATTAGTTGCGATTATATTGCGTAATTTTTTGACACAGATAATTGCACGTGTAAGTCAAATACGGACTGAACACGTGTTTGTTTTTATAATAACCAAGATTGCATATTTTGAGATAAGTGTAAGGGCAAAGTAGATAACGAAAAATACGAAGGGAATCGGCGAAAGTACTAGACTTATCGGGCGAGAGGGTCAGAGGTGACACCCTCTCGCTAAACCCTGAAGATAGCTCTCTAGATAAAATAATTGAATAGATAAGACACCTTCTGGGTAAAAGTAAAAACTTTCTAACATCCTCTAGTTCCGAAAATAGCGTCATAATTCTGTTATTTGTAAAAAAAAATTAAGAGTTGAAAAAAATAACTGATTTAGTCTGTACGCTATATATGTATATCAATAAATTAAAAACGGCCAAACCAAATACGATTGAATCTTGTTAAACATCTTCATTACACCCTAAACTATTACAAGATATCTTTGAATGTTTCATTTTGCAACCCAGAAATTCATAAAATGATAAAACAGTATGAAAAGTGCACGGCGACATATCACGGCATTCGGCCCTGTAAGGCAGTCCCGGTGCTTCGTGATATCACGGCATTCGGCCTAGGATGTAGTCCCGGTTTAGCGTAATATCACGGCATTCGTCCTGAAAGGGTTAAGGTGTATATATTTTGTTCGTCCCAAGAAGCTAAAGCTTTTCGTGTTAAGCAATTTTTGTTTTGTGTTAAAAGAAAAAAAAAAATATATAAAAATACCTAGTACTTTTGTCGGGACCGCAGTATTATTTTGTGTTAACGATTTTTCATGTTATATTTTATGTTGTGTCATGTAATATTTTTCATGTTAAGCGTTATTGTGATTATGTTTTTCACTGTATGTGGAAGTTGTTTGGGATTTATATCTTTGAATACATTTTTTTCTAGTACATTTCATTATAAAGATATACTAGGGGGCTCTGCATCCTACTCGCTTCACTCGTCAAAAGCAGCCTCTGCCTTGAACCTTCGCACAATTTGACATTTTACAATTTGACACATTTGTTTGTTTACAAAACTTTTTTAATAATATAGATTGATAACTTTATGAAAGGGTAAAAGATAAAGATATCCAGTATTACATGACTGTGTAATTATTTTAAACAGTCCATCTACTGTCTAAGTTTTAATTCCTTATTTATTATCCTATCACAGAATGTTACATATTTTTGAACAATCGCAACCAATATTTATTTACTATTGAAACCAATTACAAATACTATAACTGCTCCAATAAATTAGCCAATAGAAATAATTAATTTAAGAAATTATTCAATATTTTATCAATAATTTGGGAATTATTAATATATTGAGCTAATGAAAAATTAGGCAATGCTGTTTTATAAAAGAAACAATTGAATTAAAGTGGCAATTTATAGTTCTTTTTGGAATCAATTTTCAATGTTTATTTATGAGTTTTAAAAATCTTTTGGTCTTTATTGTCTTTTATTTATTTATTTTTTTTTTAAATAAAAAATAGGAGTCTCCTTTAATTCCTTTAAAATTTTTATTAACTTGAATTAATATTTTGATACAGGTTGTTCACAGAGACTTAAAACCTTCAAATTTGCTCTATGCATCAGAATCAGCTAATCCTGAGTCTCTGAGGCTTTGTGATTTTGGCTTTGCTAAGCAGCTTAGAGCAGAAAATGGTCTCCTTATGACGCCATGCTACACAGCAAATTTTGTTGCCCCTGAAGTACTTAAAAGGCAAGGTTATGATGCAGCATGCGATATTTGGTCACTAGGTGTTCTCCTATACACTCTCCTTGCTGGGTAAATTTTTCACTTCTAATTTTTTAATAAGATATGTGTATTAAGATAAATGTGTATAAAAGTATGTTACTTTTCATAATTATTCCCATTAATTGTATAATATAATCATAATAACTCCCAATAGCAGTGCTCACTGCTCTGCACTTCATTTCTTTTTTCTTCATGAGTGTTCTATAAGTCTGATAAAGTGAAGACCAATGAGTTTAAAGAAGGTCTAATCAGTCTCTAGTTCACTTTTCCTTAACACTAGATTACCAACCTACATAACAACATATAATTACATGTGTATGTGTTCGTTTTAAATGTAATTTTGTTAAGGTTGCCTCCCTCTTTTCATGTTATAAAAAAGTATGGTTTGTTATCTGCAGGATCATCGTCAATAGTTATTTTTTTCTGAATTTTTCTATAGTGGTTGGTAACAACGGATTAAAAAAGATTGACTATCTAGGGTTAATATAGAGCTCCTCTTACAAAAATAAGTTTGCATAAGCATAAGCAAATTTCTTTTCTTTTTATTTGTAGTCCTAACTATAAGTATTCTACTCTTAGAAGTAGGTATTTTTATATTGTAAGTATTCTTGAATTTTGAAGAGTAAATATTAATTTTACTTTTAGGCGTACTCCATTTGCTAACAGCCCATCAGATACACCATCTGATATACTTCAAAGGATAGGTGAATGCAAACTTGATCTTGATTCTGGCAACTGGGGGACCATATCAAATGAGCCTAAGGTAATATTAATCATTAATGTTTTCAAGGTAATCTCTATTTGTGAGAGAGGAATCAAATGTAAAATTAAAGAGCGATTTGTTTTATTAATTTTTTCATCATGAGTGTTTTATAAGTATATGTCTGATAAAGTGAAGATCTTAGATAAATTTGAAATGTCATCTATTAAAATAAACATCTTTTAGTAAATTTTCTTACTTTTCTACTTATCTAGCAGTTTTATTAATTATACATTCAAAAATGTACATTTGTGACATTGCAATATTTTAAGTTTGTACTTATGAAAAAGGGATAATTTTGGATATTTACTTTGAATATGAGAAAGTAAAAAGAGAAAAAGTTAAATAATTAAATAAAAGTGGATGTAGGTTTTATTTAGACTTATTTTTCAATAACTGAAGTTGTGGTTTCTATATTTTGCAGGACCTGGTTCGTAAGATGCTTCATGTAGATCCAAGTCGAAGACCTACAGCTCATAATATCCTACAACATAGCTGGATACAGAATAGGCACAAGTTATCAACTCTTAGGCTTCACCTCCAGGATTCTATTACTATCAAGGTTTGTTTATTAATAAGAAAATTTATATTGATTTTAAATAAATAATGTTCCAATAATATTTTGTTAATAACTAATTTGATTTTCATATTTATGGTTCATTTGTTGGAGAGGCTGCAAAGCCACGAGTAATTTATTATATACAAAATATAACCTTCTAATAATAAGTTATATCATATAAAGAAATAACAAGTAAGAACAAAAACTTATAGCTATATTAATTAATGAAGTAAAACTTGCCTTAATAATTTAAGTAACAAATTTAGCCTACATCAATATCTTTATTAATTATGTTACATGAATCAATCATAAGTAAACCAAAAATTACTTTTTGGATTTTGAGGGTGTGTTCTGCTGGTATATCACATTTATCAACAAAAATTCTTAAGGATTGGGAAACCATGTGGTGTATTCGCTCTAAACTGAAACCAAGGTCTTAATTCCAGAGATAATGAGGTGAGACATGTTTCACATTGATTATCACATCAAAGAAATGTGTAAAGTGGCCAATCCTCTCTATCCTAATTTTAATAATCTGACATTGTGTAATAAATCCGTTATTGATCAGGATTAAAAATAATACTCACATTATTTTTTACCCAGTGGTAGGTTTTTAAATAATAAAACACCATTTTGATTTGCCAATTATACATAATTAGGTACTTCTTTAGATGGTTACTCCACTATGTTTTTTTTTTTTTTTATTATAAATGACATTGACTAACTAAATTAAAGACAAAGGGTTGTTTAGTCCAATGTACTTTGGGACAAAGGAATATCACACTTTGGTTTTTTAAGGGGAGTAACAATCTAAAGAAGAACATTCCGTACACCTTCTTTAGATTGTTACTCCCCTCTGTTTTGTTTATAAGGGGAGTAGCCATCTAAAGAAGTGCCCATAATTATTATGGAATATAAAAGCAAAAACCTAAAGTACAAACTAACAATTATTGTTGTTATTGTTTGACTCAATAAATCAAGCTAAACATTAAGTTAAAAAAAAGGCTAGATGAATTTTAAGGTGATAGCAGAACATGGAATTATAGAATAGAACCCACCCTGAGGTCCAAACCATGGTTCGCAGAGGTATAAGGAAAGGACTTGGTGAGCGTGATAAATAGACTAAGATGCAACCACGGAATCTGCCCCAAGTACCTAAAGATGATCGGAAGAAGCTCCTCAGATATGTGTGGCAGGTGTAATGAAGTCGGGAACTTAGAGCATATAATTATGAAGTGTAGAAGGTACAGAGATAGTAGGGAGAGATTGTTCCAAGCATCTCAGATGAGTGCCGGATTTATGACTTTTGAGGCCCTAGGCCAAATTTTACTAGCAGCCCCCCCCCCCTCCCCCCCATTGTTTTTTTTATCCTAGTTTTTATGAACTATAGAAGTATAATTGGGTTTACTTGGAATTTTTTTACAAAACCGTTATGGTAAGTTAATATTCGTAGGTCTAACTTAACTTAACTAATGTCAAAATCGTATAATAAACTATAATGAATTGGACAATTTTTTTTAACTCTTGAAATACTTTATAATTTGGTTTTACGTACTTCATAATATTATATGGTTAGGTTTTAATAAATAGGCCGATAAAACTCACACTTTTTATTGAAATTAATTTATTTTTAGGTAGGTCAATTAGGGTAAAGGTAGTAAGAGTTAACAACTCATAGTAGTTAAAAACTGGCTATATTTCGTCCCCCTCCGGGCAGGGCTGGATTTACGCAGGGGCCATGGGGGCCCGGGCCCCTGGCGGCAAATTTTCGAAGATGGCAAAAGGCGGCAGAAAGAAAAATAAAACAAAAATCATAAAACATATTTTTGAAGTGAAACTTCTTTGGCGGCGGTAGAGTGAATTCTTTCGTATAGTGAAATCGTGTAACGAGGTTTGCGATTCGAGACTCGTCCAAGTGTAACATTTTTACAGATTAATTGTATTATATCTATTTAAAGACCAGCAAATCAAAACTAACATTTATTTTTATTGGAATAAATGTGGTTGCCTTAGCGTAGCAATATTTTTTTTCAATTAAATTTCCCATAACCATTTCTTAATCCTGAAATTTCATCAAAAAATGAAAGAGAGCAATGCATTCTAGAACTTAAGTTTCACTTCTAATGCGTGAGAGCCTCACAATTTTTTTTTTTTTTTTTTTTTTTTTTTTTTTTTTTTGATATTGGACATTACAATATGACTCATGTTAACAAAAAGTATAATATTTATTTATTTACTAATTGAACTTTTTTATCCTAATTGTCTAATTGTACAGTTGAGTATGAGCGCAAGTGCAGGTCAGGAGGCATAAGTTTTTATTTATTAGTGTTTAAGTGGATTTTAGATTTGGGCATAGAGCGGTTAGTGATTTATAACTCATCACCGCTAGTTATTCACTTACGTACACCAGTTAGATTGGAACTGCAGTTTAGGCCAACTTTACTCTATTTTTATACAGCGTAATCTTTAAAGGTAAAACCAGACATAAAACTATGTTTTTAAACAATTTAAAGCATTCCCAGCAGTCAGCAGTTTATAATATAAACATTAAATAATTATTAACTGCAAAAAACACTTTTCTTTTGCTTTCTTGATAGTCCAGTCATTTTAGGTTTTCTGTTCCAAAAAATTCGGAGCTTCAATATATTTTTTGATCACTTCATTTTGACGTTCTGAAAAAGATATTGAAAATCGGCAATAAGATCGTGGTCGCGTTAATTGATATTCAAGGGCAAAGGTAAAAAAAAATCGGTATTTTGCTAATATCTCGCTTCCTATGGCTATGACACCAATCAAGGTGGTTACCAAAATTAAAGATAACAAAATTTCCCACAAAAAAAATCTCATTAAATATTTACGTGCAATGGACGGTTTACGGAATATACGATGAAGAATATCTATGAATATCTAGTATCCGTTGCCGCACCATTTTTTACGTATTTTTATGAATATCTCGCTTCCTAAGTCTCGGAGAAAAATTAAGGAGATTTTTAAAAAAATAGATTATTAAATTTCCCACAGAAAAGCTATCTTTCATTATTTACGTACAACGAACGGATCAGCAAAACCCTAGCTTATTATAACTTGAGTAGTGTTTGATTTTGCAAGACTTTTTACGTATTTATGTAAACATCTCGCTTCCTCTATCTCAAAGACCAATTGACGATCAGATCAAAATGAAGATTATAAAATTTCACTCATGAAACATGATGTTTATTTTTTACGTAGAACGAACCTTTTGGATAATAAAGTGCTCCAAAGTTTCCGCACAAGACGTAAAAAAAAAAAAAAATTACATAGATAATTGTCTATGTTTTATAACTTGAAGATGATGCTCCTACGGATGCGACAATAGAAGCAAAATTGGTTGGAAAGTATAGCAACAATATTGTTATTACAACGAAACCAAAAAAAAAAAAATGACAATGATTAGCTTCCTCGATACTCATGCGACTATTCTTTCTAACGCTTGGTATGAAAATAAAAAATTGAATCAAGAAGAAGAACGTCCACGAATAGTTGAAGCTGATGCAGCAATTATAAGAGAAGACATCCGCAGAACCTATCGCTGATAACACTGAATCGTAATAACAATATTCTTGCCATACTTTTCAATCAATTTTGCTTGTATTGTCGCATCGGTTGAAGCATTATCTCCAAGAACCCTTCAGCTCCGCCAACGTTAATTGACAATTATCTATGTAATAAAATTATTTTTTACGCCTTATGCGGAAACTTTATTATCCAAAAGGTTCGTTCTAAGTAAAAAATAAACAAATGTTTCATGTGTGAAATTTTATAATCTTCAATTTTGATCAGATCGTCAATTGGTCTCCGAGCTAAAGGAAGCGAGATATTTACAAAAATACGCAAAAAGTCGTGCTTTTCAGAATGTCAAAATGAAGTGATCAAAAAATAAAAAATTGAAGCTTCGAATTTAATTCGACTTGAATTTAAATGTCATAAATGACATTCCTATTGTTAAAGCAAGACGTAAGAAATTTCAATAAACAAATTTCTCAACAAAGGTATTCAGCAAAATTAAGCTATTGCAATGGGTTCAAAAATTTTAAATGCGAATTTTTGAAAATTTTCTCCATGGAAATGAAATACCATTCTTTATCGATTCCTGAAATTTAACACTTTTTCTTATGTATGTATTGTATGTGTCACTCCAGACGATATCTCACCCTAGGATACACCTAAAAAATCCTAACAAATTTTAAATTGTCAATAATATCAAAAGAAAGGCTGAGTTCGTTGGCCAGAATTTTTGGAGTCCATTTAGGCGGCAATTTTTCTTGGGCCCCTGGCCACCAAATATGTAAATCCAGCTCTGCCTCCGGGACATAATCATGCCTAAAACATCATTACATATAGTTAACAATTTTGTTTATAAATAGGATTTTGATAAAAAAGAACACTAAAAATATCATTTAGATCATTACCTTATCATGGGTGGGATTAGTCCATATCATATTACCCTAATTGACCTACCTAAAAATAAGATATAAATAAATAGGGACATCTAATTTCTACTTACGAAATTTATTTATTTGTAGAACCTTTTTTAAAAACTTATAAATATAAAATGTATAGCTCAGAAGATAGCGTGGAAAAGAATGATTGACTAACATCAAGTTAATCTTTTGGTGCCTGTAAAATATATGTGGTCGGCTAAGTTGTCTGCACGTACATAAGCTCGTCACCTTGGCAATAGGCATTTGAAAAAAAAAAAAAAAAAAAAAAAAAAAAAAACGATGGAGAGCGGCCATTTTGGTGATCAATGTGATTTTAATGATCCTGATTACAAAACCAGTTAGTAGACCAAAAATCAAGATGATGTTAGCTTGTTACTTGATAAGTGACCACTCTTATTCGGAGTAATAATGGAATAACTAACCATCAAGTGACAAGCTAAAATCAACTTGATATTTGGTCTACTAACTAACTAAGTATCAGGATAAAACTCAAATTCAAGAAATACTCCTTAGAATATACCGTGTCAAAGGCGCTGAGCTGCATGCCATATCAAAGTATTGCCCATATCTGCCCCCCCCCCCCCCCCCACCCCAAGGCCGCGGCCCTAGGCCACGGCCTAGTGGTAAATCCGGCACTGTCTTAGATAAAATAAAACAACCAGTTCTTTATAAAACCATTCTCCAAAGCAATAATATCCATGTGTTTTGTGAAATATACAATTTTCTAAATAGAGAACAAATAAAAAATTTTAATTCATTCGGAAAACGAACAAATAAAAAACATTACATACTAGTGTGGCTGTATAGTTGAAAAGCTAATGCCAAAGGAAAAAAAAATATATATTTATTTATGTACTAATCTTGAGGTTATTGAGTAGACAAGTAGTTAATTTATTGAAAATAATATTATTGACATACAAATGATAATTGAACTTTGTCTGTAGGGAGCAATGGCAGCGACCTATCGAGCTGTCAACCAGTCTCCAAGAGCTCCAAACCTTGGACCGGTAGTCATGAGTGAACTAGCACGAAGACGTCATAAATCCAGGCCTAAATCCTCTACAGAAGTATGAATTCTTCCTACTTAAACCATTTCTTGTATAAGAGAGCAAGTTTTAGAAAAATCACAAAGACTTAATCCTATTATTAATATAGATATTTCAATATTTATTAAGTAATTTGTTAAATATTTGAAGATACCTATAAAGTTTGTATTTCATTATGGTCTATGAGATTTAAATGATCCAATATTAGTTTTAAATTTCTCGACTGTAGTGTTTATATCGTTGAACATATTTTACTATAATATATTACTATTCTTTTAACATTATATTTATTATATCATTTCATTTTTTAAAGTTATAAAATTGTTTTATTTCTTTAGTAAAATTATTAGTCAATTAAATATATATATATAAATATATATATATATATATATATATATATATATATATATATATATATATATATATATATATAATTTTTTTTTTTTTAGGAAAATTCGTTACGCTTACCAGAGTATATATTAGTTTAATGAATTTTGTTGCTATTATTTATTTTTATATTTTGTGTGAATATTGACCCTGGTGCTTCTACAATGACCTGCCAATGACAAAGTTTTACCTGAATTTTCTTTCTTTTTTAACTAAACATGTTCTAGGCCCAAATTTTCTCTTATTTTTAACCTTTTGTTTAGGTTACCTCCATTAAAAATTAAAGTAGATTGAATGGATAATAGTTATTCTCAAGTTTTTACAAAACTTGTTTTCTGGTTCCAAAAAGTTCATAGTTTATACAAATTTCTTGTTTCTATATTTTTCTAAAATGGCTCTTGTAATGGGAGGAAAAATTTCAACTTCTTTATCAATATTAATATTTACTGCTGACATTATTGATTATTGTGTGTAGTCTCTGACAAGGTCCCTCATAACTCCTAACCTCTCCATTCTGTCCACTGTCCTAACTTTTGAACATTTAATCTTTCAAACCTGATACTTTACACATATTTGGATTTTATTAAACTCCTATTACTTGGTACTATGTAATTACTCTAAAAAAAAGTCAGATTCTCTCACTCTCTAATCCCTCAAAATGAGGGTGGCCAAGAATAACAAAGCGGATGACCTACACCTCACTAGATATTTTTGGAAATCTCTTTAAGAGCTCTTTTTAATTTTTTTAAATTTATTTTTAAAGCCCAAAATAGCAGCAAGACAGACCTTTAGAGATGACACTTATTTGTAACCTCTCCCTATATCTCAGCGTTCTTGAAACTGAAATTATGAAAACTACACAATTGTAGTACGGAGGACCTATAACTTTAAATTTGAGTAAATATTATAAAGGTACTGCCATTTCCCATGGTATTTTCTTTTTTAATTCCCACACAAAAAAATTGCGTTCATACCTTTAGAGTATATATACTCACAGAATACGTGTGAATTGGAGCATATTATGACTATTGTGAGGAGAAATATTTTTAAACTAGTTTTGAAATTTAGATATGCTGGCCAGCTTCAATTTACTTACCGTTTATCCGACTTACTTGGCCGATTTTTGAATTAATTAGTTATACATATTTCTACTTAAAAGGTAAATTATCAAGTAAAACTTTGTCTAATTACATGTTTTGGAAAAAAAGGATCATATTTTTAATAGAATGTAATTATTTTTATGTGTACTATATGTTTTAATATATATCACCTATTAGAATATATTGTTTAGTATATGGTACAAATGTTTTATTTTGTTTATTAAAAAAGAAAAAATAATAAAAAATATATGTAATTAAGAAATAGGAAACAAAAAACTTGCCAATTTATAAAAATTCCATTACTTATTATTGTTTTTTAGATTAGTGTTTTTAAAATTATTTAAATTTTTTTGTAGTTATAATGTAATTATTATTAGGATTTTATTGTAAATTTTAAACTTAGTTTAAGTATTGTACATGGTTGGTTATAAATTATTATTTTTATTAATTTTTAATTTCAATTGTGTTACCTTCTTACCAGATTTGTTTGACACAAACTGTATGTGTTAGACCTTAAGTGAAAGACTTATGGCTTAGTTTTTTTTATCAAATTGAATTTAAATATTAATTTTTATTTTTAACGTGTTTAGAAAAAAATCGCATTAGGTGTCAAATTATAAAAAAAACTAGATTAATAATTTATTTTATAATTTTGAGAAATTATATTTTTTTATGCTTTTAGTTCATGAATTTGGTATTTTTTTAGTTATCTATTATAATTTATGGGTCCAAAGACATGAGTAATTTTTGCATTATATTAATTATCTTTATTATTTATTTACATTTTTAATAACTTTGTAATTTTTTTTTTTTTTTTTTCATTTAATTTACTTAAAAACAAGAGCTATTAATGATGGGCTATTTTCTTCTCCCTCTAGAGCAGTGATATATAAAGGGTTAAAGTATAAGAAATCAAACTTAAGGTATTGATTAAAAGAAACAACAAAAACTTAACTACTTAAGTTTGACTAAAAATTTAATGAATTTTAAAAATCAGTACTGTTTGTTGCTAAGAGATTGAGGTTATGTGTATTGTACCTATTTTGTATTATTAATTTCATGAACTATTTGTTAATAATTATTAATTATTTCCTTATTAATTGTTGTAATAATAATTTAAAAAAAAAAAAAAATTTGCTTAGTAGGAGACAATAAAATATAATTTCATTTAAAATAAAAATTTAAACTTTCCGTAGTATGAAAACTACCAAAAACTTAAAAATAAAATATTAAGTGAAAAGGTAAAAATAATAAATGAATAAATGAGGAGATTTTATTTGGAAAAATGTTTATTCATATTTAAATAGAATTATGATGTAATTAAATCATATATGATAGCGACAAGGAGTTAATAAACTGTTGAATATATGACATTAAACTTATTTCTATCTACCACGCACAAAGTTGTATAGTTTATCATCCAACCTGTAACTACCTCTAAATTCTAGCTTTTTTCTTCTATGTATTTTGCATGCATAAAAAAAAAACTTTTTCCATTGAAGTAAATAATAATTTATCAGTTACTATTTTGTCTTGTAGCACCATATAATTATTTTTCCCTTTTCCATACGACTTAATATGCATATTTATATGAGTTTTTCTCTAATCATACTTGTTACAATTATCTAAATAATAAATTATGAAAATTTTATGTACTGAATTTAAGGTATCATTATATGTACTGAATTTTAAGGTATCATTATTACAATTATCCTAAAATGTATACTTGTACAATAGATATGTGGATCATATAATGTGATTGTCTTATTGTGCCATTCTTGACTATTTTTAAAACTCTCTTAGTATTTTCTGTCAAATTTATATCTGGTTAGTTTAATTTATAATGCTTCTTCTTCCCTCTATATTTCGATGTGCGTTTTAACTTGCTACTTACTTCCTTCGTCTTATATACCAAAATTGTTAATAATTAATAATGTTTAAAATAAAATTTAAAAAAAATTATGTATATTTATAAATATATATTGTGATAATAAATATAAAGAAGTGTATTTTGTTTGGAGTAATAAAAGAAATTTAATATTTTGATTTTGTCTGGGTTGAATTATTTTTGCTTGTTTTTTATTTATTTTATGATTACAAAGAGAAAAGTGTTAAACATTTACTCCTTCAAGTTCCTTTATTTCAGGTAGAGCTTTAAAATGTTTATATTAGTGGATGAGGGGGGGCCTGGGTAGCCCGGAGTAGAGAGCGCTTGCCTTTCAATCAGGCAAGTGAAGCAGCATCGGGCGTGGTCAGAAGGACGGGGGTGTCCACTTGACCTTGAGCTCTGGGTTCAATTCCCGGACTAGGCCCTCTCCTCAATGTTCACCCAGCATTGTTTAAATAAATGGGTAGCTGCTCGAAAGAGTAGCACCACCAGGTTTCGGTCTAGAAACCATGATCTATACTCTCGGTTCGAGTCACATCGAATGAGAGTCATGGTTAGCGACCGACACTTCACTCTAATGTGAAGAGTTGTACCCGGGTTTGTTCAATGGGTCCACCTAAGTGGCCTGCGTCTTCGGGCATAAAGGCCCATGAAAAAAAACAAAAAAATAATATATATTAGTGGATGAAATCAAACTAAAGAATTACAATTTTCCTATGGACTATTTACTTAGAAGATGGACATGAGGAGAGATTTGTTATGGGTGAGTGGTCACCTGTAGGGGTAGTTGCCTCTTGAATTAGCAAGTATCATTTATGTAATCAATTAGTGTCATGTCGGCGACGACTCACCTCAAAATTATTTGTTATTGCTAAGCTAAGGCAACCTTATTTATTCCAATACAAAAATGTTTGTTTTGATTTCTTGGTCTTCAAATAGATATAGTAACATCTAAATAGGTATCTAAATTATTTTACTTTTTTTTCTAAACATAAAATTATGCCCGTTGCCATAAATATATAAATCAACTCTCTTACTGAAATAGTTAATTTCATTGTGGAAATTTGTTTAATCTAAGTGGAGAGGCTTAAGAATGCCTTAAAGGCAATTGAATTACACATAATATACTCACTCTCTCTCTACTCTTGCCACACAAAAACTCCCAAAAATAATAATAATTAAAAATGTATTCAACTCTTAAACTGCTAAGAACGAGTTAAATATTTTGGTGGCTGTAAACAAAATAACTAAGCAATTGGCCACATTTCACCTGCCAAGTGCTGGGCTGAGAGCTCAGCTAATGTGTGTGATAAGTACAGTCAGTGTTTAGCCTACAGTATTCTCACAACTAGAATCAGTGCATTGACAGCGCGGGAAATTGAGTGACACACAGATTGGCCAACCTCTCTAGGGGAAAAAAAAGCCACTACTACGAAGCCTTCTTATACGGTTATCCAGAGGGCCTCTCCCCTCCACTAGAGACATTTATCTTTGCCTAGTTGGCCCGACCTTTTGTCCGGGAAAATCTCGAGCTCTCATTGGCTCGTCACCCCATTTGCTAGTTTTTCCCGCGCTGTCAACGCACTAATTGTAGTTGTGAGAATACTCTAGTAGCAGGTAAGCAATCTGGTTGAGACAGTAGATAGGCAGTGTTCCATTTTCTCAGCCGAGTACTTTGCTGACTGTCTCCGCCCAGCACTCAGCAGGTATAATGTGGTCTTATGAATAAGTATACTTGCCTGTATTTTAAATATTTTATGATTTCAGTTTTCAATCCAAATATCTTTTGGATTGAATAATTCAAGTAAATGGGCATAGTGACATTGATCAATTTGTGTCAAGCCTACAAATGTTTAAGTAATTCTGATAAATATTTTAGCTACAATGTAACTTAGAAAATTGGTCTGAGTTAACAAACTAAATACACATTTATCCTCTATTGGAATTAAGGCCAAGTTTGTACCCGTTGCACTTGATTCTGCTTTCTTCTTTATCTTCTGCCTCTGGGCCTCCTTCTCAGGAGGACAGCTTGCCCATATCACCAGGTCATAGGTGAGACCAAACTAGCTGTTTGATATCACTAAGATCATGCAGCAAATGGCAAATTATTAAAAATAATAATTTTAATCTCCACCTTTATACAGTATTGGATATACAATTAGAAGAAGTGTTAAAATATCTCTGTTTCTCTACTTCATCAAATAATTTAACAATGTATCACATTTAAAAGGAAGCAACATAATACTTCCTCTCTGCATGAGTGTCAGGGTTGCTCTATGTAGTGGCCAGGGAATAGAGCATTATCATTAATCACTACATTAGGCTTGAGAATTAAAGTGTACACATTTATTCTGGAAAATTAATTAATTCAATAAAATAAATAGATATACAAAAGAGTAATAAATAAACCCATTCCTTCAATCAAGTTGGCACCCTGTTTGCCCTTTTTTTTTAGGGTTTTTTGTTGGTTTAAACCAAAAAAGAAACCCTTATAGTTTCGTTCCTGTGTCTGTCTCTCTGTCACTCTGTACGGTTCCAACAAGTTTAGAATAAAAAGAGATAAATCATGAAATTTTGCAGTATTAAAGAGCATTTTGATGTGCACACATGTTCAAATACTGAATTACATGCAGTGAAAGCCATTTAATATGAAACTGAAGGGACAAAATATTTTTTCATGTTGTTAAACCGAAAGTGGTGTCACAAGATGGTGGTTGTTTAGATAAACATTATTATCTCGTCTTACCCACTCTCCCTTCAGTGTCATTATTTCAAAGCCGTATTTCAAGGGCTCTTGCCTGGGTCTCATTTTAGGTTACTGTACGAAAAGAAACCTTATATAATGACTCTGTCTGTCTGTCTGTTCGTTGGCATGTTTCAATTCATAAACTACTTTAGCTAGGAACATGAAATTCGGTACACAGGTGCATCTCGGCATTTATGACAACTGTACACTTTTTGGAGTTTTCACACTTAATATTTCAAAGATGGCAGGCGACTAAAAAAAAAGTGTTTAGTCACCATGACATGTTATACATAAATGTAAAGGTCTTGAAGAGTAGAAAAAGAATCTGCAACTATTAAAATTCTACACTTTTAACTTAATCGTACACAAACCGGCGATTATCGCCACACGTAGTTACATGAAGCGCGCCTTACTAGTTTATTTCAGACCCATCTACATTCTCGCCAGCTTAAATAAGGTGTATGTATATTATTAGTTCCGAGAAGCGAAATGTTTTTGTGTTAAGCAATTTTTGTTTCTAGTTAAAATAAAATGCATGAAAACTCCTAGTATTTTGTTGTAACCTATTATTCATGTTAAGCGTTATCGTGTTAAACAGTTTACACAGTAATTTCTTTGTCCAGTCCAGTGTTTTACATTTGTTATTTGCTACAGGTTATTTCTTACTTTAATTTTTATTCCTTCCTTCACACAGGTGGTAGAAGAATGTTTTAATTTTTACATTCAGGACAAACCCTTTTACAGGGTGAAAGGAAATTTCAATGACACCTTCGTTCACTTAACTTCATATTTTATATTCTAGTACCTAAATATACCATTATAAAAATAAGTTTTATAATATGAGGATTACAATTAAAGATTAAATAATACCAGCCCATAAAAACCAAGTTTTTATTATAAATCCTTTATATTTTTGCATTTTGGTTGTGAGGGGGAAGTATTGGTAGAGAGTCTATGTGCCAAGTTTTAGCTCGATTGGACGACTGGAAGAGGGTTAACTAGCCCTATAAAGATTTTATATATACCTACCAATTAATTAATTAATTAATTAAATTTTTATTACTTAATTTTTAAATATTAATTAATCCATTCATTTTTAAAAAGATAATTAATTAAATTGAGAAATTAATTTATTAATTAAATTTAATTAATTAATTCATTTGTTAAAATGTTTTTGTATTGGTAGAGAGTCTATGTGCCAAATTTCAGCTCGATCGGATAAGTAGAAGAGGATTAACTAGCCTTCCAAAGATTTTATATACCAACCAATTAATTAATTAATTAATTTTTTATTTTACTTTTAATACTTAATTTTTTAAAATTTATTTAATCCATTCATTTTTAAAAAAAAATTAATTAAATTGAAAAATTAATTAGTTAATTAATTAATTAAATTTAATTAATTAATTAATTTGTTAAAATGTTTTTGTATTGGTAGAGAGTCTATGTGCCAAGTTTCAGCTCGATCGGATAAGTAGAAGAGGGTTAACTAGCCTTCCAAAGATTTTATATACCAACCAATTAATTAATTAATTAATTTTTTATTTTACTTTTAATACTTAATTTTTTAAAATTTATTTAATCCATTCATTTTTTTAAAAAAATAATTAAATTGAAAAATTAATTAATTAATTAATTTGTTAAAATGTTGTTGTATTGGTAGAGAGTCTATGTGCCAAGTTTCAGCTCGATCGGATAAGTAGAATAGGGTTAACTAGCCTTCCAAAAATGTTGACGCCAGGCACCCAGGCACTCCCCCAGGCACAAAAGTGAAGTTAATATAAAGGATTTAAAAAAGGGTACTTTTCCATTTATAATTATTTATTATACAATCAAAAATATAAACATTATACTTATAAATAAATCATTAATTTATTTAACATTTTATATATACAGGGTGTGTGCACAGTGTACACTTTTAACTTGATCTATAAATGTTAGGGATGTATAAAGTAAAAAGAAAATCATAAAAGTTCTTTGTTATGGCTGTATTTTTCTGCTATTGTCGATAAACTTATCCTTCAGTACAAAATAATTATACGAATATTATTTCAACCCTGTATTCCAGTTAATAACACAATAACGTAAATGTCTTTAATGGTCAGGTTTCTTAAAGTATATAATCTTTTGAAAAATGCTTAGTATTTAGTTTTTCAGTGACATCAGTGGTTGATTTAATTTAAGTAAAATTTAATTACTTGGGAAAATAATTTCATCTGCAACATTAAAGTTTGTTGTGTTGTTGAAGTGGATTATTTTAATACAAAAGAAAAATTGTACAAATGACTTATTTAAAAAGAACAAATATCTTTGGCAGTAATTATTCCATATATTTTTTTACTAATGATTAATCTCATACACTTTGAATTCTGCATAAGTCACATAACCATCATTGTCTTTGTCTGCAGCTTTCAGTACATTGTCAATGAGAGCCTCTAGATCTTCATCAGACACAGATTGCACTTCTCCCTCTCCTACAGGCAAAAATATAATTTTTTTTACAAATTTTATCTGAAATGTCCTTTGTTATATTATTACATTTAATTAAACAAAAGGTAAGAAGTAATAGGAAAATAGGATGGTCTAGCTAATCGGGAAGGATTGGGTTAGAAAAAAATTGAGTAGGGACTGTGCCATCAATAAAAATTAAAATCTTATAAAATATACATTTATTAGATGTAGGCTTTGCCTAAAATAACATTACAGAAAATTCTCAAATAAAAGAAGAGACAATTAAGGTTCTGTAACTAATATTATAAAATAATAGTAATGTTGGAGTCCTTTAGATAAATAACAAAGAGAAAAAAATGAATTTAAATATAAAAGAAAGAGTGTTTAAAAATAGAAAAGTCTGTAGGCAACTTAATGAAATTATCAAAAAAGAGGGGGGGGGGGGGGGGGGGGGGATCTATCCAAAGTGCCACTCCATTTCTGACGCTGGTTGGTAGGCTTTACTTCCCAGGAAATCTCTTCAGAAATTTATAACTAAACTCTAAAATTATTCTGTCCTTAATACTAATTACTAAATACTGCCCTTAATGCTTATCTGAGGTAAGTAGGAGTTCAGCCGTCGATCCACTGGAGCTTCACTTTGATGCACATTTATGACTGCACAATAAAATGAAACTATTCACTGCACACTGTTCACAATAAACTGATTTGACTAAGTAACTAAGAATCAAACTGCTTGTATAAGCAGAGATCCACAATGCGAGCTTCAGTTGGCGGTGATGCAAAGATCCTTAATACAGACTCTTCCAGGTAACAGGGCCTGACTAACTCCACAGTTGCATGTGTCAATCCATACCATTTGTGTACTCCAATCTCCAGTTCACAAAGAATCCCCCACACCCCCCTCTTAGAAATAAACATGTTTATCTTTATTAACAGAAGAAAGGGGGAAAAAAGAAATAAGAGCTTTAACTATATTATATAAAAAAAATGGCATGTTAGGAAAGGAAAGAGTTAAGGAATATGAAACAACATAAAAAAATAAATAAAAAGGCCTACATAAATATAACCTCTCTCTCTATCTACATAATAAAATTATCTTAACGTTAATTTGTTAATTTTGTCGTTTCAATGTGTATATTAAACTAATACTCACTCTTGTAATGCTTCCAGCTAATTATCAAAGTAAAATATTCCCCTAATTTTGAGAGACCAAAAGATCTTAATAATATAAAATTCTCCACAAATATCCTCTAAAGATAACTATGAGAAAGCTTAGTGTTTACCACCAGTTGGTAGGCGAAGTCTACAATATTGACAAAGATTATTAATTTAAAAGGGACATTGTCAAAGTCAAAGTTATATTAAATATACAATACAGGCTGGTATATTATCAATCAGTTAAAGAATATTCCTTCATCATATTATACCACTGGAGGTGAAATTTTCAAATAATAATATACATTCATGAGTTTGCATTGTTCACACTTTTTTATTCTAGGTTTGATTGATCCTGATTATGATAATTACTGAATACGTTCATTACTTTAAAAATAGCTATTATGACAATACCGTCAGTGCATTTAAAGTCAGAAACAATCAAAATATAGCTATTTATAGTTCTACCTTCCACTTCCACCAGTACCACTTGGATCCTTGCCTATTGATCTGTTAATCCAGCTTAAGCTTAATTTTTTTATCTTTTTTAATTAAACTTTTTTGTTATATTAAACAATTATTAAATTACTGGCTAAGTAAATCCAGAGTTTAGAGGTACAGTCTCATCCTCATTCAACAAAACTAATAAAAATTATATAAATTACCTGACATCAAAATAAATATTAAAACTTTTATGGTCAATTGCAGCCTGATATAGAACCAGAAGTCATTACTTTTGAGTTTTATCGTGTAAATATTTTTTAAAGGCTTGTATGATATTTATAAGGCTTATAATATTTAACTTAGTTTATCTCATAAAGAGTAATTTGAGATTTACGTAAGGTTATGTACTCCACAAGACTTACATTAAATCGTGATTTTATTACCAAGAATTAGTTGAACGGGACTAAAACTAAACTAACAAACTAACAAAAATATTACCAAGAGAAAAGTGCAAAAACGTACATAGAATTACAATGCTAACCTTAATGAAGAATGATAATGTCCTATACCTTTAAGATACATTTCTTTCAATATATTTCAAAACGAGTATTATTCTTGATAAACAAACATTTCAGTAACAGAACTTTAATTTTTATTTTTATTTGAAAATTCTTTTTTTTTCTAATATTGATCTTATGCTGGATAAAATTATCTAACTAACTGTTGTTTTATTTCGCATATTTGAAATAATATTGGTGCAGGATTGAAACCACAGCCTCATGCTGCCATCTATACATTGATGGCCGAGCAAACATGGCAAGTCACACTGGCTCCTTTGGTCAAAGTCTATCATTAATTTTCATGTGGGGAAAAGCGCCAGACCTTTTCAGTGGCTATTATGCATTATATTTTCAATTATTCTGATTTAGTATGAGTACATCAAGAACCTATTCATTTGTCAAATTTTAAGCTTTTGTCTTTTGTACAGGTTTTCTAACACCAGACGTAAATTGTTTTAATAATTTTATGGTTAATTTTCAATCACAAAATTTATGACAGTGCTTATAATAATAATGAAAATCTTGTGACCATTGATTAAACATAAGATTAAAAATAAAATTCTATTAAAAATACAGTTTTTTTCTAAAATTTTATTTTTTGCAATTTTGATTTGTAAACCGTAATTTTACCCTGATAAGCAAATGAATCACAGATATAGAACTATGTTAACAAATAGCTCACTAAGAAAGATCTGAAATTTAATCCCAAACAACTGAGCTCTTTTCCTTTTGTCTTACTATGGTGACTTCTATAAGCTACAGCTTATTATATTTAGCCTCTTATTTATTATTGGAAGGGTCGCCTTAAATAAGTTACTTCCTAAATAGAGTAGAGCCCCGGAAATCCAAACTAATTGAGACCAGGGCCTGTTGGAATTTGTGAATTGTTAACATTATCGGGGCTTAGGCTTTTATTGTCTAATAAAATGTATAACATTGTTCCTGGTATAGTTTATAGATACATTCCTATGTTATGATAAGAGGCATTTCTGTTAAAAAAGGAGATCTAGAATAAAGATGAATAAGGTAGAACATTGTCAAACCTTTTTCAATGAAAATTAAAGCTTTTTTTTTTCACCACTACCTGGAACTATATGAAACAGAACTTACATAGAAGTTCCCAACGTGCATGGACAATTATTTACTTGTATGAAATTATGCTTTAACATGTCCCAGAAATAAACTCCTGCTTTATACTACTACATATACTTACCCACACATTCTTTCATCTTCTTCATACCTTCCCCACCTCCAAAAAAATTGTTCGGATTATCAGGGTTTTTGATTTCCGGGGTTCTACTGTATACATAAGTACGAGCAACCAAAACCAAATTATTAATCTAGATAACTGTAAAATTTAACACCCAGAAATAATTTAGGGATCATTTGATTTGTTGTATTCTCCTTCCACAGTTTCTTTCATAAAGAAATGATAAAATAATAATAAAAATGTGTAGGAAATAAATAGCTCTCATGATAAGAAATTAAATATTAGGTATCTTTAATTATCTTTGAATATTTAAAAATTATTTTTCCAAAGAAATGTTTATCTAAAACTTGTGGAATTACTTTTTTTACCTTAAACAAATTTTTCAAACAAAAAAATCCTTTCCAACAAAATTATACAAGTACAAAGTGAGAATGAAAAAAAGCCAACAAAACTGGACAATAAGCCATAGTTGAAAGACACAGATATTATTATATATTATCAGAAAAATATTACAAAAGTTTTGTACAGTCTTTTTATTATCCCTGATGCCATCACCATAAAAAAAAAAAAAAAAAACACTAAAAAAAAACTTTTTTAAATTCCATTATTAAGAAGAGAAAAATATATTATCATCCAATAAATAATAATAATAAAAATAATGAAAAAATAAAACCAAAAGAGTGTTTTTACACACAACGATAATTTAATGTAGGAGTAGGACACTTTTAAATTACATTGTATTATATTGGTACAGCTCTGCCAAAAAGGCTATCTGGCATATTGAATTATAGAGCAGATTGCTAAACCCGACCAATAAATATCCAGTGCGGCTACACTTCGCATTTTAGAACTGCAGTTGTATAAGTACAATTTAATCACGTTAAAAAATTATGGAGATCCTTGGACACAATGTACAAGAGACCATGCTTGGAGTGTGTATAAACGCTCTAAGGCTTATTTTCTAAATATTTAGGAATAAAATAATCAAATTTAAAATAAATAATAATTTAAAAACAACAAAAACCAGATGTGTCCACGTCCAAATAAAATGCAATGTTACATAAAAAAAAAGAACTTACCATTAATAGTACGGATTTCAATGGATTTTCATTTAATTACATTTTGGAATTATCACAAATTTTAGGATACTGTTAATTAAATGTCAGGAATAAAAAATGCATATCATTAATTTACCATTGTACTTGAGTATTACATACATTCTTGTTCACCACTCATTTATGGTTAAGAGTTGTAAACATTAATTCATTATTAGATTACCTGAAGTAAAAATTGAAAATATAAAATAAAATTCATATTTACATTTCATAATTACATCATACTTTAACTAGAAATACTTTTTCTTCTTTTTTTAGTAAAATGTACAACCAGTTATACTGAAAAAAAATTATATATATATAAATATCTTAATAATAGTCAAATAAAAAATGTACATTTGAAAGATCTACTTGCTCAAAATAAAAGATACAATTATTTAAATGTATATTTTTTATATTATCAACAAATCATAATAAAATAAATAAATACAAAATGAAGAATGACATAAGTTGGTCACAATTAATACAATTCTATAATTTTTTATTAAAAAAAATTACATTTTTCACTTCTGCAATTTATAAAATTGGTAATTACATTAAGGAATGTCTATAAGCAAAAATTTAAAGACATAAAATTAATAGATAAAGAAGTATTCGATACAATAATGAACTCTAGGACAATTTTTTAAGTCAGGAAGTTTTATCTTTCATTCTTTAATGACCATATTTATTTTTTTTCATTTAGCCATACACATATTTTGTAATTGGAAAACTGAAGTACTAAATTCAACAACCATCATATGGGCCTTCTTATTATTGATTTTAGAGAGCTCTGAATCCATGAAAATATGTGTGTCAGTTTTATTATCAATCCTCTATCACCTGCCAAAGAAAAATAAATTAAAATGTTGACATTGCTAACTGTTTAAACTATAATATAATATGTTATAATGCTTTACAGTTTAAAAAATAATCAAATTATTCAATCTTAGATTTATAACATTAAAAAACACAGCAAAAGTATGATCATATTAAAAAGTAGCTAAAAAATCAGTCAGACAAACTTTAAAAAACTTTCTCATATAAGAATATAAATCCCTTTTCTATTTTTACTTTCTCATATAAAGAGAAAGTATTGTGATGGCGCGAAAATTCGATTTTGAGATTTTGATGGATTTACACGTTTTGAGGTCCCCTGAGTCCAAAAAAGTGGTTTTTAAAAAATGTCTGTCTGTCTGTCGTCTGTCGTCTGTCGTCTGTCGTCTGTCGTCTGTCGTCTGTGCAGACGCCTGGAGCCTAAACTACTGGGCCGATTTTGACAAAATTTGGCATACATGTTCAGAAAAATCATACCCCGAGGCGAAATCGAGAAATGAATTTTAGCTCTAAATTTGGGGGCGCTACCCCCCAAAAACTCTGAAAAAACCTGAAAAAAAATTATTTCTCGAAAACGGTTCCGACGATTTTGATTAAAAAATTCTAAAATGTAGTCCATTTGAATACGAATCCAACGATATAAGCCGTTTTCCCGGGAAAAATCTAGTTCCTGAGAAATTAGCTTAAAACGCGGATGGAGAGAGCCCGGGTTCGATTCCCCGCCCAGGAATAGTTATTTATGTAACTAGGCAGCAAAATGGAATTTTACTGACGAGTGATTAGATTAGCCTCCGAGCCGAAGGCGAGGACAGGCTATGATAATTAACTGCCGAGGCGAAGCCGAGGCAGGCAATTTACCTATTTGACTGCCGAGGCAAAGCCGAGGCAGGCAATGAATAAACGAGTCAGAAATATTTCCTTTGCTGCCTTGTTGCATACAATATTTTATCTACTTGCGGAAGAAAAATGAAGCTGCTAAAATGTTATCTTTGTTAATATAACATAGTTAATAACTATGTGTCATATTAATAAAGATAATACCATATGTATTAACTAAAATTAATGTTCAAATAAGAAACTTGGGAATAATAACAATAAGTGAAAAGCAAACTCAATCTATAACAACATAAACAAAACACACGTTTATAACACACATAACTTCTGAATGAATAATGCACGCAATATAAAATATTTATTTATATTTTTACTAAAAAATTAATAAAAGTGTTAAAGATATCTTCTATTGCTTAAAAGAAAAGAAGTAACTAGGATACATTAAGAAAAGTAGCTAGTCTAATCAAGAATGACTTCAATAATAAAAATAATTATGGATGTTCAATCTTAACATGACGCTACAGTATTGTCAGTGACTCTACTATTTTTTTAATTAAAGATCTACTAATCATTGAACTCATTTAACAGAATTAACAAATTATTTTATTATTAAAACGTTTATTTATTAAATACTACTTATTTAACTAAAATATATAATGTTATAAGATAGAGATAATAGTATAAACTGTTCTTGCCAAAATAAGAGGTTATGACACGCAGTGGTAAACACTGTTACTTTCTCTGCCTAGGCAGGGAAATATTTCCCTGCTTAGACAGAGAAAGTATTTTCCTGACTGTTTTAACTACTTTCCTGCCTGTTTTAAATATTTTAATGACAAATCAGGGAAATAGTACTTTCCAGCCTAAAAACAGTTAAGTAATGTTTAATTTTGCTGCCGCGAGTAGATAAAAGTTATTTTTATGATAAATTTTGATAAAATGTTCAATAATATTTAAATGTACATTTGAAAACTAATAAGTGGAAACACTGGGCTAAGTAATTATGAACTCATATATGAGAAAGTTTGTCTGAGTTGTCTCGGACCGATTTTTTTATCTACTCACGGCAGCAAAATTAAGCATTGTTGTACTGATTTCAATCTGCAAAATGTAATTTTTCTTGATTCTTTTGTAACATGTAAAAAAACACGCAGCAAAATAAAGTGTCAGCAAAATATCAAAGAGTCAGCAAAAGTTCAAAGTGTCGGCAAAATAACAAACAGGCTGGCAAATTTTAAGAAAAGGTTACATCATTGCAGGTTATGAACTCTCCCACTGTGTTAATTTTTATATATTTATGCGCAATATTCTGCTAAATATTTATATCTTCTTTAAAAACACATTTAAAAATTATAATAATAAAACAAATTTAATTATTTTACAGTGATTATTAAAAAAAATTAGATAAAAACAGCTGTTAATAAATGAAAGTGGCAACATTGAATTCATTTTGTTTTAATTTAATGACTCAAACTTTCGTATTTTTACAACTTTCATTTCTTTAAATCTTTTATCTATTAAAAAAAGAATATAATAATTAGTGTAATTTTTCTGCCAAAGTAGATAAAATATTGTATGTATTAAAATATTGTATATTACACCAAAGGAAACATTCCTGACTCTAAATATTACCTGCTTCGGTTACACCTTAGCAGGTAATTAACATTTTCCTGCCTCGGCTTCGCCTCTGCAGTAAATTTGTTTAGCCTATCCTCGCCTTAGGCTCGGAACTAAAACTTAAAAAACTTGTCAGCAAAATTCTATTTTGCTGCCTAGTAAGATAAATAACTATTATTTTATTTAAAAAAAAAATTAATTAAACATATTTAAAAAGTGTTTAGATGGGGATTGCTTACTTTCCGTTTCAATTTTCAGCTAAATTAGATTAAATTTCATCAATATCTCAGATAATAAATATTCCTGAGAAAAATGGTTAAATTTTTATTTAAATGAACTAATGGAATAGAATTTTACAAAATCAATATCGTGAGAAATAATTTTTTTTCACAGGTAATGGTGGACAGAGCCCCAAATTTTCAGTGATAATAAATTTCTCAATTTTACCTCAGGGTATGATTTTTCTGAAGGTGTATGCACTTTTTTAGACTCAGAGGACCTTAGAACTTGTAAATCCATTAAAATCAATCATTTTTGCATTATCATAGTGCTCTTTATAAATATGTATTACATACATGAAAAAAGCGCATAGATCTAACACATGGCTAGGAAATATTACAGCACTTTCTCCATGCACAGTTCTTATATGATTCCATGAGGGGTGGGGCCAGTGACATTTTTATTTGCCTAATTGATAAATACCTATTCAAAATACAGTGTTCCCATTAGATCCCCTCCACATCGTTCAACGTTTTTCGATTTTACCATGCTGAGAAAAGTTAATAGCAATTGTAAAAAGAGTATAATATGATAAAAGACTAATATTTGTCATTAGTTTGTCAAGTGTACCATGTCTAAATATAGGTTAGGGCTGAAATAGACCAACTAAAAGAATGGTATGGAAAAAGGTCCAACTATAAATGGATAGAGAAGAAGCCACATATATTTCCTACCAATAGCCAACAAATGAAAAACAAAATCTATAGACTAAACATCAAGGATATATAATATTGATATTCTTTGACATTTTCATTTTTAGGCTATGGAACATAAGTAAAAAACGTTACGTTATTTTTAGATTGAAAACTCAGAAAAGTATAAAAGGGAGTTAGAAAGATATAGGAGGTCTGTAATCCAGTCTCCAGCTGTAGTGCCTTCCCCTACCGCGCTTCGTAGGGGCGAAGAAAGTCGAAAAGATTTACACGTGTGACAGGGAGTTAGGAAAGTACAGGAGGTTGCCATAAACTCAGCCCTCTCGGCCTACCTAGTATGAAGGCATATTAACAATTCGTAGAATGCAGGCCGGCGCCTTTGAATTCAGTCGTTTGTAATCAAGCCGCGGCAGTGCCAGTGTGGAGATAAGAATAATAATTATCTTCCATCTACTTTTATCAATTACTTGAATAAATTACCGATTATATTTCATTTTATGTCGGTAGTTTACGCAGAGCGAAAATATGAAAATGTCTCACTGTCTTGCGGACTCGTATGCAAGAATTTCTTTTAATTTTTTGTAAAACATTTTTCCCCTTAAAAATTTTAATAAGATAAATCAGTGGTTTTCAACCGGGGTGCCGCGGCACACAAGGGTGCCGTAGTGACACCTCGGGGTGCCGCAAAAATATCAAAGCTGAACTAATTGCAAAAAACATGAAGCCCCCGCTGATGCAGATAAACTTATTCTTCCTGCTTGCTGTGTTAAAGTGAAGAATCTTTTTGGCGATGAAGCAGAAAATGAAGTTAAAAACCCCATTCTGATAATACAATTAGCAGGCGAATTTGTGACATGTCTGCTGAAGAAAATGTTCTACATGTATTTCTTTTATTTACCTTGCAATGTTTGTATATATGTATGTATGTTCGGGTCAAATCTTGCAACTGAATTTTGAAGCAGTTGTCCTCAACCGATTGTATTGAAATTTTGCATACACGTTTTAATGACAATGCATGGTTAGCTAAGTGACGTCATTCTAAATCCAAAATGGTGGACAGACCAAGATGGTGGACTAGTTATTTTTTAAGCACACCCTTGATATGGGTATCAAATGAAAGGGTTTGCTGAGAAGAATACGAATAAAAGCTTAGTTTTTAAAAATTTTGTTTCAATAAAATTATTAAACTTTACTTGTCTAAACTAGTATTAAGAAATAAGGGTGCCACGAGAAAAAAATTACCAAGTTGGGGTGCCACCATTGAAAAAAGGTTGAAAACCACTGAGAATCATGGGATGAAATTATAAAAAGAGCTTTCATCAAAAAGAATACAATTTTTCCTCCATATATTTTGGAAGGAATACAATCTTAAAAATAAATTTGAGCTTTAAATATTATTTTTCTTTTTTTTAAAGAGAAACGCAAGCATGCCAATAGTTTGGTCCACAAACACAGTTTGTTTAATATTATCAATTACCAATTATTGTTTTGGAGTCTGATAATAATGTTCAAGGTTTTAAAAGATGCAAATAATTAAACAAAACCCCATGTATTTTAAGAATATTTAATGGAAAGAAATTAAAAGATAAGTTACAGTTTAAACAAAATTAAATTTTAATTTTTTGTATTATCATCATTGATAAACCAATACAACGAAAAAGATATAAAATAAAATAAGACAATTTGTAACAGAAAGCAAACATATTATTATTAAATTTAATGCAATAACAATGAGACCAAGTGGATTCAAGCCTTAATTCTTTTTTCTTACTAAGAGAACAGTTCTTAATAGAAATATTATAAAATTGTCCTATTGAAATAATTTATTATTTAAACTCGTCAACTAATCTTGAAGGGTTGTGAGGTGTAGTGTAGTTTTGACATTTTGCTTTATGAATCGTTACTTCTGGTGCACTTACTGAAGCAACAGAGAATGGGAATTCTGCCATTCCGTGACAAGCAGCATGAAACTTTCCATCTTTCCTAACAGCAATCACAGCTCCACTGAAATTAGGGTAATAATCAGCTATCCTTGTGATTGCTTCAGTAGCAGCATACTTGGGTGATTTTCCTGATCTCATAAGTTCGACCATGAGGAACGTTGGTAAGAATCTCATCATGACATCTCCATCACCAGTTGCAACAGCAGCCCCAACTTTGCTATCAGCATAAGCACCTGCACCAGGAAGAGGAGCATCACCCACACGTCCGGGAATCTTATGTATGGCTCCATTTGAAGAACTGCCAGCAACAACATGACCATTCTTATCAATAACAACCATGGTGATAGTGTCATAGAGTCCTGATTTGTCCAAATGTTCTTGAGTTATTTTATTTAGTTTGTAAGGTCCACAATAACTTTTTGGGTCAGGGGAAACATTCATCCAGAAATTCGGTTGACAATTTCCATCTTTCCATTTTTTCCACAAGTCCATCGAATGATTTGTAGATAAAGACTCAACAGGAAGTCCCATCTTCTGAGCAAATAGAGCAGCCAAACTTCCGACCAGGATAGAATGACCTGTGCGCTCCATGACTAATCGAGCAGTTGAAACAGCATGTTTCACTTTCCTTATGCCCCCAACAGCACCCATATTCATAGAATTACCGTCAAATATCATAGCATCTAAAGTTGTCTCTCCATTTTCATCAGGGCTACCTCCAAATCCCACTGTGCCATCACACTGCTCATCTTCACACACACTACAGCCTGATTCAACTGCATCAATTGCTGTTTTGCCTTCAGTGTTAAGCACTTCCCATGCCTTGGCCGTGGCATTAGTAAAAAACCAAGTATTTACAACAAGAGGTAGGTTATCTTTAAGCTGGACAATTTGAATGTAACAAGAACACAAGACAAATAGATATAACAGCTTCATATTGTTCTTCACTAACAGCATCAGTACTGAACTCAAACCACAAACTAGATTATTTAAATGACATAAAACAATAATGGGCACTTAATGTTAACGAAGATCAATATGAGATAAACTACATGGACATCAATTCAAAATGAAGGCTCTTAGAATATGAATATTATCTGAATTCCTCTCACAACAAAACAAAAATCTTATCAAACTAATTAAAAATAAAAATGTGCCACTTTACAAAGAAATTAAGGTGTCCTCAACAACAACTAAAAATAATTTAGCTCAGGTCTGATATATAAAACATGAGACTATTGATAAAAAATTCTTTATTTTACATTATTGCTTCCTAAATATCCAAAGGTCAATACGAAAATAATAGAATAATTAAATATTTTCATATGTCAAGTAGATTTGACTTATTTACATTATAAAATATTATCATAACAAGAAAATAAAGAATAATATGCCCTAACTAAGTAAACATAAATAAATATTCTTATAGTAACATTTAGGACCAGTTTAATAGTGTTGGAAAATGAATATACTGATTGATAAGATGTGGCCTTGGTTTTAGTACAACTGGTAAGAAAAAAGTGAGAGTGGGGTACTACATTACATGCCAGCTGGAGACAATCAATAAACAGATGGGGAGGAGTTATGCCTGGCTCCTCCCACGATGCAAGGTCAAACAACAGGTAGCAACCTGCAGCCTCAAGATATTGAATTGTCAGCAAGAACACCCTTACCCCTAGTTGCATTTACACACTTATAAGAATGAAAAAAATAATTAGAATGTCAAGAGGTACTGAGAGGATTGTTAAGCAATTATCCACATCAAGTATTTATACTAAAAGGAACAATTTACTAATTAATAAAATTAAAGTTTTGTCTGTAAATTTATCAGAATTGCAAAAATATTGGATACTTCTTTATTTCACATATTACGAAAAGCAAAATGGACCTTAACTTATTTCCTGTTTCTTTATTTTTATGGCCTCAGGGAAGATCCATCTTCATAGGTGCAAAACTGGCTCAATGAAATACGTTAATATAATATGTTATGTTAATATGTATCTATGTATGTTAATTATCACTATTAAGCCCCAATATCAGCTGCAAGCTCAAGATTTTTATTTATTTATTTATTTGTTTACAACAATAGTTTGTTTGACCACTTAGAGTAAGAATATTTTGAAGTTTTTGGTATTATTTTAAAGCTTATTAGTAGCCACAACTTTTCTTAACTCTGAACGCATTTCTCTCAAAAGGATCATAGAAATATTTGGGCTCAAGGTTTTCAAAAAATCTTTTCTTTTTTGTACTACAACTTGAGGCTTAGATTAAGAATATGTAATGGATGTTTTTAATAGTTTTAAATTAAGATCATTGTGAGAATAAAAAATTTGATAAATAAATAAAAATCTGAACAAATTCAATCTTTATTAAAAAAAAGAGAAAAAAAAATAGTTATTTATCATATCTAAAAAAAATATATATAGGAATTTTTACTAGTAAATTGTCTTCAAACTGTGATTCGCAGGGATATTATTTTCTTCACCTATTAATGGAGTTAATTATATATATAGTAGTCCTGATTCATTTCTATGAAGGCTTTGGAAAATTAACTATTTAGTAGTATAATATTGCCGAAATGAAATAATTTGAGTTTTTTATACCCTACAGACCTAAATAGAATAAGTATAATTTATAAGATTATCTTTTGATTCAAATATTGTACATACGTTTATAGTAGGTAGTTAATTAATTAATTAATTAGAATAGTTTAGCAGTAATACTGTACAATTATATTAATTCCAAGAGAAGGAAACATGGGTAACAAAGTCGTCAATAAAAAAAAAAAAAAAAAAAAAAAAAAAAAAAAAAAAAAAAAAAAAAAAAACTAAAATTGGTCTGAGTATTTTGAACCACAATAGTAATTGTATAATGCAAACCATTTGATAGAAAGTTGTAGATTTATTTTAGGATACTAAAGCTGTGAGTTTTAGAACAATACCTAAGGAGTTTCGTAATCTAACCATTGATAATACACTTCTTACTATCATGCGTTAAAATTTTTACTTTCTCATATAAAGAGAAAGAATAGTGATGGCGTGAATATTATATTTGAGATTTTGGATTTACTTGTTTTAGAGGTCCTCTGAGTTCAAAAAAGGGGTTTTTTAAAAAATGTCTGTCTGTGGTCTGTCCAGACGCCTGGAACCTAAACAACTGGGCCGATATTGATGAAATTTGGCATACATGTATGAAAAATCATACCCCGAGGCGAAATCGAGAAATTAATTTTAGCTTCATATTTGGGGGTGCCACCCCCAAAGACTCTGAAAAAATAAATATTTGTGGCAATTTTTACTGATATCAGTGCAGGACTTTTAGATTTTTTAACTTCTATATTACATTAAATTTGTAAAATGATTATGTCTTACCAGGAGAAAATATGATTATTTAGTCATCAACATCTAGATGAAAGATAATCTATTTGGCTGGTTGAGAGGCAGCCTTCTGTTGAGCCTTTACAAATTCTGGATAGTCAATGAATCCATCAGCGTTAAAATCATCCATCTGAAGTATGGGGTCTATGAGAGACATGAGTTCATCATCTTTAAACAGCTTCTCCTGGGCAGGAGCCTTGGCTCCGGTTGAGGGATCTGTGTGGCCCTGCTCTATACCATCACCATCCAAACACACGGCAAACAAACACAAACACACAGAACATCATCACACAACAAGTGCCAAAACAAAAACAAAAGCTTAACCCTTAAATGTAACCATATAACAAGTAATAGGCAATTATACCAATAGAGTAAGTAATCATGTCATAAGAAATAATAACAATAATTTAAAATGCAAATTGAAATTAATTAAAACTTTTCTAATATTGGAAATTTTACTCTTAGACACAGCCAAATAAATTTATTGAGAAGATCTAAAATTTAATAGAGATAAAATAACACTAAACCAAATAATAAGTTATTATTATTTAGGGAAGGGGATAAATAAATGTTATTATTTATAAGTAGTGGTACCCTATGATTAATTTATACTTTTTCAAGTTGGATTGTGAAGGGGTGAAAAGAAAAGTAGCTGAAGTTATTTTATTTTTTTAAAAAGGCTTATTCTGTCTCTAGAAGGGACATAATCAGGTCAGTTTTATGTTCAAGTTATACTATCCGTTGATTAAAGGTCAAACTTTTTTATAACTAAGTTAATAAAAGTAACAATCCACTATCTTTTTTTCTTTCTTTTTCCGGGGGAATTTTTCACCCAAAGATGCAAACCACTTAGGTGTCCATTGAACAACACCGGGTTTAGTGGTGGCCATGTCATACATTTCGATATTTATATCAACATAGAGTGGCGATCATGGCATCAAGGCCGAAACCTAGTTGCGCTACTCTTTCGAGCAGCTACTCATTTGTTTAAACCGTGCTGGGTGAACATTGAGCAGGGGGCCCGATACAGGAATTGAACCCGGAGCTGTATGGTTAACCTGAACGTGTTAACAACATGGGCCATACATTTAAAATAGAATTTTAAAAATATTTTTTGAAGTCCTGGTGTGGGGGTATATTTTTCTCTGAATGTCTACCATAGTTAATAATTATAATTTGATTTAAAAATTTAATTTTAAATTCAATAATTTAATCTAATTTAAAATTTAATCTTTCCTAAAATACTACCTAAAACTTAAAAAAAGACCAGGAGGTCTCAAAAGTGTATCTGTGATTTTTTTGGCAAGTATAAAAAATCGCCTAATTAAGGGTTAATGAGAATGTAAATGATAAGTTAGCCCAAATCATATGACATAGGAATTAATACTTACTTTGGATGCTCATTAAGTCATTATGCTGTTAATAACTAATGATATAATAAAATAATAGAACTAATGCATTACAATGAATCACAATTTAGTTAATATCACTTCAAGATATTCAGCTGAAAAATAGTTATTTGTCGTAAAAAATAATGATCCAGAATTATGTTAAAAAATAAAGAAATTATGCATTTTAGATGTTTCTTTTGTGTGCAGATAAAACATTTTATAAATACCCTTTACTAGAATCTTTACTAAAAAATAAAATATATTAAAGCATGACATAAATGACAAATTCCAACCTGTAAATGATTGCCAAGCATAAGCTGAGATGGTCAGTTTAAGGTTGAGGATTAGCTTAGATAACTTTGAGTCTCGATCAACAGACACACCAACAAACTACCCTCACTAGATATCTGCCCTATGTATATACAAAGGGCAATATAAGGAAGGAATAACTTATAAGAACTAGGAATAATTTATAGTCCTCCTTTAGTGTATTTTGTTCTAATCTGACCTCATAGAGCCCGAAGATGAATGAGGTATTTATTCTCATTGACACTCGAAAGCCACACTTCCACAGGTGGAGGTCTAAAGTAATTTCTTCTGTAGTAACTTTACCACCTTTTCTTCCATCAAACGATTTGTGTAGGTAAGTTCATTGCTGCTTTACTTTTGCCCACCCTACCTATACCTTTAGGCACACTCCAGCCCTCCTTACATATTATTACAAATAAACTCCATTACATTTTTTACTTAATCCTAATTCAATTTTTTACTTGTGAGGTTTCATATTACACCAAGTTATACTTCATCTATCCTAACAAGTACAGTGCATGCCACTTAATGTGATCAATTTGGGACCCAAACAAAGTGATAGTGATAACATTAACTGACTGATAATAGTAAGCAAAAGGTACCACCAGAGAAAATAAAACTAAAAAAAATAAAATAAAATATACATACATGAACAGTAATTCATTTCGTACACTGTTCCACACATCACTGAGTGATTTGATGACATTTAATTAAAATTGTAAGGTACATAATTTTACATAAAATTAATTTTTATTTTTTTTAAGGAAGAATACAAAATAAATCTTTAAGATCAACACAAATACGCACATAACATAAATGTATGTACAAGATCATGACGTTTTGAAGGGCGCATTCTTTGAAAAATTAATCTTTATAACAAAATAAATTAACTTCAACCATATGTAAATTTATTGATGAAATAATACGAATCATTACAAGGCTAAAACACACTGAGTTCTGAGATTTGACTGCGGTCCTTCGTAGTAATGGGGGGAGGGGAGGTGAGGTTTACTTTCTGATAAAAAAGGGTATTCACTTAAAATACCAGTACCACAGCTCCAGTCAGAAAATGATAACAAAGTAAAATGCAAACAATCTCGAGATTGATTAGAGTAAACAAAATATTGATATCATTGAACGGAAAAATTTTGGGTTTAATACGTGGGCATGTTCCAAGCTATTTTGTTTACAGTAAGTGATTGATAACATTAACCGTGATTACATAAAGCAGCATGCACTGTATGCAGATTATCTATATCAATTTGTTGATAATAATATTGATTTTATATTATAAACAATTTTTTGTAGTTGTTGAAGTTTTCTAATATACAATCCAAGTAAATTAAATCTTTATTTAGCATCTGCAAAAAACTTATCAATTCTTAATAAATATAAAAACATATTCCCTATTATAAATAATAAACACACAAAAAAATTAAGCCACAACAAGAATAAAACAAGAAGGTGCTAGACAGTTACTAACATAATATAAAATTTTTTGAAAATGAAAAATTAAAATCATTGTGAATCATTAAAAGTAATTTTGCAGATAACCAGAGGAATAAGAATGTTCCTAAATAATTCCAGTTAATTCCTTATTTGCAATATCAAATTTAGTTAGGTCTAACTGAACAAATATATTATATAGTGGGCAATATTTGTTTTTTAAAAACATCAGCTAACCACGCTATAGTCCATTATTGTATTAAAAAATTGATTTAACTCAAGAATGTACTTACCATGCCAGTGAATAAGTGACTTAATAAGTTCACAACCATCTAGCTTGTTATTATTATCAGCATCGTGCATCTTGAAGTAGTGGAATTGAAGTTCCTGCTCAGACATTTTACTTGTATCCATTGGAACTGCCAAGTGCTCGGCAATATGTCTGAAAAAGTAAATAAATTAAAATGGTATTGGGCTAGCTTCGGAAAAAAAATTCTCTCTGCTCATGCAAAAAGGTTATAAAAGTCTAAGCTTGGTGTGAGTAAAAAATATGTCACAGGATATTTGTAGCTGAGTGGTTTGCAAACTTGCAAAAACCAATGTTAATATCAATATACAGTCAATCCTTAACTTTGGTGTGCTTAACAATCCCTGGTTATTCGTGGATGGTTAATGGTTATATTGAAACCAAATTGCCTTAGATAAACTGGGAGGAGGTACATCCGCTATATCAGTGGTGCGGGAATATGTTATTTTATTTTTTATTAGTTTTATTATTATTCAAAAAAATAAAATATTTTTTAAAACGAATGGTGTTATTGCATGTTACTAACATTAACTCAAAACATACCCCCCACCCTTCTCATAAATTAAATGATTTAACTTTCCTGAGACTGTACTATGGGAAAAGTCAATTGACAGTACCTGGTGATGGTTTAAATACCAGGGAGATTTGATGACCCCCCCCCCTCCAAGTTATTAATTTTGAAATTTCAGAAATTTCCAATTACTACTTGATTAAGGGCAAAGCTGGAGAGAATTATTGAATATAATATGTTTAAATAAATTGATGAGACTAACTCTTTTTCTTGTTGAAGATTGCCTACATTTAGGACTTGTGGCGGTCCGTGATGGTCATGATGTTGTTGATGAACTTGGTGTACTTGTTGCTGAGGGACATGTTGCTGCTGAGGAATATGCTGTTGTTGGGGAATATGTTGTTGTTGCTGATACTGCTGTTGCTGATACTGCCCAGGGTTCACCTGGGGAGGGTGTTGCACATGTTGTTGTTGTGCATGAGGATGTTGAGGCTGCTGAACATATTGCTGCTGCTGGTAGTGTTGAGGATTCACTCCTGGTGGCAGATGCTGACAGTAAACTACACTAACACCGCACAACACAAGCAGTGCTATTCCATCCAACCAATATATTGAATTCATCACTTGGCTCAACACTAAAGCAAATAAATTATATTATATTATTTTTTAATAAGTAATTTGGCACAACATTCATAAGAAAAAAAAAAAAAATTAATTATATTTTATAATGAGATGATGTGGAACTTAATTACCGTAAAATCTCATACCTTATTGAAAATCATTACAATTTCCATTAGATGTTTATAATTGGACGTCTAAGCAGTGGGATAAAAAAAAAGGATTGTAAATTAAAGGTAAGGTGGTTGTAAAGGACGGTGAAACATTGTTTACTAATATAGTAGTGGAGATTTGTCTTTTTAAAGGCCAGATATCTAATTTCAATAATCAATCAGGAAGAATAATTCAATTTGCAAAAGTTTTTTTTTTAAAAAAAGAAATCCATCTATGGGTATTTAACTCTCAGTTCATGTTAAATGTTTTAATAAATTATATAGGTGTTTACCACTTAAATTGGTCATAATTAGTAATCTATAATTGCCAGTTTACTGATGATGACCATACAACATGATCAAATAAGGTCTGTGTGAAATAAGGTATTATTCAACAAAAACTGCTTGATTTTACTCTTTGTGTTACTTCATTCTAAAAAAAAACTATTTGGAAATCTGATGAAGATGACTCAGAATCGCTTGACATGATTTATACATTTGAGGTATTTAGTCCCTTTGTCAAAACAGTACATTTGAGTAAGGCCCCACCCACTTTTCTAAACCCATCATAAAGTGGGCAAGGAAGACCACCAAATCTATAGGAAAAAAATGGTCGAGAGATGAACCTGCTTATTTTGACTATAAGTAAGATTAACATGGTTAGTACTAGCTTACTTGGTTACCCACCTAGGTGGGTTAACACATCACTAGGTCTAATTAACTATTAAGATAAAGGAATATTTACACATTAAAGTAAGTTTTTGTGAGTAAACAAGTTAATGAGTGACACACGGGGTAGCATAAGCTTAGATCTATCATTTGTAACACACCTATTAATGTCCCCCCACAATAAGGTAATAGACTGCTAATGAATAATTATTGCACTTCTAACAAATAAAGTGAATAATACTAATCTTGATGCTATTTGACAAATTACTCATAAATTAACAGACTTGACTCTAGTCAGTAAATACTTCATTGGCAACATATGTGAGGGATTATTTAGAGGATGAAAACCAAGGCTTTGTTAGACCAATTAACAAAGCATAAAACATGATTTATAGTATCCTTTTCCTTCCTAGATTAGAATCATTATGAGGATGATCATAATATGCTTAAGTTAAATCCAGAATCATTAAGATCAAGGATTAAGCCTGGATTAGAAGAATCATAGTTGTAATTTATACCCTTGGATTAAGGCTTGATCATAAGCATTAAGATAGTTATTTAAAAGCAAGAATAAGACTTACTTGAAATTATAAGGTAGTTATTTATGACACTATCGAAAAAAGTAGGATCATTTTTCTAGGGACTTTTATCGGGGAATAACACTTAATCATTCTTAAACGTAAGATAAACGTATGGAACCTGTTAAACGTATTAGCAGTGGGCACTGTTTTTGGATCTAAATGTAAATTAATGCCATGGGCTCCCTTACATATAAAAATATAAGCAAATATGCAAATAAAGCAATAAACTTCTGGGATATATTAGTCATACTAAATAAAAATAAAGAATATATACATATATTGTAATACTAAAACACAACATAAACAGAACACTAAGTCAACACAATTATAACATGGACAATTTGTTTCCAGCTTAATTTATAATTTTCACTTACCACTAAAAAAGAAAATTTATTAAACAGGCATGAAACTAAAATTAAAACTAATTTAAACCGCTAAAATAAATTAATACACGTGTACTGTGTATTGTGACTGTGTACTAGAACTTTTTTGGATTTGACATCTCAAAAACCCACATCATAAGACAACCATGGGTACCACCTAGTAAACATCTATTAAAAACAATAATTTGGAGACACCTAAATAAAGATTGAAAATCTATAGATACCAGTCATTCCATAACACTACAATACTTGTGAGATGAATTGTTGTTTTTGCATGATAAATGTATTTACGGTTTTAGTGGATATAATATATCTCATGATTAAAGTATTTTTGTATTTAAAAAAAAAATAACCAGCGTATATCGTAGTCAACATTTATTGTTGCGAAAGAAGAGGGGGGGGGGGGGGGAGTTAGATCCTTTAGAAGTTTAGATAATAATGTTTATAAATCCAGAGCCATTCATTTTAAAATTTAATCAAATGCATTCAATTTTTTTATCCTCTGTAGAAAATTCTCTTAAACTTGCTACTATTATGATACAAAATATAACTTAGAAGTTAAATTATTTGGGAGTAATTAATTGGTTTCGGTTGAGGCCAATCAATTTTTTTCCAACGGTTTTCGGTTGAGGGTCAAAGTTTTTTTTTTTAATTTTAAATTTATTTTGAAGAATATGGTAATTTATAACCCTTAAAACTTTTTAATATTATATTTCCGCATTCAAATGAACCTTTTAAAAAACACAGTCATAATAAAAAATGTAAAATAAAATTTACAATGATGAATGTTTAGGAAATTTAATGGCGCCATTCACTACAACAACCCCGCAAAGCACGCCTCCATGTTTGTTTTGTTCCGTTGCCCGCCGAAGTAGCGTCGTGTGTAGTTCTGTCCGTTATTTTCGTCGTACTCCGCCTTGATACAACTTTTTTTCCAGGTACAGTGTGCCAATTTTTTATTCTTTAAATTTAGCTATCAAAATAGATTTAAATCTTCGTGTGGATCCACGTTTCCGTATTTATTTTTTCCTACATTGCCGATTGTCGGTTCATAACCTTTCAAACTTCGTTTAAAAGTGACGCTTCTTTCTTGCGTGTGTTTGTTTTGAAATTGAAACCAGCAGCCTAATATTTGTTTCTGAATTCTATTTAGGTCTATTTAAGAGTTTTATTATTTTGATGCTGAAAAAGGTAACCAAGCATTTCTTTATTGGGACCCCCTTACTTTTTTCTTTGGTAGTAATGCACTTAATGATAAGAATTGGTTAAATTTATAATATGATAGTCGGTTGTCTTTTACAACTATAATTCTTATGCTTAGATATTGTAATTTCTGACTTAACTTATCACAGTTTTCTCATTTGTTCTACTTATTTTATTATGTATTGGTATTGTTGGCCATAAAACCAAATGCATATTTTCTTGGCGTTACATAATGCCCGGTTAGTATGTATAATCTCATATACTTATAGCCTTTCCTTCATTCTTGTATGGATGTTGATATTTAACGCGTTGAATAGCTTTAGAACGAATGTAAGTTATTTTTATAGTACGGTGCCTTTCAGATGTTTTTATCTCACTTAGTTTGTTTACATTTTTATTACTGCCTAATTCATTGAGTGTTTGGATATTGGGGACAAATTTTAATTAAATTCGTGTGAGGGATTATTTTATTTGTAGGGACTATACTATGCATGATATTGTTTACTATAGTAGAGAGTACTCTATAAATATTTATGCTATTCATTCAATTTCTTGGTTAACCCCTGTTTTTAAGGTAATGGAGTAAAATATCTATGTTTATGTTGGAATGAAAATGGTTACTCTTGGTTTTTCAATGATAAAATCTTGATCTTATATTAATCAAGCACAGGAGAGTGTACCTAAGTGAATTTTTTTCTAGACTAATGAATGAGAGAATATCCACTATTCATCTCTCATCCATACACAGGAGAGATGGTATTCCTTTGTAAAAGGGACATTAACAAGCCCTGCAACTGACATATCAATACTTCCAGTTATGTGACACCATCATGTTGAGAATAACTATGTTTAGTGCATTTAGTTTAAATTATGTGTCTTGAAAAACTGCTAAATTATTATACGTTTTTATTTTTGCAGGGAAATGTCTGAACGCGAAGCCAGAGCACTAACGAAGCAAATGAGGAAGGCTAAGTCGACCTCCAAGTCACCGTCACGCAACAAATCTCCTTCAAGAATTATATCTGGAAGCAGTAATAAGAAAACCCCTAATGAAGAAAAAGCCCCGAGAAGAAAATCTCCTGCCAGGTCTCCTGCTAAATCACCAGGAAGGCCGAAGGTAGTTCGTTCAAGTTCCCCAAATCGGAATAAATCACCTGCCAGGAAAAAGTCTCCTGCCAGAACAAGATCCCCTGCCAGAACAAAATCCCCTGCAAGGAATAAGTCGTTCGAGAACAAGAGCCCACCTAAGTTGAGCAAAGAGGTCTCGAATGATGTAATAAAGAGGATTTCAGTTTTAAGAGACTCGCCCATGTCAAGAGCCTCTTCTCAACGATCATCTGCCTACTTATCTTCTGGTATGTATCTATTTAAAAACCTGGTCCCCCCTCAGAGAACAAAACTAGAATGTTTCCTTTGCTAAGAAATATAATAGCATTTTTGGCATAAGCAATTCAATAAATTTATATACTTGATGTTAGCAAGGGTAATTTAATTTTACAGATTTTTATTTTTATTTAAGGTATTTTAATACCTACAGTTTTTGATACTAATTTAAATCTATTGAATAACTACATACATGGGAGTATACGTCACCTATGAATACATTTTTGAAAATTATTATTCAAGCTATAAAATAAGTTAATTATATCTAATTGATGTACTTGTTGAGTAAGAGGGTATTGCACTGTGTAAGATGAGCAGCTGAGTTGAAATCAGTTAGTGCTTGGTTTAATGGTTGGTTGATTTCAGAGGAAGTCAAAGGTTTTCAATCTGTTCATCCATGCCTTACTGTCAAGCCATTAAGCCTGTCACCTTTTTACAATTTGTTTCTCAGCTGTCTGTATAATTTCATGACTACTTTTACCTTTAGTGTGATCTTAAACTCTTTTTGTGCTCTTAACATGAAGATTTACTATACAGAACATGAAGATTTTCTATACAAAATAAGTGAGCATTCATTTTAATAATAAAAGCAAATATAATTAGATCAACATTTTTTGTATTATAATAATTTTAAGAGTTAAATTTTAATTTTTATAATTACATTTGCATGGGAAATTGAATGGTGTAAATACTCTGTAAGTATATTTTAATTTGATCGATCAAATCCTGCTTGCAGTGAATTTAGGGTCCCTTATGTTCATTTTGTGGAATAAATTAATATAAATGATTTTTGACTCTACAACTTGTTAAGTGGTATTAAAAATAAACAATTATTTGGCCTGTTGTCTCTAGTTAGGGATATACCTTTACATTGATAGGTCGCCTGACACACCGGACCTCATGTTTTCAATAGCTTATGTGGATTATTATTAAGTTTAAAATTAAACAAGTTGTGAGGCTACCAGAATTACCCAAATGATTATACAGTAATTTTTATTGATCCATGCTACCTTCACCCCTTATTCTTTATTTCAGATACTACTTTTTTAATTAATTCATATGTGTAACATTATTTATTTGGTCTATTTTTGTTATCAGAGCCTACTGAAAGTGAAGAGGAAGAGAGTCCAACCAAGGAGAGAATAATAAGGAACAGGGTTTCTAGGTTTGAAGAGAGGGTTTCTGAAATTAAACGTGCTGTTGCCAAGCCTCTAAATGACCACTCGGTAAACCTAACTTTTTTTTTTTTTTAACTTGGATGTGGAAAAGGAAAATATGTGAACCTTTTTGTGTTAATTTACTTCCTTTTTTTTTTTTTTTTTTTAAATATATTATAACACAAAACTAAGGCGATCAAAATATATTTTTGTATTAAATGGATTTTGTTTTAAACAATGCATACAAAAAAACCATATATTCTGAAAAAACGTGAAAAATATAAAAAAAAATCTCAGAAACGGTTCCGACGATTTTGATTAAATAAACTCTAAAATGTTGTCCACTTAAATACGAATCTAATATAAGCCCAGGAAAAATCTAGTTCCTAAGGAAATAGCTTTAAATGTGGACTGAGAGAAGGCCGAAGGGTTCGATTAGCCACTGAGGAGAAGTTATTTTTATGATAAATTTTGATGAAATGCTCAATAGTAATTAAATATACTTACGAAAACTAATAAATGGAAAACACTGGGCTAAGAAATTATGAACTTGTTTAAGAGGAAGTTTTTCTGAGTTGTCTCGGACCGATTATTTGTAGTTTATATTTGTCTCAATTTCTTTGCCACTTTACATGTTACAAATGTTTAGTATAAAAAGAACACAAAATTCATCGATTTTGACACATAATTACCGACTTCAACACACCCATCATCTAATTTGAAAACTAACTTAAAATATATCTATAATCCTTAAAATATTCTTGTGATATTTCCAAGTAAGATAATTCAGAGTTAAACAACACAGTGTCACAAGAGGGGGAGTGTTTAGATAAACGTTATTGTCTCGTCTCTCCATTCATGTCCGTATTTCAAAACCGAGTTTAAGGGCTCTCCTGGGTGTCTCATTTTTATATCAGACTCTTGTATATTCTCGCCGGCTTAAATAAAGTTGATGTATTTTGTTCATTCCAAGAAGAAAAATCTTTTTATGTCAAGCAATTTTTGTTTGTGTTAAAAAAGAATGTATGAAAATATCTAGTATTTTGTCGGGACCGCAGTATTATTTGTGTTAACCAATTTTTCATGTTAAGTGCTTTTGTGTTAAACGGTTTTCACTATGTATGCATTTGTACTGATATTTTATATATATGATGTGTGTGTGTATGATTTATTTTAATACTAAAGTATTGACTAATAAATATTATATTGCCAATATATTGATTGATTTTAGTGAATGATAATCTAGAAATAACTTTAATATATTATTATAATTTTATTCATTTCAGAACAAGTCAGAAAACCTATTAAACAATATTGAAACAGTCCCACTGATCACAGGACATAAAGGTGCTGCAATAATTAAAACGTTCTTTGCTCTTCTTGTCATTGTGGTTGTTCCACTGATTGCTTTAGTAGCAACATTTTCCTGCACAAAGGTAATAAAACAAATTAAAATACATGACATATTTCTTCTTTCTACATGCAATAAATAATAATACTTTTATTGCATAGAGCTACTTTTATAGTGTTTGCTGTATTTTTGGAAAGTATGTTATAAATGAAATATATATGTCAGAGTTTATGATATTCAAAACATAACTGTATGATAAGTAGGGCATTTGTAATATTATAATTACACTTGATGCCAAAAACCGAGTGAGGAGTATCAATGAAATAATTACAATCTTTTACTCTGTTTTGGATATTTATTACTATTTCTTATAGAGAATATGGGGGAGAAAGTGTTTGTGTGTTTTGAACTGCCATTGTTATTAGTTTATGTTAATTGCAATTTAGGGTTACTCATGGTCCCCATTTTCTCTAACCATTGTTCTAATATAAACATTTTATCTCCAACTTAACTTTTACATTTTACTTTTACGTATCTGATAAATGATTATTCTTTTATTTATTCCTTATTTGCCTCTGATGGTGGCTTTGTAGGCAGTCAATTTTTCTGAATCCTTTAGTTGATAATTGTTGCAGTAATTATAATTTTATTTACAAAACTCAAGGACTCTATATAAATTAAAGGTGTGTTCGGAATCACTAACACCAGGTGAATTTAGAGGTAACGTGTGGATTTCGATTATAGCTATCAAGCTACAAATCAGAATTTAATTTTTGTTTTGATAAATTCTTTGATTAATATATATATTTTTTTTCTTAGGAAAATTGCAAGCCTAATGTGAAGATACCATGGTCATCTTGGAAAAGTTATTTGGATTTGGAAACGAGTCTCCTGTTTCTTGGTTTCATTGTTTTACAGATTCTGGTATCTCTGATACCTTTATTCAAGCCAATCACTGGTTATCCTGCTTCTCACAGACCTCTCAGTACATTCAGGTGTAATGGTAAGTCTCAATTCTTCCATGTTAATATAAGTATTCATTTTAGTTTATTAATTTTATTTTTGTTTTTTTGTATAGAATATGAGTATATTTATAATAATAATGCTGAGATTATTGTCATTAAATTATTAGGACATGAAAATAAACTTATAAGTACTGTATTCTGGAATTCAATATTGTATTTAAAAGTTGGGCTGAGTAAGTTGTTAAGAAATTATCTTGGCAGTGATTTTTGTTCTATTTTTAGATTTCTCAGATTGGAGGCCAAAAAAATAAACCATTATTTCATTTTTTTCTAAAGATATTTTTTTTTCTGGATTTTTATTGCTTGTTTAAAATATAATTTAACCAGATCTTCCAGGATTTTATTTTTTTTACTTTTAAACCTTTATAGAAGCAGAACCATAAAAGTATTTGTTTAGGCTAATTATCTAAGTTAAGTTTATTTTAAATTATAACTTTTGTAAACGGAACTAAAACCGATTTTAATGCATTGATTCTTGAACACAGTTTGATTAAAAAGCTGGTACCAGTTAATCCTTTAGAACCTTTTCATAATTTAGTTCTGTATTATTTATGTAAAAATATTTTTATTATTGTTTAATACTGTTATGCTCCTTCAATAGTTTATTCACAAAAAATTGTATTCCTTATTATCATAATTTTCTAATCTTGAAAAGTTATCTTTCTTATGGATCTTAAAACAAAACCTAACATACACTTGACCCAATATTGGAAAAAAATAATCGCTGGTTGTTACAGAAGTTTTTTTATTCACTTTCTTCTGTCTATTTTTTATTCAGCCCAAAATAAGTTGATATAACAAGCATTAATATTATATACATGGACTTTCTAATGTTTTTTTTAATGCTTTTAATATTGTGTAGGTGTCCTTAATTGGTTGCTTACAATCGCTGGAGTGCTTGGTGCTCGTTATTTCAAGCTTCCGCTTACATTGCTGTTAGAGAAAGTACCACTTCTGCTTGCTCCTAGTTTTGCTCTTGCATTGGTGCTTGGAATAGCTGTATACTTCACTTCTCGTCCAGACTCTCATGCTATCAGATCTAACTTCATTGTGGAGTTTGTCTTTGGTAAATCTGGTTCAGCTAGGCTTGGCCCTATTGATTTCAAGATGCTTGTATTTAGAGTATCACTCTTATCATCGGTGAGTATTTATTTTATTTTTTTTGGAAAACCAGTAATTTATATTTAATTATATGATTGCCAATTGGTTTACATTGTTACATTTTTGAGTTTTTGATGCTGACAAGCAAAAAACAAAAGAGTTGGGAAATAAATAAGTTTTATAATTAAACATTCTTTATTTAAATAAACCTTTTAGAATCATTTGGTTAAAAAATGTACAAGGTATTTATAAAACATGAATTGAATTATCCGAAAATAGTTGAGTTGATATGACATCCTGTAGAGAGGTATAATATAAATATAATAAAAGTTGTTAGAGGGAAATCGGTTCAGTAGAACTAGAGATAGAGCGTTCCTTAAGTATGTAGAAAGGTGGAAATTGTAGCAGGGTTCTAAGTTAGAACTACAACAGCAAAATCTTTGTTTAATCTCTATCCTACAACAGCAAAATCTTTGCCTTATATAATAAAATTAACTTAAACTTTAAACAAAAATAATAGAAACAAGGCAGAGAACAGAATCAGAAACAATATCAGTATCAGTAGTAAAGTGTTGCATTATAACAGTTCATTGCAACTTGTTACTTTAGATGTTATTGATTCTGTTTTGTTAAAAAATATCAGATGACCTGTTCTGTTATCTGAGCTGTTATAATATGAACTGTTATTCGATCTGACGAACGGTTACTCTCCAATAAAATGTTATTTTGAACTGTTATGGTGTTTTAGTCACACCTCTTAGAGACCTTTGGTTAAGCTACTCTTGAAAATACAGCCACCACTTTAGCACTAAAGATTAATTCTTACTATTGCTTTCAGCTATGAAACATTTCTTTGTAGAGCTTTCTGCATTTATTGAATGATGAAAGATGGATAAGTTTGATTATTGGTCCTAGAATTTAAAATAAAACCTAACAAAATGTAAATTTTTAACTGTGTTGCAGATGGTGTATCTTATGGTAGTATCACTAGCCGAAGTAGAAAGAAAGGTTAACTACACGCAGTTCAGCTACTCACTGCTTATTGTTTGCTTCCTGCAGATCTTCTTTGTCTCAGATGCTTTTCTCTTTGAATCTGACTCTGTATCCTCCCACTACATGCAGCAAGAGCCTATTGGATACATTACTACATCACTCTTTGCCTCATTCCCCTTTTTATTTGCTACTTCTGCTTCTTACCTCTACTACAACAAGTACGTTAAATTTTGACCATTTATGTTTTCAATGTGTTGATATTTTATAACAACTTCTAAAAATTATTATTATATTTTAAAAGTACGAATTCCTTTTCGACGGAAGAGTTGTTGGTCGGTCTGTTGCATTGACCTGACTTAAAATGAGAATGAAACTATATAAATCTTGACTTCTTATTAATTGTGTTAAATGTATGTTAATTCTATGGTGTGTGAATAATATTTTAATATTTATGTTTTTACAAATGGTGTTTCATCATTGCAGGGTTACTGACAACAGGTACATGATTGCTCTTACCTGCATTATATTTACTATTGGGTATTTGATCTATAGAATTGGCAACCACCAGAAAGCTGCTTTTAGGAAACAGCCCATTCTTTATGCTAGTAAGTAAATGTTTATTTTAAGCAATAAATATTAACTGGTTTGAGTTAACGTTAAGCATTAGCAAATGATTAAATCAGTCTGACAAGTACATGAGTCATGTATTATTTGTTAATAGTATAGATGATTTAAATTTATAAATACTCGTGAGGTAGTGCGTTTACCTCACTACCTACCATCTTGTAGTAAGTTTGAGTTTATGACTATTATTTCTTATTGATTGAGATTTTATGGTATTCATTCCTAATAAAGGTATTAAGTAACAAAAATTAAAAATACACCGTTCAATTGAACTAATAATAATGTTTGTTATTACTACCTTTACTTGTTTACCTTCATTATGGACTATTATGGCTCCTCCATTGATATTATGCATTTAATAATACATGCTTATTTTATTTGTTCAACAGATAGCGATGTTGTAGTGAGCAGGGAAGGTAGAAATCTGTTGGCTGGAGGTTTGTGGGGATTTCTGAGGCATCCCAACTACCTCGGTTGTATTATTATGTACTGGTCACTTGTACCATTGGTATACTTACACTGGCCTGCTCTTATTTTACCAGCCATGGTTACTATTGAGCATATAGTACGTATTCAAACAGTAGAGCAGCACTGTAAGCAGACACATTCTACTGCTTGGAGCTACTATTCTAATAAGGTTCCCTACAGGATTATACCTTTCATTTACTGATTTATCAAATGCCAGAAATCAGTTGTGTATAAAAAAAGGAAAAAGACATTTTAGATTACTGTATTTTTTATAAACTTCTGACATTATTGTTTACTGTTATTTTATTAATTTGTTTGTACATATATCTCCTCTAAGGGTGAGACTTCATAAATCTGTTTTATTTTCATGAGTCAAAAATATTTTTTATTGACAAGTATGATACAGTTAAAATAATGTATATAGATAAAAAAAATTGATAATCTGAATAAAGAGTAATTATTATGTAAACTAATCTAATTAATATATTCTATAAAGTTTACCTAAATAATTTTTCTCTAAAATAGGTGTTTGTTCCCTTTTCAAAAATAATTGTTATCGTTAAATATTATTTTTATAATAAATTAATAATATTTTTTATTACATTGTTATGTGCTTCTATTGAATCTAGATTATTAGGTTACTCCCCCCCACTTCCCATGTTAATACTTAAAGTATTACTAACAATGATAGAAAATTGATCAGTCAGAAGTTTATTATAGTTTATGATTGTATCATCTGTTAATTTCATAACTGATATGAATATCACCCTTATAGGATGATTGTTTCATCTAAGATCTCGATTAAGAAATATTAATTCTAGTTTACCTAGCACCAATATTTGGAATGATCAGCTGGATTGATCTCTTCATAGTAAAGGGTTTTTTATGGCTCGATTCTATCACCTTGGCAAAGGCCATTATTATACAAATGCATTCATTATGTAAATCTTATTGTTATTACTATTTATGCTTTGTAAAACTATTTTTTTTTTTATTACTTCTACTTATTTTCCTAATGTTGAAGACAAAACAGGCTGGCAGGTTTAATTAGTTTATAAAATTATGTGTTTGTATTATTTTTTTACAGAAAGAAAAAATAAAACAAATATGACTTAAGAATTAAAAATTAGGTTGTTCAGGTTAAACCACATTTGATATACTTACATTTATTGAAATATCAAATGACAAATAAATGTTTATAAAAGATGCAATACTTATAAAAAATAAAATGATATTTGATTAAAAGTCTTAAAGAGCTTTCTCTGGAACCAAAACATAACGGGTTAAATTCACACAGTAGTGATAGTGTGGATGATACAGACCATAATATAACCTGCAGTTCCAGTGATGTCTACATATTATTCTTAAATGGAGCATAAAAACAGTTATGTATTATATCAATATCAATTTTTCAGAATATAAACTCTGAATTTTGTATTCTCCAATTATTTGTCGATTCAAGTTTTTATGGTTATATTTAATTATTATTGAACATTTTAAAATTTGCCATAAAAATAACTCCTCCCTGACCTCTCACCCTTTGCATTTGTAATTTGTACCTACTTTCCTAGGAAAAATATTTATATGGTTAGATTCCTATTTAAATTGATTACATTTTAGATTTTTTTTTTTTTTTTTTTTGTTTCAAAATCGTCAGAAATATTTTTTTTTAAAGAATTTTTGATCTAAAATTCTTTTCTGGATTTTGCCTCGGTGTGATTTCCCGGAACATGTACACCAGTTTTAATTGAAATCGGCCCAGTATTTTTGACTCCATTTTTAAATATTTAATTCTTATAATTCTACTACTTCTTACTTATAATTTACTTATTTAATTCTATTTTTTAAAATGGATTTTTTTTTATCGGGACCTTAAAAACATTTAAATCCATCAGAATCGAATTTTCACACCATTACAATATTTCCATTTATTTGTACTATCTAAATGAGAAATTAATAATAATGAACTGCTACAACTTAAGTTTTTTCTAGCTCTGTTTATATTCATATTGAATTAAAACAAGCCTTTTAATAAATACTTCAGCGTAAATTGGGATTAACTGCCAGCTTTGTCACTTCTTCTAAACTCATTTTTATCTAACTATTAATACTTATCACATAAATTTAACAAATAATTTTATAAAAATTTGCAAATACACTTTCTCACTTTTACCTTATTTACTTTTGTTAACCTTTATTTTGATATTTTTTTAAATTAATTAATTTATATCATAATTAAAACTATCATATTATATAATGTACATCTCTAAGTACTTACTTATAAATTATGCCATATATTTTTTTATTTCTAAGTAAATATGTGCCAATTTTGTAATGGCATTAAATGTGTTATTTTTCAATTAAACTATTATAAAACAGATTTATTACGAATTGATCAGTGTATTAAGGATTTTTTAAAAAAATTAATTTTAGGTAAAAAACCATAAGTAACATTTATAGTTATACCTTAGTAAAATTTATAGTTAAAAGAAATTAAATTTTTAGAAATAATTTCTATGGTAGCTACAATTGCCTTTGTTGGTGGTAAAAAGAAAATGTTATTACATAATTTGTCATCAAAATAACAAGTGTCTTATTCTTTTAAAATTAATGTTAAGTATACTTTTAAAAATCCTTTTTCTAATGTGTGTAGAATTGTACTTACCTTAATATTTTTTATTATTTTAATTAAACAAAAATAATTATCTCTTTTCTTATGATATTTTTTTCTTCTTTTAATACACAATAAGATGAAATTTTCATTAAATGAAATATAATTAGTTCATGATAATTAATTATTATTCAGATTCATAACAATTTAGTCAATTATTGTAAGTAAAAACCCCTTTTTATTTTCAGTTTTTTCTTGTATTTATTCATTATTTTAACACCTATCAATTCAGTTTTAAATTATTTCTTGGAGAGATAGCATCTTAAAATTTTGTGTTTGTTCTAATTATGATAAAAAGGGAGTCATCCTTTGATACTAAAATGAAATTTCAATTTAATTTTTCTACATTAAACTAATTATTGAAAATTATTCAATTTATAAATCCTTACTTAGGAACTTATCCAAAGCAAATAATTAAACTTTTATATATCTGATAATAGTTTGCTGTGGCTGACTTACTAAGATTTTATTTTATGACCTATTCTTCAAAAAAGCATAACTTACTTTGAAATGAATCTTTCATCACTAAAACATTTATTTTCTATTCTGTTATTTATGAGCGCAAATCGGGAAAACCAAGATAAAACTTTGCTATAATAGTGCCATTAAGAGGTGGCTTAATGTCTGTATTTTAGGGTAGGATTTGTTTAGAGTAGTTAAATATAACAAAGTAAGTTGTATAACAATAATTTAAAAATGTTTTGTTTGAATACAATAAATTACTATGTCAACATTTATATAGATCAAGTCATAATTTTGTGAAATATTTTAATTGATTAATATTCGAACAGACAACTTTATTTGCTTTTTATTATTTTCCCATTAATTTTATGTTTGAAGATCCATAGCCCTAATCAATCTTGGAAATATAATAATTACAAGATAAAAAGAACTTTTTATATACTACGTTTTTAAATTTTCTGTCTTAAATCATAAATTTGAAACCCATCAAAATGAAGATCGTAAATATAAGATCGGAAGTTAGTTAAAAGTCGATTGCAAGATTTATACTGGACACCCCCACAAACAAGCTAACAAGAAAGCAGGCTAATAAAAACGTAGTAAAAAGAATTTGTATCTGTTGATTACTTGTTTAACAAACATTGTGTATTTAATGTTATTTTGTATTGTATTTTTTTGTGTATTAAATAAAACCTTTTTTTCTAGTATTCTTTTTTCTTTTTAATTTATCAATGATAAAAAAATCAATAAATATGTAAATAGCAAATTTTTATTGTATTAGCTACTTTTAGCTAATCCATAATAATAATAATAGCTTGTTTGCTTTTATTAAGGCTATTTGTATTGGTAATTTGAAAAGTGGAGTTTAATTAATTATTATTTTGTAATAGTAGAATTGAGTTGTTATTGGAAGAGATCGTTGTGCATTAATTAGTACAAATAAAAAATAATATTAAAGTAAAATAAAAACAAAGAAATTAAAAAGTTATTGCAAAGAAAGGTAGAATATATTATATAATTTTAAGGATCAAAATGTAAAATTTTTAAAAATAGAAATTTATTTAATATAAGATCATTTAATGTTTAAGTCTTTTCATTATATTATTTCTTAATATATTTATTTTTAATATTATAAGAATTTATTTTGCTTTTTGAAATGATGGTTTTGTATTATAAATAAGATTTATTTAATTAATTAAGTATATTTATTGATTATTTCAATTTATATGTAATTTAATTTTCAAGTGCAAATATCATGTATCTCCATTAGGTTATGGGATAGATGTATATGAAGGTTAAATCTGTTTTAGGAGGGGTCTTACTGTTTTTGTTGGTGTTGCTTAAAAAAAAGAAGAAAATAAATTGATATAAGAAAATGACGGTGTACGAGAATCTTTTATTTTTTCCATGAATAAGTTTTTGCCTGGGAAATATATTAATTTTAGCTATTTTTTTTTTTTTTTTTTTTTTTTTTTTTTTTTTTTTTTTTTTCAATGCATTTGGTAACAATATTAAACAAAAACACTTAGGAGTTAGACCATTTTTATTTTGAGAATAAATCTAAGATTTAGATCATAGATCCATAATTTTATATTGTTTTTGTATTTATTTATTTCACGGTTCTTATACCAATCATATAAATTTATTTTTTAATATGTTATATTAACTTTTTAATAGCTTAATATTTGTCTATTTTTTTTTATTATTTTATTTAATGACTATATACATATATTTTTTTGAAATCTTAGTTTGATAAATTAATTTGATAGATTTTTTTTTAACTTTAATTTGAACCTCAAATGTTGGGCGTTTAAAAAATAAATATATATATATATATAATGAAATTTATGTTTGTGCTTTGAGAGATTTAATCACTTCTTAGGTGTTTTACCCATTTGGGAACCAATATCTTAAAAATGATAACTATAGTGGCCTAATCATCATTATGTTAATATGCCTCATACATACAATTGTTTATTTAATTTGTATGCAAGTAAATACATTTTTCTATTCTTGCCTGAGGAATATTAAGTTATATATTTTATATACTCATAATTACATTCGCCAAAAGATAATGTTGATATTTATGTTAAAGACCATTTTATTTTTTTTTTATCGTCATCACACAAATTTTATGTTATTAAATTATTTATTTATTTATTATTTTCGTTTTAAATAGTTGCAATATAATATTTATTATTTTATATTTTTCTGGTCACTGTGTTCTCATGTGTAAATAATCATATTTTATATTATTATTGTTTTAACTTATTTATAATTACTGACAGAAATTTGACTTAAAAAGAAAACTTAATTTTTGTCTTTTAAATGATTTGCAGTTAGTTTTTTTATATCTCAGTGATTAAATATGTATCTCCCTGAATTATATTCTAAAAGGTAATAATAATTACTTTTAAATTAATAAAATGAGTTGAAATCTTTTTGGTTTTCATATTTTTTAGGATTCTATTTTTATGAAGCTCTCTCATTATATAAAATGTTTTATTATTATTAATCTATTTTTTATCGTTTTTAATTTAAAAAAAAGAAAAGGTAAATATGTTAGTGTGGAATTGGGTGCTGATACCATCCCATTAGTTTATTTATCAGCTATGATCAATGTTCTTGACAATCCAAATTCTCATTTTTTTGTCTTTTGTATTTTTGTTATTTTAATTTTTTGTAATTATTTATTATATTTTACTTGGTAGGAATCAATTTTTAGAATTAGTAAAAGTCTTTGATTTGGTTTTTATATCTGACCTTTTCTTTCTGTGTATTGCAAGAAACAAATATAAATTTTTGAGTGCTAACACCCCACAAGGTAGATAATCATATTATAAGCTTTCAAGTCATCAAATATCTATTTTATTTGTAATATTCATCTTACAACATTAACTAGAAGCAATTAAAAACGATAAACAGGTTGCTTGAAGCTTTATTTAATTATGTTTTAATGTAAAGCCCTTTTTGTCAATCAGGCCCTTCTTTACATCTCATTCTTAATTGATTGATAAGAATATATTATAAAATAAACTTCATACAAATACATTATACCATAAATCAAATTTAATTTTAATGTATCAGACATTGATGGTTAAATGGGATCAAATTTATGTTTGATTTCGTTAAAAAAAAATCCCCGTATTTTAGTAATATACTCACTTTATTTTCTCTTCTAATGATTTGTGTGTGCTCTCTTGATTATTGTAATGCTATACAAAATGAACTTTATTCAGATAATATAATTTATATTTTATTTAATTTTCCATTTAACCTACATATTGGTTGGGAAGCAATCTTTTTCTTGACATATGCATTTATTTTTTGATTTTGTTCTAGATAAAATTGTTAAAAATATAGTAACAAATTGCAATATTGAGAATGTCATACAATTCCCCTGTGTATCTAACTAATTCCTTAATATTTACTTTACCTGGCTGAATAACAACTCCTTGTCTGAAATGTACAATCATTGTATAATATCTAAATATGTATTTTAAGTATCATTTTTATTTGTTTAAAATAAATAAATGATTGTTTCAGTTTTATATAGATAATAAAATAAAATTTTAAAGAAAACAGTATTTTTTTCAAATATTATTTTTGCCTTACTTTATCTTTTTATCATTAATGCCGAAATGTTAAGAACATTCTAGTATAACAAACCTAGACTATGAGTTTATATAGTTCCTTCCACTTTAAGGCTCTACCGCCCTTTGAGGTTAGGAAAAACAAATTAAAATTATACTGGTTCTAAGAAAGATATCAAAAATCTAATCACAGGCTTCATTCCTAATTTTAATTCTGCACAATTTGAGCCCTATTTCAACTTCCTATGATAAATAGTACAGGCGCCATTTTAATACGAGTTTTATCGTTGTATTAAAATGGCGCCTGTACTATTTATTATAGGAAGTTGAAATAGGGCTCAAATTGTGCAGAATTAAAATTAGGAATGAAGCCTGGGATTAGATTTTTGATATCTTGCTTAGAACCAATAAAATTTTCAATTTAATGATTTTTCTAACCCCAAAGAGCGGTAGAGCCTTAAGAAATGAGTTATACAACTTATTCTTCAAGTTGGATTCACCACCTCTCTTCCCATTTTCTTTTGGTATGTAATAGGCTAAAAATAAGTCTGATTTTATTCAAACATATTACAATTAGCAGAAAATAATAAATTATCAAAATATGAGGACATATTTGACTATAACAGGGTGGCCACCGACCGGGAATACCGGGAAAAGTCAGGGAATTTCGGCCGACAGGGAAAGGTCAGGGAAAAGTCAGGGAATTTTGTCATAGGTCAGGGAAAATCTACCGGCAATTATAATCCTTATTTCATAATTTTATAGCACAGAAACCTTAACTTTCTCAAAAATGTTAATAAAAAAAAAAATGCTGTCTTTGGAACAAAGGCAGAAGGATTAACGACCTCTATACTTAGAAATTATATCAATAAATCGGTCCGAGACAACTCAGACTAACTTTCTCACATACGAGTTCATACTAACTTTGCCCAGTGTTTTCCATTTGCTAGTTTTCGTATGTGCAGTATATTTAATTATTATTGAACATTTCATCAACATTTATCTTAAAAAACACTTCTCCTGAGCGGGGAATCGAACCCGGGCTCTCTACGTCCGCGTTTTAAGCTATTTTTCTCAGGAACTAGATTTTTCCCGGGAAAACGGCATATATCGTTGGATTCGTATTTAAATAGACTACATTTTTTTTTTTAATCAAAATCGTCGGAACCGTTTTCGAGAAATATTTTTTTTCATTTTTTAAAGTTTTTTTTACGAGTTTTTTGGGGGTAGTGCCCCCTAAATTTAGAGCTAAAATTCATTTCTCGATTTCGCCTCGGGGTATGATTTTTCTAAACATGTATGCCAAATTTCGTCAAATTCGGCCCAGTAGTGTAAGCTCCAGGTGTCTGCACAGACAGACGACGGACAGACAGACATTTTTTAAAACCCCTTTTTGTGGACTCAGGGGACCTCAAAATGTTGTAAATCCATCAAAATCGAATTTTCGCGCAATCACAATACTTTCTATTTTACATGAGAAAGTAAAAATACGTGAATTGTTACTTTCTAGGATAATAAGGAAAGGTTACGATTAGTTTATACTTTTTAGCGTTGAACAGGAAAAATCGTTGTGGACAAAATACTAGGTTTCACACATAATTTACTTTCTCATTAAAGAAAAAGTATTGCGATGGTGCGAAAATTCAATTTTGAGATTTTGATGGATTTAGACGTTTTGAGGTCCCTTGGCAAAAAAGTGGTTTTTAAAAAATGTCTGTCTGTCGTCTGTGCAGACACCTGGAGCTTACACTACTGGGCCGATTTTGACGAAATTTAGCATACATGTTCAGAAAAATCATACCCCACGGCGAAATAGAGAAATGAATTTTAGCTTGAAATTTGGGGGTGCTACCCCCAAAAAACTCTAAAAAAAAACGTGAAAATGAATTATTTCTCGAAAGCGTTTTGATTAAAAAAAAAAAAAAAAAAAAAATGTAGTCCATTTAATAAATACAAATCTAACAATATAAGCCGTTTTCATGGGAAAAATCTAGTTTCTGAGAAAAAAAACTAATATATGAAAAACATTGGGCTAAGTAATTATCAACTTGTAAATGTATTCTATTTTAGCTTGATGATCTTTAACTTTTTAAAGGTAAATCTTGTAAAATAAATATCGACGATGGTCAGGGAACACCTGAAGTAGGTCAGGGAAAAGTCAGGGAATTTTGTCAAGCTATATTAGTGGCTACCCTGTATAATATTCCTAATAAAAGGTAAATATAAATCAATTATAAAGTATCAATAAATCAATTACAATATAAATCAATTATAATTGTAAGGATAAATCAATAATATCAATCTTTCTACAGGACAGGGTGGTCCAAAAGTCTCTCCCCCCCCCCCCCCCTTTTAACTTTTGAACGGTTTGAGATAAATTAATGAAACTTGAGGGATCTCTACCATGCAAAGGTAAGTTTGTTTTCATGCAATCGCCCACTAGGGGCAACCACCCACTTTGCCCCCAGGCCACCCAACTTCAAAATTTCAAATTGGAATGTATACTTTTGATAGCATATTTGGATGATACAATGAAAAATAAACTTTCACTTGAAAAAATTTTTTCTATCTCCAATATTTTGCTCCCTATGGGGGGCCAAGATAGCAAAATAGCCCTTCCGAAATAGTTAAAAAATACTACTTAGATCTTTATATATATATTGTATTTAATATTATATTAGGTATATTGAAATATAACAGAATGCATTTAAGAGTGATATGAACATTAACATTGATTAATAAATAATAATATAAATATAAAATGATTTCATCCACTTGTGTAGAATTGACAAAGTTATGTCAACACTCCCACTCTTTGTCTACTCTTGTACAATGGAGAGGGCTGACCTGTTTAGTTCAAACTTGTCTTTTGTAAGAGGTTTGGTGAAGATGTCCGCAGATTTGTTTTCTGTGTTCTTTGGTCGCCTTGCAATTTGTTTGGTTAGTTCCAAGTTACTAGTATGTCTTATCGGAAGTAGCTCTTGTGTTGATATTATTGTCGAATCATACTTTATATTACAGAAAACTTTCAGTAGCATAAAGTAAACAATCTCAGCCAAACTCAGTATACTAAAAACTAAAAATAGTCCTAACAATCCTCCTGTATTCGCAATGAAGTAAGAGAATGTAAATAATACTTCTCTACCATCTAGATTGAATTGCATCTTATCGAAGTAAATCTGTAACGATGCGATGTTCTCTCTGAAATAAGTCTCATTTGAATTCCTTTTTGTTTTATGGGAGTAAAGCTTTCTCATTAGCTTTGTCCTATTGGCCAAATCTTCACTAAGTAACAAAACATTACTCACTGTCACATTGTACTTATTGTCGTTACAACTTGGTATACAATGGCAGTGCTGTAACTGCTTCTTTTTTTCTTTCTCAAATTTTCTGCTAATATTTATTTCGCTATCTTTAAATGTGTATTTTAATTTCCTTTTCTCTTCAAACATTTGTTCTTGTGTAGCCTTAACACAGCGTAAAGTCTTTTTCCGATAGATACCCATTTCTTCTGAAGAGTCGATAGTTTTCCGTCCCGGTGGTAGTGATACTAATTTCCAGGTTTTATTCTGGACTAAAGAGTCCATTTCTTCTTCTTTCAAGGCTGTAAACCATTTTTCTTTCTCTTGAGAAGATACAGCTTGCTCGTAAGTTTTTGGTTCTTCCATTACTTCTGCTGTACAAAGTTGATATTCTTCTTCTCTACACCAGGCTGGACGCTTCAAATTTGTTCTATCTCGTAGAATCATTCTTTCATCATCTTTTCTTTCTTCTTTTTCAGTCTCCTCTTCTCTTAATGTTAAATCTAAAACAGTGTAGTTTTTGTGACAACTGTCTTTGCATGATGTATCTTCATTAAACATAACATCCTTAGAAATATTGACTTGTTTTGTAGTAGGATCATAAAGTCTGTAGTTCGGGCTGTTGCCTTCATAACCTACTAAATAAGTTTTCTTTGATTTAATCCGAAATTGTTTTGGAATATGGACATAGGCTTCTGAACCGAATTTTTTAAGGTGGTTTATATTATTTTGTTTTCCAGTCCATTTTTCATGAGGAGTTTTCTCATCGGTTTTTGAAGTGTGCCGATTTAAAGTATATACCGCAGCATTAACTGCTTCTGCCCATAAATTTGGTGGAAGGCTAGTACTGCAGAGCATACTTCGAGCACTTTCTACTATTGTTCTTAGATCTCTTTCAGCTTTACCATTTTGCTGTGGTGTATATGGTGCTGACTTTTCAATTATGATACCGGATTTCTTACAATGATCAGAGAGAGGGAGATACTCAGTTCCATTGTCCGATTTAAAGAACTTAATTTTGTTACCTGTTTGCCGTTCAAGTAGTTTCTCAAATTCTAAATACTTTGAATACACGTCACTTTTGTGTTTCAAAAAATAAACTTGGCGATATGAAGTACATTCGTCTTTATACAAAACAAAGTATGAAGCACCGCCTAGTGACGTCACTGGCATTTTCCCGCACACATCTGACACTATATATTCACCCGGCTTATAACTTATTTTGTTTAGGTTTTCTTTGTAGGATTTCCGATGTAGTTTTCCAAACTGACAAGCTTCACAAAAAAATGTATCAGTAGAATTTATCTTCAGTCCTAGAATTTTTCCAGCGTCTGCCAATTTTTTAAGAGATCGAAAGTTGATATGTCCCAGCCTTTCATGCCATAGCATGACTGGGTTAACCGTAGAGGCATTTCCTTGATGACAAAGGTTTGGTTTGAACAACATTTTATAACACTGATTTATTTGCATAATTCCACATGCTACTACTTCTCCATTTTTATGGATTTCTAATTTATTTTTATTAAACACTGTTGTAAAATTTTTCTTAGAAATGGCTCCCACTGAAAATAAATTTTTATTGATTTTTGGTACGTACAAGGTGTTTTCCAAAGTTTTCTTATCCCACTTTCCGTCTACTAGAGCTAAAACTTCGACAGTACCTTCTCCTTCAGCATAAACAAAAGAATTATCTCCTATTTGTATGGCGATATCACTTTCTATCTTCTTCAGATTGCTAAACCATTCTCTGTGAAACGTCATGTGCCTAGATGCTCCACTATCTGCTAGCCAAATATTTTCGCATGCATCAAGAGACATATTTTTTTCTTCTGCACTAAATGCGCTATCTTTTCTTTCATTGTAGCTTTTTTCATTAGATTCTTTCTTCTTGAACCAACAATTTTTTTCTGAATGTCCAGGCCTAGAACATACATGACAGATCTTAGACTTCTTATAAGGCTCCTTGTCAAATGATTTATACCCTTTCTTTCTATACCAACATTGTTCTTGGGAATGTCCACGTCTAGAACATACATGGCAAATAATAACCTTCTTATGGTCAATTGATTTTGGTCTTGACTTTTCTATTTTTGTCGCAGCTAAAGCTGATGCGACATTATCAACTTCAGTCATTCTTAACTCTTCTTTTAGTAATCGAGCTGTAAGATTGGAGAATGTTTGTTTTGCTTCTTCGAATGAGTCCCATGCTGTTATGAAGTGGCTGTACTTAGTTGGGAGGCTTCCTAAGATTTTGGCTATTTTGTCTATTTCTTTTACCTCCTCTCCTACGTCTTTCAGAGCCTGCGCCAAAGATTCAATTTTGCTAATATGCTTTGCCATTGAATCTGTCTCAACCATCTTATAATTAAAAAAATTCTGTTTTAGCATAATCTTATTTACAGCAGATCTTTGTTCGTGAATAACTTTTAAACGTTCCCACATAGTAGCTGCAGTGTCACAGCACATTACAGTTTGTAGCTGTTCAAATTCCATTGCCGTTGAGATTATTAGCATGGCTCTTGCATTCTTCTGATTCCACTCTTTTATTTCTTGTATTTTGCTCTCACTGGTGGGCTGTTTCTCTTCTCCTCTTACAATTTTCTCCAAGTCTTCCGCTTTAAAAATAATTTCAAGTTGGTATTTCCAAAGTTGAAAATTACTTCCATCAAACTTCTGGATGTGAATCCCTTTAAATTTATCCATAGTATATTCTTTTAAGGATTGTTATTTTCTTCTTAAAGTTCACAATTTTTTTTCTTGAAGTTTTTAGTCCAGGAGCCAGGTAGATTTACCTGGAAAGTATTTTGAACTTAATGGAATTTTTACAGGTAACTCAGAGGTCCTCTGGGATGCCAATGCTGAGTTTTCGACCTCGTGGCCCTTGTGCTAACTTGGGGAGGGGGGAAAAACCCCAATTTTTCCGCCAATGTTTTGGTTTTTCGCCTCTAGCTCGAAAACTACGCGTCAAACAAAAAAACTTTACCAGTAAAATATTAAAGAGCATCAAATTTCCTATAAAAATCACTGGTCATACGACTGTTTTCACCCATTAGGTACTGTGATACAGCATTGTGAAAAAATGCCATATTTTAAAAAAGGTGGATTTTAGCGGAAAAAGCGTGGTTTTGGGCTTATAAAATAGATTTATCATCATAAATTGAGTATTCAACATTTCTATGTATACCATAATAATATTTAACCCCCAGTAAACCCCTCCCTCCTCACTGCCCTCTCCCCGCCCCCTCCCCCCAGAAACAAATTTGATGACGAATAATGTGCGTGACTTATTGATTACGTAGGTAAAGAAGTTCTATCCTTCCCTCAAAATTTTTGACTTTTTATCTTTTAATAAAATAAAAATATCAATAGTCCAGGAAATGAAGCACTTTGGGTCGCAATTCTTTCGTCATACATCGATTTACTTGAAAATTTGACAGTAGGTAGAGAATAGTCCAAGCATCAAAATCTATATCATTAATATGGTCATTGCTATTACCCTGGGGGTGGTTACCACCCCATCTCGGGGGTTGAAATTTTTTATTTTATTTTAACCACAGGAATCGATGGAAAAGCTAATTCTAAGTCAAAAATGATCTATACATTTTTTTGTTTAAATTAATATTTTTCGAGTTATTCGCGATTGAAAGTAAAAGTTGTTCGACCTTTTTGATCGGTTTTTCGCGAATAACTCGAAAAATATGCATTTTATCAAACAAACAGTAAGAACAATATTGTAGCCTTTAAAAAAAGAAAGAAAATCCTTATTTTATAAATCATGTACGGCCAATACGGACCGACCTACGGCTTGTTAATTGTTGGCTTTTGTTCGTCAAATGCTAAATTTGAGAGATTCAGAGTCAAATAGCGATAAAACTGAGCACTTTACGAGGAAAACTTATAGAAGTTTTTTTAAAGTAGACAAAAAGAGCTTTCATTTAAAAAAAAATAGAAGTCGATAGCATCAAAATTAAGCGAGTTACGATGAAAATAAAGTTAGTCCCTACATTTTTCTACGAAAAAATCAGTGAAAACAACCCCCTAATTACCACCCTAATTCAAATTGATCTTCGCCCTTCTACGGCTTTGCGTGGATCACATGGGACACATGAGAACAGCTTAACTCCAACTTTTCGGGAATATCCAGACGGCGGAAGTATGGGGTACGGGGTACAAAAGTCAAAATAGTATAAATCCTTTATGATGAATGTCGTTGGATAGCTCTTTAAGAGAGCAGTAATTGTTGTTATAATCACTTGTCATATTTTCATTTAAGAGGGGGATAAAATGGAAAAACAGGAATAAATGGTTTTAGCTAAAAATTAGAAATATTATTATTTTAGATCCGATATGAATGAAAATTGGTATACGTGCTTTATTTGATGTCAGAAAAAAGAATATGAAATAATTTGTGTGCATTTAGTACTTTGGGTGCAAATCGTTGTAAGGAGTGGTTTTTAAGGGTTGAAAAATTGCAAAATAATGAAATTAGTAATATTTTAGGCAACAACATTCTTAAATTAAGTCGATATGATAAATTAATCATTTATTTAAGGATAAATATTTTTTTGTACATTAACAAGGGTTGTTTTTTAAGGGTTGAAATATTTTTAAATTGTATTACAAAGTATAAAACAATCATTATTCAACTAATCCAAACGAAATTTTACCCACCCTAAGCTTTAAAATGTTACTTTATACGTTTTGATAATTAGTGGTAGTTTTCACCCCTAAAAAATAAACAGCGCCCATCGGCATAATATAGATTTTGAAGTAGAAGGGTAAGATGAGCCTAATTCCAAAATTGTGTGCAAATCGATGAAGGACGAACCAATTGCGAGGTATTGCCATTTTTGAGCATTATTTACTGGACTACCAAGCACAGTTCAGTTATTGGTATTGGTGTCTTCCTCTCGCAGAGTGTTGTGCCCCGTATATTTATTATTTTATATTGAACATTATTTTAGTGTATCATTATTTGGACTAATTTTCTGCAGAAGAATATAAGAACAGAAGAAGGCATGGACGAAGATGGGGCTGACGAGTCGCTTATCGAAGAGACTCACGAAGATTTAATTTAATGTTCATTTTTTGTTTATTATTTTCATATTATTTTTATTATTATGTAGCATAATTATAGATAACTTGCTTACCTACGTAATCAATAAGTTACGCACATTATTATCGCTTCTCAACATTGCTTTGGTTTTTCAATTAAAAATAAAATTAAGGCCTCCGTTTGAACGGGGCCTGAGGTGGACCGCCCTCAGCCCCCCTGCCTTCGGTACGCTACTGATCAGCGGATCCTTTCCCCCTCCCCTCCACCCTAAAGAAAGATTGATGATAGCATCATGTTGAATGTTTCAGGGAAGAAGAGGTTTTATTTAACTTATTTTTCAAATTTGGTTCTGGGGGGGGGGGGGGGGAGAGGGCAGTGAGGAGGGAGGGGTTTACTGGGGGTTAAATATTATTATGGTATACATAGAAATGTTGAATACTCAATTTATGATGATAAATCTATTTTATAAGCCCAAAAACACGCTTTTTTCGCTAAAATCCACCTTTTTTAAAATATGGCATTTTTTCACAATGCTGTATCACAGTACCTAATGGGTGAAAACAGTCGTATGACCAGTGATTTTTATAGGAAATTTGATGCTCTTTAATATTTTACTGGTAAAGTTTTTTTGTTTGACGCGTAGTTTTCGAGCTAGAGGCGAAAAACCAAAACATTGGCGGAAAAATTGGGGTTTTTCCCCCCTCCCCAAGTTAGCACAAGGGCCACGAGGTCGAAAACTCAGCATTGGCATCCCAGAGGACCTCTGAGTTACCTGTAAACATTCCATTAAGTTCAAAATACTTTCCAGCTCGACCTGGTTTTTTCGACCTGGCTCCTGGACTATTTATTTAATTTCTTTATTTTATTGTTTGATGTATTTTGACTGTTTTAAAAACAATTGATTTGACACTTTTAAAAATCTGATCTTCAAATTTTAAAGCTTCTCGTTAGTTGTATTATTGCATTAATACCGCGTTGACCTGGGCCGCATAACCTATTGAATATTGTATTTAATATTATATTAGGTATATTGAAATATAACAGAATGCATTTAAGAGTGATATGAACATTAACATTGATTAATAAATAATAATATAAATATAAAATGATTTCATCCACTTGTGTAGAGTTGACAAAGTTATGTCAACAATATATCTTAGATTTTTCTTCTTTTTTGGTCTATAGGGTATCAAATAAAGTAAAATCATAACATAATTTAGATTTAAATCAAATTATAATTATTATTAACTACGGGAAACAGACAGTGAAAAATACACTCCAGCGCCGGGATTTGAACCACGGGTCTCCTGTATAATAATTATATAATAATTATAATTTGATTTAAATTAAAATTTAAACTTTCTTTAATTTTTAAACTTTTTTATAAAAGTATAAAACTACCAAAAACTTAAAAATTGAACATAATTTAGTTGATTCTTTGTGACAGTTATTGTAGATTTAACGTAAGGTCCACTTGGCTTAAAAACTCTAAAAGATATTTTGAATAAAGTAGTCAAAAATATATCAGGGTTATCATGACCCAAAAGGAATTGAGGAGCATGTACCTGTTACCAGGGATTTAATTTTTAAATTCCCTTGCTTTTTAATTATGATATTTGGATAGTGAAATAAATTGCTAATGATATAAGTAGTTATTCCTCAATCATGATCCTCACTAAATATTTAAAAAAAATCATAAGATTCAAGGGAAACTATAATTATGTTAGGACATGATAATAGTTTTAGAGAAACTGTAAGTTTATGGCTGATCATAAGAAAGAATTTAAAAATATTGGACAGTTTTCCATTATTTATGGAAAACAGAAGTTAATAAATATAATTTCTTTTTTTATAAGGGTGTTAGACAACTTTGTTGTATACATAACAACAAAGGACACATACATCCTTACAAACATAGGATATCTGGAATTCAATTTGGCTTGGAGGTAATGTATTAGGTGTATTATTACAGTTATAGTTGACAAATTATATAAATATTGAATGATACTAGGGATATAATATACATGAATGGGTAGGTATTGAATTAGATATGCTATCAGTTGAGGCATCATTATAGTTTTAAATAGAAATAAAAATAATATGGGAGTTACAATAATTAAAACACTAAAAACATTTAATATCATTTATTACAAAACATACAGATTGAAACAGAATACAATAAATCCATTATAAATCATTTAAAAAAAAAAATCTATAACTTAATTATAAATTATGTAATATATATATATTTCATAATTTATGGAGATATATTTTGAAAATAATATACTTACATTCTTTTTTTTTATAAATAATAATGTTTGAATCTGAACATACACGTATACATAAAAAGAAAATTAAATGTATTCTACCTGTAGTTTTCAAGATCGTTTGTTAAAGGTGGAAATGTTTTGGATGTTGCAATTAAATTTACACGTGAGCTTTATAATCATTATTAATGTTTAAAGCATTGTAAACCAAGTCAATCTCTGTAGTATTAATTTAATCAGTGCATATTTAATCATATTCTTCTCTAAAAGTGAAGGCAATGAGATATATTATTTTGTTGCAATTATTTGCCTAAAGGCTTTTATCATTCTTTATTCTTCAATACATTTTATCTTGATAAACTGACAAAGTAAAATCACATTAATTAGGGATGACAACAAATATAAGATAGTATAAAATTTATTAGTAAAAGTATTTAGTATGACATTGAAAATATTACATTCAATTTTAAGAATGATGTCACCATAATGAAGAATTAAAGTCATTAAATAAAATACTATAAATTAAGATACCACTATAAATTCCATATATATATTTATTGGCTTACCATTTTTTTTTAATTTTAAAGGGTTTTTTGTTTAGACAAATTGTTTAAATATATTTATTTGTTTAAAACTAACTAATACACAAAATAACCAAACAGCCGTGATATGTTAAATAATTTAAAAAATAAATAAATAATAATTACAAAATTAAAGTAATTAAATAAATAGTAAATTAGAAAAATAAAAATTAAACCAAATTAATGGGCTGGCTTTAAGAGCACCTAAAAAGTGGCCATCCGTATTTTTTATTTTTGCTTCCGAAGGTAACAGATGCATACTGTGCATAAGTGCAAAATTTTGTTATGCCTCCAAATATAAAATTTACTAGATCCGATATCTGTTTCAGAGGAAGGAAAGATTTATGATCTTCTGTCTCTCTGGCGCAACACTTAAGCGAACCACCATGTCTTAAAGATGTCTCCTATTTGTAAGAAATTAGGATGTTAGTTCAAAGTAGACAACAAATTATTATTAATGTCAACCTTTTACAATGTGACCACGCTGAAAATCGAGACAAGTCCACATAAACACCTTTTCATTTCCCAGAGGGGTTGCATTATTTTATACTCTTGTGACTGTTCGTCCAATTATTATTATAGGAGGCAAGGAAGTTTTTTGTCATATTAATTAGCAGATTTTTTTTTTTTTTGCTGTTTCTTTTACTTCCTAATTAGCACATAATTGAGTTTTACAGGACAAAATAATTTAAATATTAATAGTAGTGTGATTGGCCATTTTTATACATTTACCCGTTGTGATCATCAGTAGGAAACATATCTCAGCCCTCATGTTTGGGCCTAGGTTCCAGAGTCTATTTCTATCTTGTTACTTACTTACTCCATGGCTCTTAAAGTCCATTTAGGACCCTGTCCTCCATCCTGGCGGCCCAACCTGCTCGATCCTCAACCTGCATTCTCCACTACCCAATTCACAGGTATCACAGATGAAGATCTCCACATCTTCAAGCTCAGCCTTGGCCTGCCACGATTTGCAGGTATCCTTATCACCTCAATCTGCCACTCTTTATGTTCATTAGCCACTATGTGAGGATCGCCAAAAAGCTCTTATAAATTCTCTGTTGTTCCTCACTCTCTATTCCATAGGTCCATAGATTTTACTTAAAACTTTTCGCTCCAAATGTTTGAGCAAATTTTCTCTCTCCTGGGTTAGCTGTTTAGACTCTGAACCTACATTAATATTGACCTTATTGCAGTCTTATATATTTGTTTTTTACATTTCTAGATACATTTCTTGACTACTATACCTTGCGTAGGCTGTAAAAGCAGCAATTCCCAGCAGTAATTATTACTCAGGTATTTCTTCTTCTTCTTCTTCATTCTTCATAGAGGAAACTCTAGGATGCTAATGAAGAAGCTAGTACGGCATAGGTTCCCCAACGAACAATAGAGCTTGGCCTTCAGGGCTGGTGGCTCAAGCCAGGTGTTTTCTCTCTGTTGTGCAAGAAGTGGACTCTCTGTTGTGCAAGAAGTCCTGGAGCATGTGGTGAACTGTCTGCGGAGGCTCACTGTTGCTCCCTCATGATCTATTGTCGCCTACTTTGAATTTTAGTGGCTTGTCGGTAGTGGTTCCACTAGCGCTTGTAGACTCGCTTGAAGTGCTCCCAGAAGCAAAGAGCTTACTTATCTCTGTAGGCTTGCAGAGGTTCAATTTGTGCCTGGGCCTCTATCGCTGCAAGAGAGGTGGACTTTGTGGTGCCCGTGATTACTCTTGCATCATACAATCTTACAGTTTAAAACGGATTTGGCATCTGTTAAATAACATTATATTTTGTCCAAGTGCAGGGTCCAGCTGTTGAAGAATAAAGGTGGCTTAAAAGGTATTTAAAACTTTTAGAACTGCCAATCCTGTACATTTAAAGGCTGCATGAGACAACCCAAACCAAACCTCTTCTAGAAGAAATCATGTACTACTATGTTTTAACTTTGTTAACTTCGAGGCCTGTCGCCTGGGCTGTTTGCTGTCTCCAACTGCAAATACTCGTAGATCTCACTACCCGCTCTGCTTACAATATCATTATCATCAGCATTGACTGAACTAGCAGATTGTTCCTCCAGGTCTTATGTCAAGGTGTCTAATTACTTTCTCCAAAGCTAGATTGAATAAACATGGCTGATAGCACACATCCCTGTCTTTCCTCCCTCGTAACTTCAAAACCAATTGAAAGCTGTCTCTGCATCTTTACTTTACAAATAGTGGATGTCAAAGAAATTCTCACTGAATTGACAAGCTTCTTAGAGATTTATATCTCTTCTATCATTATAAATGCATTTAATTAATTAATTTTAACAAAAAGTGTGATTTACAGGATTAAAAATCAAATTACCTAGTGTATTATTTTGAACAGTTTGGACTTAAAATATTTTGTTGAAAAGTTGAAGGATTGTTTTTAATGTGCTTTATTTAAAACTGATCATTAGAGCTAGATGTTTAATTGGTAATAGGGTGATAGCCAATTAGAATATTTCTTTTTTAAATTATTTCAAGTTAATTACTGCAGGGGTTTCTCTTATGTTAGCCAGCCCCAAACAAAATGTAAACAACATAAAATATAAACGAAAAATAAAATATCTAGGAAAATTTTTAAAATAGTTGGATTAGGTAATTATTTATTTCATTGAGGTATGTTAAATATTTTTGTATATAATTTTTTTTAATCCTTACAAATAAGTTAAATATAAAATAAATAAATGTTTCTTAAAACTACTGAGAAAAACAAAACAAATAAATTAATACAACACAAGGTTTTAATTATAAACTTTTTGTTAGAATTATAGTAGTAACGTAAAATTAAAAAATAAATTAAGCACTCTTTGTGTTAAGAATTAATTTACTCAAACGATTTATAAATATTTAGGATTTATATTGCAAGATTTGAAAAGCAGCACTTACAGTTGCGTTTTAGATTTTAATTCATCAAGATGGTCTCTTAAAAATTTTAATTTCTTTTCTCCTAAAATATATATAATTACCACACCACTTTGGAATCTTTTAGAAAATCTCAAGGATTTTTCTGCTACTGGCTGGACCCATGTCCAAAGGACCTTTTTTCCCAAGTTATCCTAAAGTGGTGAGGGTTCCAATAGGGGATACCTTTGTAAATTCTGTTAGTTGATTTTGTAGAGAAAAGATTGTGATTGAAAAAGAAAATAAAGTTAAAAGTTAAACCATGTATGATTAACAAATACAACTATTTTCACCTTTGCTTTTTAATTTACCACTGGGAATTTCCCTAGTTGGACTGCTTCTCTAACCATTGCTACAAACAATTTATCTTCTTTTTATATACATATTTAATTCTTTAATATATATATATTTTTTTTTTTTCAAAAGAACAAACAAGAAACTAATATATTTTTTTTTCAAACAATTAATATTTACATTATACCTTCTTAAAATAAATAAATTTTGTTTTAATATGTACATCTATTATTATTTTTTTTTTTTTAATAGTTGAATATAGTATATATTTATTTTGTATTATTTTTATTATATTAACAGAAACACTATGACACTATATGTACACAGTTTTTCAATATTTTATATTTTAACTGATATAATATACGAATTTGTATCAGTTTGATTTTTCTTGTATATTTAATTATTTATATTATTTTCGTTAAATTGTTTAATCATTCTTATGGAGACCGCCTTTATAATGAAAAATAAGGCATTCCTATATTAAGCAGACCTTTTAGCAATATTAATATATATATATATATATATATATATATATATATATATATATATATATATATATATATATATAAAAAATCCATAACATAATGTTATAGCGTTTGATTTCAATGTAGGAGGAAACTATGTCATTACTATTGACTACTTATATAAATATATATATATATATATATATATATATATATATATATATATATATATATATATGTATTATATATTTTTAGTTGCCTCAATAGCTGAGCCAGATTATAAACACCAATAAAATCCTGATTTATTTGATTTTCAAGAAAGGCAAAGCAACCTCAACATAATTGACATTTAACATGTAAGGGACTAACTGATCTGATTATCCCTTAATTAACTTTTGAACTCGATCGAGGTTATAGCATTTTTCTTTTTATGTTAGACAGTTTCTGTCGATACTTCATTTGTTGATATTGGCGAAATAGTTTAGAAATTATTTAGCGTTAAAGTTTCAAAGTTCAAAAGTTGACATTTTTAAAATGACGGCAGTTGTAAAAACGAATCTCAGTGGAAATGTTTGTCTTATAAAGAGGTATAATTGATGCAAATTTCAGCGCAATTGGAAAAATTTTCCGATTTTTTTTGTTGACTCAGCAAAGTGAATTAATTACAAATGTATGATTTCCTGCGGCATAACTATACATAATCAAAATTGATTATATGCATAATTTCCCACAATGTAAATAATATTTTTTATTTGTGATGCTAAATTTATTAATAAGTAACTGAAAATAATTGAACAAATTAATATGTAAATTAAATATAGACGGAAAACAAATATATATAAGGAAATTAACTAAAGAAGGATAAAAAATAAATACAGAAACTAAATAAAGTACAACAAATTAATAAGGAAATTAAATAAAGAAGCAAAACAAATAAATAAAATTCTGAAAGGTCTGGCATATTTGATTAATTGTGTTCCTTAAATTGATTTTAATATTATAAGAAAAGATTAATTCATTATATATACACATAGATTTACATTAATATTTACAATTTATTCCATTAATTTATGTAAATGCATAATATGATGTAAATATATATATACAGGGTGACTGGCGTTATATGTGAAAAAATGAAGTAGGTTGTTCTACGTCTCAGGGGCTATAAAAAACACTATATAAACTATGGGTCAAATATTGACCGTTCTCCCGTAAGTTCAAATTTTTTTTTTTTTTTGAGATCGCATGCCTTTGCTCATAAAAACACAAATTGCTCCAAAAGTATAAGAGCTAGAACAAAATGTTTGGTTTCGTTGTAAAGCTGACAACATTTCCTATAATGAAAGGGTAATTTTAATTTTTATTCCCTCAAATTACATGACAAAAAATGTATACAAATGTAGTTTTTAAGAAAAAATTAAAAAAGATTTTTTCTTTGAGGTTCCATAACTTAGAATAGAACCGAGATTAAACTGTTCGGACTTCAGGAAAAACTGCCTTATTTCCTAAATTTTCTATCAATATTAATATTAATACCTATTCATTAGGCGGAATTTTCAGTAAACTTTGCTGAAAGTAAAACAAGAAACATATTTTATTGTTGTTTTTGTTGAAATATTGGTGAGTATACTAAACCAGTCTTGTTTTTTTTTAATATGTTTTTAATTATTTACTCACCTGTTAGTCAAAAATAGCAACAATAAACATGTTTCTTTTTTAATTTCAGCGAAGTTTACTAAAATTCCGCCCTATGAATAGGTATTAATATTAATACTGATCAAAAATTTAGGAAATAAGGAAGTTTTTCCTGAAATCCAAACAATTTAACTCGGTTCTATTCTAAGTTATGGAACCACAAAGAAAACATATTTTTTTATTATTTCTTAAAAACAACATTTGTATACATTTTTTGTCATGTAATTTGAGGGAATGAAAATGAAAATTACACTTTTCTTATAGGAAATTTTGTCAGCTTTACAACGAAACCAAATATTTTGTTCTTGCTTTTATACTTTTGGAGCAATTAGTGTTTTTATAAGCAAAGGCATGCAATCTCAAAAAAAACATAAAATTTGAACTTATGGGGGAACGGTTAATATTTGACCCATAGTTTATATAGTGTTTTTTGTAGCCCCTGAGACGTAGAACAACCTACTTCATTTTTTCACATATAACGCCAGTCACTCTGTATATATATATATATATATATATATATATATATATATATATATATATATATATATATATATATATATATATATATATATATATATATATATATATATATATATATATATATATATATATATATATATATATATATATATATATATGTGTGTGTGTGTGTGTGTGTGTATGTCTGTGTGTGTGTGTGTGTGTATGAAATGACTTCTACAGAATATATTTATACAACAAAATTACAGAAAAAGAAACTAATGGTGTGTTTAATATTAATATTCCCCATAATATATAACTCCTTGATGTACTCTATATTTGTTGACTTAATAACTTTGTATTTATAATTCTACATGTTGCTTTAATGCTAAACAACTTTAGTGACTTAAAATAAAATAATAAGATAAATAATTTAATGGTAGTTAAAATTAAAAATGACAAAACAACAAAAATTTATACATAAACTTTTCCAACCATAGCATAGTGGAGATATTTCACTTCCTTTAGCTCAAAAATTTAACTTTTTTCTATATAAATATCTTTTGAATTAGTAACTAGATTTGTTTGATACCTTAAACTACCAAACCAATCAGCCTAATCATTGACAGAAAGAAGTGGTGTACAAAGACATCCAGAAATACAAAGCATTACTGATATATTTAGGAACAGCAAAAGTTGTAAACACAATATTCTTCTTTTCTTACTCTAACGCTAACCATATAATATTTTATCTGGATATTATTATTTATTTATTTCATGCTACATTCTTTGTACTATTGTATGGAAATAATAACTAATTAGTAACCCTGAAATAATATATATGTGTGTATATATATATATTTATATATATTACACTTGACTACAAAAATTAAAAGAAAACGCTTTAGTATTAATGATAATATTAGTAATAATTATCTTATTTAATTCTTTCATTTTCATTTTTTAAATGATTTTATCTGTATTAATTTCTAATAGTCTGTGTTTTCCACATTAAAAAGAGTAGTTACTAAACTTTTACCTGAAAGTAATTCTATTTAGAAAAACATGTTTTCTGTGGCAGTAAGCAAATTATTATATACAATAAAAAATCACAGGGAAGCACTTGCGTCCAAGTACTTTTTAGGGTTTCGTAGATTATTAAGCATACCCGTTATGTGATCATGATTTTTTTTCTTCGATCTCAAGGGTCCCTGGTTCGATCCCCCGAGGGGCACAATGATTTTATCGGTAATAAAGACAAGATAAATTACATTTTTTCAGGAAATTTTTATCGCCCCACAATAAGGTATTAGCATGAATTATTTCAAAATTATAGGACCAGCCGTTATATAGTGATTGGGGGGGGGGGGGGGGGAGGGGGTTGTTTTTGGGTATATTTTGACTTATTTAACCAATAAGGAATGCAACATTTATAAAAGCATATATATTTTTGTAACCTACTCTTCAGCAGCTTTCATTTGACACACAACATTTTAAAAATCTAAAATGTTGGGGGCACTTCACATTTTCGCACACAAAATTGGCAATTTTTAAAAATTGGGGATGCGCTCCCGGAATTTTCATCGCCCACAATAAGGGATTAGTATAAATTATTTCGTAATTTTAGGACCAGCCGTTATATAGTGATTGGGGGGGGGGGGGGGGGGTACTCTTTTTGGGGTATATTTTTTTTCCTGTGGTTGGGTCAAAAAGTTGCACCAGTGTTTCAAATTTCTGCACTTTAGCTTAAACTGTTCGAGCCCTATGATCCAAACAGCGACGGACAGACGGACACATCACCCTCAGCATAAGAGTTTTGAGAAGTATCTACAAAACCCTAAAAAATGTGGTGACGGAATTTTATGTGATCTATAACCTTATTAGACCCCTCATAACAAAAATGATTAATTAATATAATGCAAAATTAAGTGTTTTTTTTTATTTTTCCTTTTTTTTTACATTGTGTGTTAAAATATTTTAAAAATAAAGTATCCTAGCAGCTTTTTTGAAAATTATTTGTTAAGTAAATTTTAGATAAGATCAATATGAAATTTTATCAAGAAATCTTTATAAATCCCTCTACTTTGAACTTTTTGTATTTATTTAATTAATAAAAATTGCATAATTTTTACAATGATGACCATTTTTATATCAAATTGATGATATTTTAGTATTCCCTTTGTCGTTAATTGATTATTACGTTTAATTATTTATTAAAAATAATTTTATTTTATGAATAAATTCATTTGAAAATATTAAGAATCATAAATATTCATGCACAGCCACGATAAGCTTTTCATGTATTTATTGTTTTTTTTGTTTTTTTATTATTATTATTAAAATTCTAAGTTAATTTTATCTTGCATTATTTAACAGCTCTAAACCCTTCCTAATTTTGTTACTTTATTGTGCTAAATATTAAAAATATATTTTTTTAAATTTAATTTTGCGCAGTAAAAAATAAATTTATATATATATATATATATATATATATATATATATATATATATATATATATATATATATATATATATATATATATATATATATATATATATATATATATATATATATATATATATATATATATATATATATATATATATATATATATATATATATATATATATATATATATATATATATATATATATATATATATATATATATATATATACAGGGCTCGATTTGAGGCGGAACGGCGTTCCGGGACCTCTCTCTCTGATAAATAAAAAATAAAATTATCGGCACTAAGAATTGTTTTTTAAATCCTTTGTTAAAATTTTATTTGTCAATGAGTGACTACAAATTTGATTATGGACATCATGTATTAAACTGGTAATTTTTTTTTTTTTCCAAATACAAAAAATATCTCTTTTGTTGAGATTATACTACTAAATTATGATAACCTGAAACAACAAAGGTTTTTTTTTAAGGCAGGAATCGTAATGAATAAGTACTGTGCAGAGTAGCTGTGACGAAATTCCCGGGGTCGAGTGAGGGGGAATGTTTTGTTGATTTAATTATTCATATAAACCTAAGTACCTATTTATTTACTGAGAGTATTATAACAACATGTGACATGCTAATCAAGAAATTGTTTATAAAAAATACTACTAAAAATACTTAAAATGATATAAGTTTCCACACGAAACCCACCTGACTGCAGTTTGGGCTTATGTCTAAAACTCTTAAAATGCTGTTTTTAAACGTTCACTTTTCAAAATTTTCCCGGGGGTGGACTCCCGGACCCCCCTTCTATAAGGGGGGGGGGGAAGAGGGTAGGTTGAAGTTCCGGCACCTCAATTTCTAGAAATCGAGCACTGTATATATATATATATATATATATATATATGAAGTTATGTAATGCAATGAAAACTATATAATATTTGACTTTCAAATTTAACTTTTTTTTTATTTTCGTTTTTTTAAATAGTAAAAAATTGTCAGCGGGGACAGTTAGTTTTTTTTATATAAGTGAAAAAAACTATTAAAATCAATTTTTTTTATGTAAATCGAATCCTCAACAAAAACGAAACCGTGAAAAAACGGCTAAGTTCCAGATCGTCACCAAAAAAAGTCAGCCTATCAAAGTAGTGACATCTACATTGTGGCCACAAGACCGCATTTTCTTTAGCCCCATAACCTCAGTTCCCTCCTACTTTCATGAGCAAGACTACTCTTCTTTTTTTCTTGACTCTTGGCCAGTTTCAGAATTATGATAGCCTGACTTTTTTGGAACTGTTTGTAGCTAGCAAGAGTTAAGGAAAAATTAAAAGAAATTCATTATTTATATCATTAAAGCAAGCGTCTTACAATAAATATATATTGAATATTAGAAAAAAGTTGATCATGATGAGTTTATAGTTAAAGAGTATGTTTGTTAAACGATGTTGGATTGAAATAAGACTGTTTTCTACCTACCCGGCCTATTAATTTAAAATATTATAAAATATATCTCTTCCCTACTCTAAAGCTTCTGCTTGAATCCGGTTGAAATTTTACATCCCTGTTTCAATTGTACTTTAGACAATGTGTAAGAAGTTTTATTAAAATCGTTATACGTTAGAACGGAAGATATCGGTAAAAAAGTTGTTTTCTTTATTTTTAACGTTTGGTCATCTTTAATAAATTTAGCGATCTTTAGCACTTCATAAGTGTCGGTGTCGTTTTACTAAAAAAAAAAAAAAAAAATTAAAAAAGTTGTTTGTCTCATTAAATAGAAGAAGTTAGATTTATTTCTTGGATTAAGTACCCAGTATTATAATAATATACCTAATATATTTGAAATAAGCGTCAGCATAGAATTTTTTTCTTTTACCAAGACCGTGATTATATTTTCTACATTTACAAAACCAAGTGACATTTTGACATAAAACAAAAATTAATAAAACAAGTCAAGGAACAGGCTTCCTTAATAACATTTTTTCCCGTCTTTTTGAAGCTTAAGTTTACGCGAGCGTTGCGCGTGAACGCTTGGGCGGATAACGATTTCCAACGAACTCAACCTGGGCATTGGTAAAATGAACATGTGTACCAAATTTCAACTAACTCGGTGATCTTTTACTTAAGTTATCGTCATCGGTAGATTTCGTGACGGAGTTTGCGTGACGGTGATTTTGTGACGGTTATTTTGTGACGGTGATTTTGGTCTTTTCTTTCGGATTCACTCCCGGGCTCCCGAACGTGCCATATGAACTTCGTTCCAAAAACTCTTATGATTTTGGGATTTACTCCAATTTCAACCACTTTTTTCATTATAATTGGCTTTAATAGTATTGTTATATTTATAATTATGAAATCTACGAAGTTTCGAATTAGTCAATTTTTATTATTTTATGCGGAGAATGTTGTTTTTGAGAGTTAGTGTAGAGTTTTCGTTATTTTTATTTAACAATTTAAACGGTAATAATTCATTCAATAATTAAAGCGAGCGATTCATTCAATAATAAACTTATTTTATAATTTACTATTTAAATAAAATATATTACAAATTAAATTTTATTGAAGCGAGCGTAAGCGAGCTTCTTACATTCAACGAAATATGCATCTTGTCTGTCTGTCTGTCTGTCTGTCTGTCAGTAACGTTTACGCGTGTGACGATAACTTGAGTAAAAGTTGACCGATTTAGTTGAAATTTGGTATACATGATCCTCTTTCTAATACTCAGGTTAAGTTCGTTGGACAGCGTGATCCGTCAAAGAGTTCGCGCGCAATGCTCGCGTAAACGTGAGCTTCAAATTTAAAATTGGAATTTCAGGACGGGAAAAAATTCTATCGTCACCTACTCGATGAGACGAACATTTTTTTCTAATATCATTTTTTAGTAAAACCAACAAAGACACTGCTATGAATTAATAAAGATCGCTAAAACTATTAAAGCGAACCTAAACGTTTAAAATAGAGAAAACAACCTTTTTACCGATATCTTACGTTCTAACGTAACGATTTTAATAAAACTTCATGTACATCGTCTAAAGTACAATTGAAACAAGTATGTCAAATTTCAACTTGATACAAGCAGTAGTATTTGAGTAATGAAGTGATACATTTATAATATTAGTTTAAAAGCTATTACGGGAGGTTAAGATTCTTATAGTCGTGTTGTATGTAGGTTTGTTATGAAGTAAAGCTTTGCACCGAGTACCCCCACTCTACCCCTGACTACCCTCTTCCACTTATCTTCAACTATGACATTCATCATGATTAACAAATTTCAATATTCAGTATTTTATTGCAATACACTCGCTTCAATGATAGAGCCACGCGATGCCTAGTTTTAAGTAAGCGAGCTTCTTACATTCAACAAACTATGCATCCTGTTTATCAGTATGTCTGTCAGTAACGTTTTTACGTGTCCAACGACAACTTGAGTAAAAGTTGCTCGATTTAGTTGAAACTTACTATAAATGTTCATTTTACTAATGCTCACGCTAAGTTCGTTGGACAGCGTTATCCGACCAAGAGTTCGCGCGTAACGCCCGCGTAAGCGTGAGCTTCTAATGTAAAATTGAAATTTCAGGACGGGAAAATATTCTATCATCACCAATTCGATGAGACAAACATTTTTTTCAAATAATATTTTTAAGTAAAACCATCAGCGACACCACTAAGAATTAATAAAGATTGTTAAAACAATTAAAGTGGACCTAAACGTTTAAAATAGAGAAAACATCGTTTTTACCGATATAGTACGTTCTAACGTAATTATTTTAACGAAACTTCATATAAATCGTCTCAAGTACAATTGAAACAGGCATGTAAAATTTCAACTTGATACAAGTAGAGGTTTTTGAGTAGTGAAGTGATACATTTATAATAATCGTTTATAAAAGCTAATGGGGGTGGTTAACTTATAGGAGTGTCGTTATATAGCTTTACCTAGGAAGGTGAGCTTTGTACGAAGTACCCCCACTCTACCTCTCACTACCCTCTTCCACTTATCTTCAACTACTATGACTATGACATTCATCATGATCATGATTAATAAATTTCTTAATATTCAGTATTTTATTGCAATACTCTTGCTTCAATGATAGAGCCACAATAAGTATTGTCTATTAATTCAAAAGCACAATGTAATGTCCCGCGCCTGACCTCCACATTCTGGTTAGGGCTTTCCGGTTGTCCTGTGACACCGATGGGGAGGGCCGCGTAGCTGTAGCATCCCAGGCAGTTAATTTGATGTGTAGCGGCCCCCGTTTAGGGATTGGCGAGTGAAACGAGAAGAGGTTGGAGCCCCCTAGTATATATTTAAAAAAAATTGTTGGGGCTTTATATTCCTCTTGTTAGCATTGTTAAGTTTCACAGTTTTCTATGTGGTATTTTCGGAGATACAGGAGCGTTAACGATTTCCTGGTAGACATACAGACATACGCAGAAAATTATAAGGGTCCTCGTTCTTGCCTACAGATCTAAAAAGAACCAACATGATTTCAACTTTTTGTTGGTGAATTTTTTAAAAATTGATAAAGAGCTAAAATATTTATCTAAAATATAAAATCACTGGCTTAATACATTTTGTATAAACATTTATAAAAGTTTCAGAGAAGCTAAGATTTTTCCATGAAATAAAATTATATAGAGTTTTGTAGAATCCAATTTATTCATATTAGTCTTTTCTCTTTTAAAAAACAGGAGAATGAAAGTTAAAATAACGTGGGCACTAAGTAAAGCTTTGCCAGTGTGTACTTCATCTCGCTATTTATACGTATACTTTTGTTTTCTCTTAATAAATTTGTTTTAAAGAGAATTATATACACTTTTAATTTGTTAAAGAAATAACATGTGTTCAGTGATCATAAGTAACAGAAATAATTTTATGAAGTATGAAAGTTTCCTGCTTATTTTAAAATTAGTTCATTTTAAAAAATAGTGGTATGAAATAACCCCATTATTTTTCCACCCATATTTTCCTACCGTATACACCCACATTTTCACGCCCATCATTGAAAATGTCTACCCACCTCCTAACTATAGGATAACTCATTGTGATTGCTCTCTAAATTTCACAAATTTATCGATGAAGCTCGATTGGTTAAGCGTTTCTCGCATTCGCTGAAAACGAAAAGTTTACAAAAATAACCTTTGAGCTGGTTTATTTCCAGCAACATTTAACACAATGACGTCAACCTAAAATAATTAAATTATATGACACAGAGTAGGTATTCGTAGTTTTTAACTTGTAACATCTCCAATAGAAAACATTTTGTGTTTAATAAATTTTAAAGTAGTTATAATTAAAATTATTAAATAAATTACCCTTTTAAACTTATACATATTTGCACTTAATATCTTTAACACTAAATAAACTCATTTCATAATTTACTATTTACACAAAATATATTACAAATTAAATCAATTTTATTTTGTAAATGAATAAAAACATGATTTCAATGTAAATACTGTAATACATTCAAGGAGTTGGGGGTGGGGGATATAGGGCGGACTTTATATAGAATTTAACACAAATACCACTTAAAAATGCCCTTAGACGAATAATTTAATTGTTTAATCAAGGTTACATTTTAAGTGAAATCTGCACGCCTCATCATTTTAAAATCATCAAAAACCTACTAAGGGTAACATTTAGAAGTATTAATACATCCAATAATATCTCACCCATACATTATTTTAATAACCTGTCTCCATAACAAAGATGACAGCTAGCATTTGACTTTAGCCAAGTTAATACGCTGCCTGATCATTTCTAAATTTATTTTAACAATGATAACTATTACTATAATTATTATTTTCGAGGAGGAACATCATACAATTCTGGAGGCGACTGTCACCGAGTGAACAGGCTAAAATAGAATAATACGATTTTCCCTTTAAATTGTTTAATAAGTTAAAAGTTTTAACAATGTTTATTCCTTAATTTGTACACTCTTATTTCTAACACACTAAACAATGAAAGATTTCTCACGATTAATATTTATATTTAGATTGAGTTTTTGATGAGACATAATAGAATTAAAATTAAGCTAGAAGATATCAGGGGGTGTGAGGAGAGGTGACGGAGGCCGAACGATACGTGGCGGAGTCTTACAAGTGGAAGAGTGGCGAGGGTGGCCTGGGATTGGCGTTGGGCTAGAAACAGTAAGTCCTCGTGGGGGGTTCACCGCCCCCCGGGGGTGGAGGTCATCCGTAGTAATAATGGGGCTGACCCCCTGCACCGCTGGCTACACCACCTCCGTTATTCTTACCTCCACCGAATCTCACCACCTGCACTCATACAAAAAAATAACAAACTCTTTCAGTTTTTAAAGAACTCCCACTTAAGCAAATATTAGGGTATAAAAATTGAATAATAATATTAAGAGAGTGAAGTGGAAGCAAACATTTAACCACAGTCTGCCTTGCTATTCATACCTGTACAATATGTACTCGACCCAACATGAGAGGTCTATCATATACATGAGAATAAATATTGTAATAAGAACCAAATAAAGGTGTATCGATTAAATATTTCTCATTATTTGCACAAAAATATAACGACATTTTTTGAGATTTTTGGCGACCTTTGTGGTAGCTATAATTCAACAAACATTTTGGGGCGGAATTCAACCATTAACCCGAATACTCTTAACTTTCTTGGTAGTGTAGCAAGCAATAAGATGCTTAATAAAACCTTACCAAGCTTAAAAGATTTCCTGGTGAAGATTAAATAATTGGAAACACCCAAAACCAAAGAAAAGAATACGAGTACATACATAGATTAAAAAAAATATTTATATACTATTCTATAAAAGATATTTAAAAAAATCAGTTCAATTTTAGAACGTATTTGTTGTTGCCTAAATTAAAAACGATTAATATTAGAGGAAAACTAATCGTTGCAAATTTAGTCAATACAAAAATAACCTATCTAATCCACGTTTTCCTAAATAAGTCAAGATCCAATTAATATTTAGGGTATTAGCTTAGAAATCGAAGGAACAAAAGGGCAGAAATGACAATAGTTCAATAAACATTGCCTTACTAACTAAAGGTTTAGAAGGGATTGCTATTTATGAACGAGCTGTATTGTTACTGCAATAACCGTTTCAAATACAATAATAATGCATCAATAAATAAATTAAAAAACCGTATAGTTCATAATAAGTAAGCAATCGAATGAGAAATAAATAAAGATATTTCCCTTTTAAAGCAATTTTAAACTCTTGTATTTCAAATGATATAAAAGATTATATTGATTGAGTTTAACTAAAGGTTCAAGGCCACGACTTAATTAGTTTTCTGAAAATAATATATTTTTGGACAAAGCCAATCCCAACAAAAATACTAGTGTAAAAAAGGTCAAGTCTCGCGTAAAAAGTTGTGAGATCATAGGTTTAGCCGTCTCCCACTGTCCGAGTACTAGGCCTAATTTATCCAGTGCAAGTACATGATGTTTGTCTGTCCCTCAGTCCCTCTCTCTATCCTCTTTCCAAAATCACTCTACACGTTTAAATTTAAAAACATTTTCTGACTAGGCAAATACACGCCACAAACTTAAATCAAATAATAAATAATATTTTTTCATTTGAGCGTCGCAGCACAAGGATACACATTTTTATACGACACTGCATTTAATTTTAGCCTCTTTGGGGTGTATATTTGCCAAGTCAGAAATTGTTTTTAAATTTAAACGTGTAGAGTGATTTGGGAAAGAGAATAGAGAGAGAGGGACAGACAAACATTATGAACTTGCACTGGATAAATTAGACCTAGTAAAACTTATTCGGACAGTGGGAGACTTAGCTAAACCTATGATCTCACAACTTTTTACGCGATACTTGGCTTATTTTATTATTTTTGTTGGGATTTCACTTCTTTTAGTAAGTAATTTTTCATTGCCCCAAACAATTTTTCGTTTTTCTTTCTTTGTTCTTGGGTCTTTTTTCTTTCTTTGTTCTTGTTAATCTTTCGTGTAACTTCTTCGTCGGTGGGTGTTCAAAATGAACTAATTAGTTATCTGGAGTAAATATGTTTGAACTTTAATATTACTGTCAAATCAACCTCTACGAACCTTCTCAACACCGAGTATAGAGACTAAATAAAGTAGCTAAAGAGGGAAGGCAGATGGCACCATTTTTTCAGGACTATCCCCACCACAAGAATACATAGATTGAAACCTTCGTTCTGGTTGCCAAAGTTGTCAGTTTTCAAATTAAAATATAAACACCTTTTAAATACCTGTCTCCTGTCATATCACTACCTTTTTACTCTGAGAAAAGTCTTGTATTTTATAGCTTGTTTGTATTCTAGGGGAGGGGGTAGCTGGTGCCCTCCCCACTCCCTCCGGCCTATATCATGACACCTCTATTTAGTCTCTATTCTCGGTTGTTCTAATCATCACATTTTAGTTTTAAAGTTCTCCACTAGGTAGCTCTAGTGGTGCTGTTTACAATTTTTTACAATATTTTGAATAGGCAGTTTTTCTATTAGCCTTGTAAGGGACAAAGAACCAGATTTTTTCATTTTTCCTTCATTTGTACAATCAACTCTACATGTATACAAAATTTAAAGTTTCTAGGGTTGTTAGAAGTGCCTTAGAATTTTAAGTGAGAGAGGGACAAAATAACAAAACTTTAGGCTAATAATATATCTTACAGGGCCGTTTCTAGGTGTTTTGCCGCCCTAGGCGAGAATTTAAAAATACCCCCCCCCCCTCCCACCATATTTTCCTTGCTTGAAGAATTAATGGATTAGATATTAAAGAACTTGTATTTAACAATAAACAGTAAAACAAATCAAACATTAAATAAGCTCCGTTCATAATATTTTACTTCATTTTTAAATTTCTCTCTTTTAATATCATTTGTTTTTTGAAACTAAGGAGCATTAAAGAGCTTTTTGACACAAACACAGGAAAAATATAGCGAACTCAAAATAATTAGCCGGTCAAATCCAAAATGGCAGACAATTCATGTAACACGTTTTATAAAAAAAAAAATTTAATAGGGTATATCAAATTAATAAAAGAGCTATTTTTACGGTTTCGTAGATACTTCTCAAAACCCTTATGCGGAGAGTGATGTGTCCGTCTAGCCTTCGCTCTTTGCTTCATTCATAGCGCTCGAACCGTTTAAGCTAAAGAGGTGAAATAATTCTTTTTTGGTTTTATGAGTTAAAATATACCTTAAAAAAAACCCTTACCAACCACTATATAACGGCTAGTCCTAAAATTTTGAAATAATTCATGGTAATTATGGTGGGGCAATAAAATTTCCTGAAAAAATGTTATTTACCTTGTAGTTATTAGTTATTACCGAAAAAAAAAAATTGTTTTTTTTTTTATCGGTGGTATTGTAATCTGCAGTTCCTCTGCTGCTTACAATACCACCGAATACCTTTTTATGCGAGACTTTGCGCACAACCATTTTATTATTTTATTATTAACACTGCAATTTTACATATGAGAAATGTATCAATTTAGCACAATACAATAAACGGAGACGGTTGAAAGTGACATGGGGTTATGGTATTTGCGGGCTACTTTCGACACACCATACAAATTTGAATTGAAAATCACACGAGTACTTTTTGCTATAAGTGTAAATAAATGTATTGTTGGTGTTAGGCATACGTGGAAGAGAAACAAATGAAGGCAGAAGTTTGAAACTTGCAAAGGACCAAAAATGGGCAAATTATGACCTAACATCTAACATTCGTTAAAATTGGATAAGTATAATTTTTAAGACTTATTGGTTCGCAAAAATTGTGAACACACCGACTGACAGACTCGAACTAGAAAACCCCACTACCTACTCGAACATTCCTAGTGTGTCCAACGGATTAATGTATTGGAATTTTTGAAATCGGAGACATAAAAAAATGTTCCTCTTCACAACGATCACATACCTTCAGTTACCTTCGGTAAGCTCTGAAGCAAAAATTATTCAAAAACTAAAGTATTTTATTTTGTACTTTTTTATGTTAAGAGAAATTTACAGAGAGCTTGGGAAATTTACTGGAAAACTACTTTGGGAAAAAGCAGTGCAAAAAAAAAAAAAAAAAACACTGGCCAAATATACCTGAATAAATTCTGTTCCGTTTCATTCAAGGTGGCCCCTCTCAGTGTAAGGGGCGGCTTTTTATATTTTAATTTGTGAAGTTCACATTATTACTTTTACACAACATATTGAGAATTTGTTTCATATTAAGTAAGAAAAGAGTTAGAGAATAAATAAAAAGACGGTAATAGGGGAGACAAAGGTAATATAAGGGGGGGGGGGGGGGGGGGGAGGGAGAGAGAAAGAGAAATACAAATAATATAGCAAAGACAAACGACAATGATGGATGTAGATAGTAGATATGACTAGTTAATAAGGAACAAATTTTCTTATCTAGTAAAGTTAATTCATATTCACATCAGATTAGATAAGATAACTTTAAAAAAACTCATAATAAAATAATTATTTTCGTGCCAGTCATCCAAGATTTTATGTTATTATTTCTACTCAAATAATAATTTTTTATTTAATCCTTTCATCTATCTACCTAATGTAAAAAAAACAAACATTATTTCTATTCATAATAACATCTTCTCTTCTTTTTTTCTCCTACTTTTTAAAATTTTTTCGCCGTTTAATTTTAAATAATTTTTTGCCGCCCCCTAAATTTTGCCGCCCTAGGCGGCCGCCTAGTCTTGCCTAATGGTAGAAACGGCCCTGATATCTTATGAACTACTATGGGTAGAGGTATGACATTTTTATTTCTGGTTCAGTTTGTCATGAACTTTAAATTAAAATTAATTTTATATATCTTAGTATCTTCAATAGAGGGAGATAATAGAGGGAGGTCTAAATTGCCCTGCCGTCCAAATTGTCCAAATTGCACTGCCGTGTCCCCAGATTTTGAAAGAAAATTTTAAGTTTGAATCAGAATAAGTAAACTTTACAAATTATAGGTTTTTATTTATTTTAAAATAAAGGAAAAGTATAAAACAAATTTATATTTGCGTAATAAAATATTTTATTATGTATTTTAAGTATTGAGTGAAAGTGATAGTATTAGGACATTTCTTGTAACCGAATTGAGAGTATAAATTTGACCAAAAAAATAACCTAGATTGTAGAGTTCTTAACTGTTCGAGCGACACTAATAATAACCTAACGATTTATATAAACCAAGATCACAAGAATAAAAATATAAAAAATAATGATATATCGTGTTTCGATATATCGTGGTTCTCGGGGGTAGGTATTCGTTATTTTCTTAAACAAGGCAGGAAAATGTTAAAGGGAGTTAAATTAGCTTATTTGGAATTGAATAGGAATCCTTCAATATCAGTTTACATTGCAAAGTTTGATTTATGTCAAGGTTTTTTAGGACACACGTGTCTACTTTGATTGTCACCTACATTTTGAATTGGGAATAGATAAAAGAAGAAAGAAATAATATGTCGGTTTAGACCAAATATAGTTTTAAATTAAATCCTGACAAGGGCCAGTTAAAAGAAAACAGTTTAACCAATTAAATTCAGAATACAAATATAGTAAAGTAATTAAAAAATAGTATGGCAGCATGAAAAAAGTCAAACCAAAGACTTCAGTTTTGCAAGGGATTATTCATTTATAACATAATTTAGTATGCTAGTAGGATTGATTACGATGGTGGATGAAACGTGGGTATGACATTTTCTCTCATCGAGCGGATTAAGGTAGGATTCCAGTGCGGCGGACGCAGGTTAGAGGGTTTCCTATGCATACGTTCAGTTGATCTGCGGCCTCGGTAGTGAGAGGGTGACAATAATGAGTGTCCGCGATTTGCTCTTCTATTTGCACTTAGAAGAGATTGAAGACGAAGACATTTACCTGGAAGTAATAAGTCAGGGTAATGCTGCTGCACACCCTATTTTCAAATCAAAAATTATTGAGGTAGGTTGTTTTGAGACACTTATCAATCGGCACTAGTTGAAGGATGAGAAAAAATTTCGGGAATATTTCAGGCAAAACAACGCAGTTCAGCTACATTCTCGATCTCGTAAAAGAAAAAAAAAAAAAAATAATAATAATAACAGGAAATTTTGAAACAATATCCACCAACTTTTCATGTTCCTCAACTGTAAACAGTGCTTTATCCGACATAACTGATTTGATTAAAAAACGGTAAATAAGCACTTGAACACCCACCTATTTATAATTATTGTCCGATGGACTTTTTCCGATGGACCGTTTCTTTTTTTTCTCTTTTTTTTTCTTAAACTGTTCCTTTCTACAATTTAACAACTTTTAACCTGGCATCGTTTCGGAAAAATAAATAGATTTTTAAAAATATATTTATATATATATCCGCTCACGTATATAGGGAAATATAGGGAACCAAGGGTTTTTTAAGGATGGGGGATTACATATTTATATATATGTATTTAAAAAAACGATGTATTTAATTTAACGAAATGGTGGCAGATTAAAAATTATAAAAAGGAATAGTTAAAAAAAAAACCGATTTCAATCGGACAATTATAAAGTGGGTGTTAGAGTACATATTTACGACCCGTTATCTCCTTCGCGTCTGCGTCTACACTGCTCTCGAACCGGTACGGCCGCACGACAAGAGCGCCCAGCGTCCGCCGCATGAGTCTGACGCACCATAGGAATCCCTCCCATTGAATTACATTGTAGCAGTGCTCTGCGTCTGACGCAGCATAGGAATCCCACCTTTATTAAAACAACTAAATTGTTATCCTATAAGTTAAATTAGGACATTCACATACATCTTTTATAAACAAATCTCACCCATCCCAATGGCCCCTTATATCAGTTCAGAGATTTTGCTTAACTTCAGTGGTGCATAATAGTATGTTCTATGCTCATTATGTTATTTTATTACAATATAAATTAATTGATTGTATAAGTAGGCTAGGAAACAACAAAAAGTAAGAAATATATACTACACGAAGAAGAAGGGAAAGACCAAAAAGGCAATGATAGAGATATGTTATTAATATATCTTTGTAAATCGAAGTGTTAATATTTCTTAATTATTAAACTCATCTAGGCTTGTTATAAGTCAACTTACTTAACTATGTGACAATGGGTATAATAGAAGTGTAAAACTTAAATTACGTTTAATACACAATTTTAAGGAACTAAAGTCTTTGTTTTTATTTCTTCCTTGGCATAAAACTTCTACAGAATGAGTTCAGAAATCTTAAACAACCTTATAAACAGGAAGAAAACCCTAGATGTAAGGAATAGGAGCGTCTGTGGAGGTCATCACAAAGAGTTTTAGGGAAATGTTACTCCACGTAACATATTATATATATGTTCGCCTCTTTTTTAGACTCTCCCTCTTTCGGCCTCTATTAGGCCATCGTCAGTGCCTAAGAACAAAAAATAAATTTAACACTAAGTAATAACACAAATAAAACCGTAAACTAAGTCAACTAATAATAGAAATTAAAATAGCCTACCAGTTACATAAAGGTTAAAAAAACAGTGATTTGTGATTTAAAAGTTTTATTAGACTTATTTATGATTAATCTGAGATTACATGAAACCCGCAGGGGTCCTAGAATTAATATTGAACTTGTCGCAATAATAAATATAGGCATTAGAAATTTTAAGACCAAATATAAAAAAAAATAATAATAAAACTAGGTAAATATTATTATCTTTAAATAATAGAAGATGAAAAGATAATTAAAATGTCATTATTAGTAAGAATAAGACATAGACAAAAATTGGTTTAATATAAATTTTATATATATATATATATATATATATATATATATATATATATATATATATAATATATATATATATATATATATATATAATATATATATATATATATATATATATATATATATATATATATATATATATATATATATATATATATATAATATATATAAGTATGATATATATAATTATAAAAATATAATGATTATATTTTTATTTTTATTATCATTATGTTAATTAAAGTAGACAAAAGATGTTTAAATGTAAGACTTACTGTGCCTGCATTTTTGTGAGTACTGGACTGGGGGCTCTGAATTACATTGACAGAGGCGTTGATAGTAGCCAAATCAATTTCTCCATCCACCTCCGAAATTGTATCCATAAATCCGTCAGGAGATAACGATGTCGTACCTAAAAATATAATAAAATCATCTAAAGAATTTGAAAAAAGCAATAAAGGATTGATAAATTCGACAGTTGATAACATGTTTATCATGGGCGTTCAATCTGTAAAAGGAATGTTATTATTACAGGGTCATGGTTTCTCACTTTAAAGGATAAAAGGATTTTGGCTTTCACAATAGGACTTTTAGATCTGGGGCAGACATTTGGTGATTATTCTGGAGCTGGAAATCTGCAGTTATAGAGATCACAAGCAGGCATACAAAGGAAATTACAAAATAGAAAAGAGTCAATGGTAGTAATTTCATTGTTATTTTTCTCTTTTAGAATTTCATTTGATTCAAAACTCAAAGTGAACTGAGCCGCCGAACTAGAAAATCTCTATGTGTAAGGCCTTAATATCAGAACGGTGATAAGATGTATAGGGCGATTTTCTATGATGAGCATGGGGTCCTTTACTAAAATTTTGAGTGGAGTATCAAATAAAAGGTATTGAAGAGTAGATAATTTTATGTTCACAATGCCAACCAACCCCTTGTTCACGCTTACCCATTCTTTTGTTCTAAACAATGTGTTAAAATATTTATCAAACATATAAAAATAAGCTCTAGAGAGATATTAAGTATTATTATTGGCTTAGAACTTTCATATAAAAATAACATCGTATAAGTTTTCACCAACTTACATTGAAAATCGTTAAAGACGTAACTTAAAGAAATAATAAATAAGCTTATTCATAAAAGTCGGTTCATTAAAAGTTTTACAAAACAAAAGATTTTTTTACCTAGGTATCTCGACCACATAAATTATTTATAAAGTCTGCATTGTATTTCATTTATTATTATTAAGTGCTATATAAAGGTTAAATATGAAGGATTAAAGAGGCATTAAACATTTTCAAATGCAAGTCTACCAAAGGGGAATTTAAAAAAAATACTTAGAAAGATATAAAATATAAAACAATGAAGAAAAAATTCTCTAGATGCATTATTTACTCCTAGGCCAGTTTATTCATCTCGAATACGTTGAAACAACATATATAATTTTATTTATACATAAAATTTATAAGAGAATCTATTAGAATTTCACAATTCTTTCAGCGAAGTAGATGTATTTTAAAGGAAGTAACAACGCTATCTGGTTCGTGCGTCCATAGATTTTGGATGTTAGCATCCCAAACTGTAGAGCTATTATTATCTCGTGATATGAATTTTTTGGAAATATGTTTACTAAGTTTCACTAAAAAGGTTTAAATCCATTGGATTTAGAACGTCATAACAGTAATTATAAATAGATTAGCGTAAAAAGGTAAAAAGGTGAATATTTCTTAAGATCTCTTTTTACTTTCTCATATAAAGAGAAAGTATTGTGATGGCGCAAAAATTCGATTTTGAGATTTTGATGGATTTACACGTTTTGAGGTCCCCTGAGTCCAAAAAAGTGGTTTTTAAAAAAATGTCTGTCCGTCGTCTGTCGTCTGTCGTCTGTCGTCTGTCGTCTGTCTGTGGAGACGCCTGGAGCCTAAACTACATAGGGCCGATTTTGACAAAATTTGGCATACATGTTCAGAAAAATCATACCCCATGGCGAAATCGAGAAATTAATTTAACTCCAAATTTAGGGGCGCTACCCCCCAAAAACTCTGAAAAAACGAGAAAAAAAATTATTTCTCGAAAACGGTTCCGACGATTTTGATTAAAAAAATCTAAAATGTAGTCCATTTAAATACAAATCCAACGATATAAGCCGTTTTCCCGGGAAAAATCTAGTTCCTGAGAAAAAAGCTTAAAACGCGGACCGAGAGAGCCCGGGTTCGATTCTCCGCCCGGGAGAAGTTATTTTTATGATAAATTTTGATGAAATGCTCAATAATAATTAAATGTACATACGAAAACTAATAAATGAATAACACTGGGCTAAGTAATTATTAATTCGTATATGAGAAAGTTTGTCCGAGTTGTCTCGGACCGATTTTTTTATTTTGCAAACTCTTGAAAATAAAAGCAAAATAGTTTATGAATATTATTTATTACCATCGTCTTTTAACAAATTATATGAGACAAGCAGTTATCTGTAGAAATCTGTCAAATAGTTCCGGCTTATTGTCAATCAATTATCAAAATAAATTGCTAGGGTCGAACCCATTTCTGGTTCTAACAAGCAAATAAGATCAAGATTGAGTTGTATTTTTGTTAGTGGGCTTCCGTGGTTGGTGACACAAGGAAATAATAAATCTTTTGGTAGCGAACAAATTTGTGACCTAGAAAACAGCTATAGAAACGGCGGGTCTAGGTACCGAAGATTTACCTCCAATGGAAACCAAATTCAGGTGTGTACACGCTTCATTGATATGGGGCGTACATGATATCACTTTCAGTAGAGTGACATATAATTCCACTGAGACATTTATTCACCAGAGTACTTGTTTCCAGAGAGGTGAGACAGTTTTCATGAATGAGTTAATATGAAAATTGGCTGATCCTACCTGGTGGATTTAAGAATATTATTGGCTTTATCTGTTCTATATCTATATACATACATGTTTTATATTATAACCTTAGCAACGCCATAAATGACGCTCCTGCCCTTTGATTGGTCTACAAACTTATCACTTTACCGCAACCCTAGCACTACCGGTAGGTGTGGATCTTTTTGGAGTTGCCTCTCTCTTCTTATCCTAGACGCCGACAAAGTTGCGTCACTCCCGACTCCCGCTACCCGTTAAGAAGCACTGGCCGGCCAGCCAAAGTGTCCGGTATGGTATCCACAGTTAATTTATAATTTATCTTTAATTGTTGTTTTGTACACGTCCGTGCTTTTACGCTTTCAAAATTTAACAAATACCAGTACCGATTTTCTCCACGTGACCGACACTTCTCTTCAAGACCACCAACGTCCGAAAACATCGTAAACCAGGTGATAAAGTTAATTGGCATCAAGGGTGACCTGAATGCTAAGGCTTATCTTTTCTATCTTAATTATATCCCATATCCTTTATTGTCATCCGTTCCTTAAGTTCACCTTATTTCCCCGCACTCCGCACTTAAGTCCAGCGTGCTAGGTGAAACGGAAAGTTTTCTTACTGTTTGAATCTCCTCCCAATTCTCCACTACTATTCCAAATTACCATGCATTTAGCTTAAAAATTCTGCTGTGTTGATCAGGACTTTTTGAATTTAAAATCCACGTGATTTTTAGAATCTATTTCTAATATCCGGCGGTGTTCTGTTATGGACAGTTCTACAAATTCCTGTTTGAAAATTATACATGGAGATAATCAGCCACAAACAGTGAGGTCACGCAGAAGCTCTAGTCAAGATGTGTAGTACAAGTTATAGTAACAATCTACATTTAATTAGTTTCGCCAATTATCACATTAATTAACATCGGATTTAATATCACTAATTATAAATAATTAATTGAAGTAATGAGCATACTATGTTACCTCGTTAATTATAAGCTAATACCAAGAAGCCCTCCTGCTAAAAATATCATATTTTCAAGTTTAAAAAAATGTAATTACTCTACTAAAAAAATGTATACATTAAGCCTCAAATAAAAATGGTAAATGCTCGAGGTTTAAAAGCTTGATTTTGTTAGATTCAGAATTAGACAGGGTTAATGTTAATAAATGGCTTCCTACTTCTTAATTTTCAAAGACGTATCCCCATGAGATTGATTTTTTGGTATATTATAGGGTGGGTATTAAGATTACATTTTCTGAACTAATCGTTAAAGACGCAACAAATCTTGTTTTTGACAATTTAAAAGAGAACCTTCCTAAATTAAAAATGGCCCCTAAAAAATCTTCGTTTTTCTTATTGAGTAATCGATTTATATAAAAAGAAAAAGAAAATCCATTGTATGTAGTAACGATTAAAAAATATGACAGATTATAGATATTGGAGCTAGCGAGTCCAGAAAAGGCTCTACTATAGGTCACATTCACGTATACTAAACCATGTTTATGTGAAATGCAATGAATACAAAATTGATCACTTCATCAGCTGACTATTATTATTATTACGAATAATTATACATGAACAATAATTAAATAATTTTGATTTTGAAGAAATGGGAAAAATTTAACCTTATACAGGGTGGTCCAAGAGGGGGGGGGGGGGGCCTCTTAACTTTTGAACGGTTTGAGACAAATTAATGAAACTTGGAGGATCTCTACCATGCAAAGGGAAGTTTGTTTTCATGCAAACACCCACTAGGGGCAACCACCCACTTTGCCCCCAGGCCACCCAACTTCAAAATTTCAAATAGGAGTGTATACTTCTGATAGCATATTTGGATTCTACGGTGAAAAATAATAAACTTTTACATGAAACTGTTTTTTTCTATCTCCAATATTTTGCCCTCTACAGGGGGCAAAGATAGCAAAATAACCCTTCCGAAATAGTTCAAAAATAACACTTGGATCGTTATAAAATCTAAACGGTTTGAAATAAAGTATAATGGAACTTGGGGGATCTGTACCATGTAAAGGGAAGTGTGTAATCATCCACTCGCGTACTAGGGGCAACCACCATTTTGCCCCCAAGCGTTAAAATCCACCATTTTTATACCTTTGCCCCCCTAAAGGGGGCAAAATATTGGAGATAGAAAAAAATGTTTGAAGTAAAATATTTTTATTTTGGCCGTAGAATCTAAATCTGATATCAAAAATATACATTCCAGGTTAAAATTTTGAAGTTAGGTGGTCTGGGGGCAAAATAGGAGGTTGCCCCTACTGCGCTATTGCATGAAAACTAACTTTAATGGGGAGGGGGGGAGACTTTTTTACCACCCTGTGTAATTTTGTATAAAGAACAAGTTATTCCTGCGTTTCAAAGATTTAATGCAAGTTATTTAAGAAAAAGAAGTAATGGAATATTACCTAATGTAATTGATCCTGGAGGCTCAAATTTATTGGATTCTCTTCTTTTGGCTGTGTGCTTCTGCCAGAGAAGTCTAGCAGTGATCAGAACCAGTAAGCACACGATACCTCCTCCGATGCTTAATACTAAGTATAAGTAAAGCCTTTCTTTGTTATCTGTAACACAAAGTAAACAAACAATAATATTAAAAACAAAGTACAATTGATTCTTTAATATAGTACCTCGTAAACAAGTTATTTATTCCGAAATTAAAAATCAAAGTTGTATTCCGAACAAGTAATGAAAAAAAATAAGTTTATTCGTAAAAATCTATTAATGTAAGTGTTAATAACAAACTTCTAATTCAGCGAGGTTGAATGCAAACTATATTTTCGGTGATCATTTTGTTTAGAATAGAAAGGGACTGTAATTACACATTGTTAACGATATTTTTTTTTTTTTTTTTTTTTTTTAAACCACTCTTGACGAAATAAAAAAGTAAATAGGAAGAAATAATGATTTTGCCCAATACTGTCTGATAACAGAGCAAAATTGCTCAATTAAAGACAATTACTGGCTTATTAGACTGGATCACAGCAAAAATTCAACTCTTTCTTTTATGAAAAGACTATAGTACTAAATATTTCAAAATAGGGGTTTTCAAACAAAAACATTTTACAATTTTTTCACGCCCTTAAATTAGAGATAAAAGTAATTTCTCGACTTCACCTCAGGGTATAATGTTTCTGCACTTGTAGGGAAAATTGTTCCAGTAAGTTAGGCTCCACGCGTCTGTACAGACTTCAGATAAACATTTTTTAAAAACACTTTAAAAAAAATTTTGTTTGGATGGGGCTAAAGGCGCCTGTTCGGTCTGTTCGGAATCAAGGGCGACACAAGGTCGTGGGTTCGATCACGTGCCATGTTGCTCTGATTTACAGCTAAAAATCGAGGAAGGGCGAGGGAACCCCCTAAGCGATACTCTGCCGTGGTGCACTGATTTGTACCAGTGAGTCAAGAGTGGTATAGGGTCATTGATGTGACCCCACGCCTTGCCGCTCTGATTCACATAACTTATGGCCACACTTGGATTTTGAGATTTTTATGGATTTACTGGTTCTGTCAAGGAACTCTCAAGCCCGTGTGGCTTAAGTCACTTGTCACGTCTGCTTGGTCGTCAATGAATCGAGGGCAGCACGAGGGCGTAGGTTCGCGTCACGACGCTTTGATTTACATGGCGCACTAATAATCACTCCTTACTCGCTTCGGCGGTACATTGCACAATGTGATGTGTGAAGTAGCTGGAAATTTCTATCACAGGGTAAACCCGCTGATTTTTTACTAATAAGGTCTAATATACTCAACAACAATAATTGGCTCAAACACATGGTTCATCTAGTATTAGTGTTAGACCTCGACCAAGAAGTGTCGGCCCTCAGGAAAGTAAAGAAAGAGTGGGGAGCCAGGATTTTGAATCCTGAGCTCTCATTGGCTCTTCATTCCATTTCGTTTAATTTCCCGTACTGTCAACGCATTAGAATCATATGGTACAAATTGTAGCGTCGTTTAACATCGGAACCTCCTAGTATCGCCGAAGTTAGTAGAGTCTATATCTAAAATTTATTATTTTATAAACAGCTCTCTATGACAATTAATCAAAATGACTCAAAATCAACAACACTTCCGCACTCCTCAGATAAGGTCTTGGTCGGGGTTAGGACTTACTACTGGTCTCAGGGGACCTTAAGACAGAGAAATCTATCAAAATCTTAACATCGAATTTCCACAATACTTTCTCTCTATTGTTATACAACCAATATGAGGAAGGAAAAATTTAAATAAGTTAATCACATTAATTCCAAAAAACAAGCAACGAGTATTTCCATCAGATATAAATAATTTAATTTAACATACTTTTTAAATTAATAATATTAATGTTCCTTTGAATGTTCATCTCATAAATTAATTACACAATTTGTGGCTTTTTAACTTTCTACAGTACATAGTATATGTAGAGAGAATGAATTGTGACAGCGCGAGCGTTCAAGGATTTGGTTTTTTAAAAAGGTTTGTCATCTGTTGTCTGCAGTCTGTGCAGTTGCGTGGAGCCTAAATTACTGGGCTTATTTCGATAAAAATTTGGGCTCCATTTTAAAAAAAACCCAAACCTTGAGGTGAAGTCCAAAAAATAGATTTTATCTCCAAATTTGGGGGCGCTACCCTTCAGTTACTGAAAAAACGTTAAAAAAAATATTTTTGGATAATAATTTAAAAAAATATCTAAAATTTATTTAATTTAAATGCAAATAAGTTTAACAATATAAGTAGTTTTCCAGGTTTCAAGATATTGTTCAAGATATTGTTAAAATATATTTGATATTGCACTTTTTATTAATAAATAAACTGAATAAATTGGATCTTTTTAGATTTAAATTCAGCATTACGATGTATACGAGAAAGTTTTGTTCAATTTTGCACCGATTGTTTCATTTTGTAAACACGGTCTACGTGGGGATATTATGTTTTCTCAATAGTTGAAATAAAGTATGGGTCCATCTGTTTGAATTCATAGGGAGGTATTTTGGGGTCTAATTATTCTAAATCACATTAATTTGAGTATCAGTATTTTCTCCTCAAAACGATCAAAAACAGACGAATGAGACAAAAACAAATCACAAAGATCCCTAGGGCGCAATATAGGACTGGTTTTGGAATGATTTATTCGTCTGCCCTAAAGGACTTGAATATAATTTTTCAGCATCGAAAAAACTCATTTTTAAAATTCCAATCAGAAATGTCACTCGCTTATTCTTCTTCTTTATCTATAACATTTTTTTTTTTTTCTTATTCTATTTTTTTAGAATATCGGGTAAAAAGAATAGAGCAAATTTTAAATGAAAAACTGATTTTGAAAATTCAACTTTAATTTTTCAAATAATGGGACAGCAGACAGTTATTTATAAATCGTTAGTTTAGAATATTACAATTCGAAGCGAAGAAATGTTAGTAATATTATTATTTATAAATCACTTTCTTGCATGCTAGATTAATGGATAAACGTGAAACCTTAGATTTCAAATGGTAAGCATTTACTTTATAAATGTTAATTTAAATACACATAACATTTTTTTTTTTAAATTCCAACCCAATTTAATTAATATTTTAATAAATTTTCAATGCATTATTTATTTAATTGAATTACGGTCGAGAGAGAGAGATTAACATTTTTAATTAATTTTATATGTCATATCCATATTTCAATTGCAATATAATTAGGTCAGAATTGAATCATATTACAATGATTAAATACATTATTAATTTAAATGAAACACATAAATACGATGTTTTGTATCGTGATTTAAAACTTTAGGAGGGGTTTTTTACTCATCAAACCTAGCCAAAAAGTTATATGCGAAAAATTGGGTTATTTAAGATTTGACTATTATAGTATATAAAAAACAAAAACAAAAAAACAAACAAAACAATGAAGTTAGAGCATCGTAATTTACATTATTGTATAGAGCAGGTTTTGTTCTAGGGATAAGCTGGTTTAACCCATAACCACTTTTTTAGAACCCTGTTGAAGCGTTAAATTTTTCATGTTATAAATTTTCCCAGAGAAAGTTTGAACACCACAAATAAAACTGCTGATAGGGTCTATGAATATATGTAATAAAATAAATCAAGGAATGCAAGCAGACCTTGTGATATTATATATCTCTCATGAGTAAAGCCCAGCCCTATCTTACCTGCAATTTGGACCTGTTTTTTATTGTCATCCTTCAAACATGAAGTTCACTAACTTAAAGTTGTAATAATTGAGGTGGTTGGTGACAGTTCAAGTGTAATGAGGGGATATGTAAGCGAGATGCTGTCAAATTCCTTTATAACAAGTCGTAGAGTCAACTTTGACCTTTTTGTATTATTCTTATTTTATACTTTGTTTCTTGCTCTGATGATGCTAATAAACTTAGAGAAACGTTAGCAACAACTTTCTCAATGTGTTTAATTGAGAAAGAATAAACACTTCAAAATAATTGAAGTGTTTATTCTCAGCGTATTATAAAATATCTAAAAATGACAAACTATTTATATTTATAGCGGATCCACAGGTAATAACACTCTATTACTTAGAATCAATATATTTTTTAGTGTTTAATATTGCCAGCCACCTGTAGTGAAGCCTCATGGAATTCAGTAAATTTATATAAGTAGTTTGAGAGAAACTGACAAGTGCAGTTGGAGACTCGAGTCAAAAGGGCTGAACTTGTTAAGAAAAGCCTCCGACTTGGTGGATAAATTATTCTGTATTAAACTTGCCCGCTTAGAAACTTCACATCAAGTTCCTCACGACAGACTTCGCTAAACTAAACCAACTAACGCTCACAAGTAGTTTCGCCTAAAATTATTCCACTTAGCTCAAATCTTTGGCAATATTTAAGAAGTAATATACCGAAGGTACACAAACGATTATCTAGGTGTTTATAAATATATTTACTTAATAGTGGCATACATTTTATACAACATTGAATTATTCATATTTTCATTTTTCGTAACATTTTAATCTCAGTAAAAAAAAAAGAAAAAAAAGGACAATAAATTTGTTTTTATTCGATTAGTAGCCAAATAAATGTTCATTTACTAAATAAATTAAGATATATTTTTAAAGAAATTAATAATGTTGCAAATATTATGAATAAATAACATGGAAAAATGATTTTAATTTCAAAACCATGGTTTCTGAATAATTTTAGTGTTGTATATTTGAATAACATAGATATATACAGAGGATTCAGCATCGATATGAATGCTAGGATAGGATATGTAGATATTTCTATAAAACGTCCATCGCCCACACTCAATATATGTAGGTATAGAATATTTCTGACTAAAATCAGAATATTATCAAATAAATTTGATGGTATGATGGGAGATGAGCTATTATATATAAATATTGTTAGTTAAAAAACAATTTGGTTATAAATATTGATGGACAAAATAAATTTTTGTTTTAAATAAACGAAGAAATGTTGGTAATTTGTAGGTTTAAATTGAAAAATTTTGATTGATCTGATAAATATATTGAAGCGGGGTAGTTCAAGGTACCGACGATAAGCGACAAAGAGATATCTCCCTTCTCCTGACTCCAATTTTTCACGTTAATTGCTTCGGTAATTAAAAATCCAATTAACAAATCCTACATATATCCGATTATATGGAAAAATGTCTTTTCACCCAAAAACAAAGAGATTAAATGAGGAAACATTTTTGGATTTGAATTATCCCATACAAAAGCTTTATATTTGCTGACGATTAGCGATAATTGTGTAGGAAGACTTTAAAATTACGAGATAACATAGAGTCATTTTAAATTCTGTGAACTGTCAGTGTCACTGTCAGCAGCAACTGACAGTGTTGATTTTATTTTATTTTAGAGTTTTAAACTTAGATTTTTACTTTCTCGTATGAAGAGAAAGTATTGTGATGGAACAAAAAATCGATTTTGAGATTTTGATGGATTTACACTTTTTGAGGTCCCCTGACAGAAAAGTAGTTCTTTAAAAATGTCCGTCTGTCGTCTGTGCAGATGCGTTTACGAAATTTGGCGTATACATGTTCAGTCAAATCATATCTCGAGGCGAAATCGATAAATTAATTTTAGCTTCAAATATGGGGCGCTACACCCCCCCCCCCATAAAAAACTCTAAAAATGTAAAAAAAAAAAAATTTTTGAAAACTATTCCGATGACTTTGATTAAAAAATTCTAAAATGTAGTCAATTTAAATAAGAATCAAATAAAACGATACAAGCAGTTTTCCCTGGAAAAATCTAGTTTATTGGCGGACGGAGAGAGGCCGGGTTCGCCGAGGAAAAGTTATTTTTATGATATATTTTGATTAAATATTCAATAATAATTAAATTTACTTACGAAAACTAATAAATGGAAAACACTGGGCTAAGTAATTATGAACTCGTATACGAGAAAGTTTGACTGAGTTTCTCGGACCGATTTTTTCTGCTTTTTTTGTTTAAATACTTACAAATCAAAAGTTTAGTTTTGACATTTGATATCATATAACAAACTCATTATAGTTCTCTAATTAAAGTATTAACAACAATTTTTAACGGATTTTGGATTTTAAGGGTAAAAGAAAAAAAGGATTTTAGGAGTTTGGATTTTGAAGACTTTGGAGCGAGGACTCGGTGGAGCATGCTACACAATGGTTAGTAGAATCCGATTCATTTCAATCTTGGATAACAATCGCTCCTCGAGCCTATACACCTCTCGAGAGATGTTGTCTACAGTGTGTAGTGCCTACAATGAATACCAAGACTCAAGTGACTGTTTTTAAGGTTCGATCGTTGGCTTCAAGGGGTAATAGAACAATCACATATTATTATAGACATAGCTACTGGTACAAACCACCGAAAATATTTACCTCCAATGTAGATTGAAGCCATAGATCATAATTACGGTTTATCTATGTCACAGGTATGATTCATTGCAATTATATCTTCGGAAAGGTAAAACATCTAAAAGAACTGGCAGTGCCTACGCCTATACTTGAAATAACTCCTGCTGTTTCTGTGGCAAGGACAGTGAAACTCGCGACTCGAGAATTGGATTACGAAGTTTCACACTGCTTTTGGTCGGACAGTAAGGCTAGGCGCCCACTTACGATTTCATGTCGCTGCGACTAAAAAATCGCTGTCACTAAAATGTATGAAGTCTCGCACTGCGACTAATAAATCGCTGGTTTTATTTTAGTTTCACAATGGATTTCGTTGAAACCACTTGTGTGATAGCTATTTTGCTCCGTGCGAAAGCCAAACGACGCAAACAACGTTACTGGGTTGGGTTCATCTTCTTTCCAGCCAAAGATTAGTGAAGGGACAGTTCTATAAGTTGCATGAAGACCTATGTAATCATCCCCGTGATTTTTTCAAGTTTTATAGACTGAGTGTAAATAGTTTTCAGTATTTATTTATTTAATGTAATTGTACCAAAATCACCTATCGTGACACAAAATGGAGAAAGTCAATACCCGCTAAAGATCATTTATCAGTTACCTTGAGGTAAGTACAGTTTTTAATTCATCATTACAGTCTAAAGTTACGACTAAACAGTCGCAAGTGCGTGCTACTTCATGCCTGTCAGTGTGTGTCATTCCAAAAGAGCGACAATCGCGTCGCCTCAAATATAGGTCTGGTTGCATTTTTTTAATCGCCGCGATTTTTTAGTCGCATATGGGTGCATTCTAATTTAAAACCATGTGTTCTATTTACGCGACTAAACAATCGCGCGATTAAAACAATCACAAGTGGTCGCCTAGCCTAAGTAAGAGAAAATTCAAGCTAAACTATGGGAAATGAATACTTAAGTGCCTTATCGTGAAGTCAATATTAACATTATAGATACCCACTAAATAAATAGTACTTCATAAATGGGGGTTGATTATGAAATTTGGTTTGCGTTGAAACTAAAGATGAACTTAGACCCTCTTAGAGAGATACAAACAGAGGTTGCAACGGAGTGGATTTTACGTTTTCATCTCCCTTTTAAGTTTTAGCCATACAAATCGACACCTAGTCCCCAATCTCGGAAACATCTGTTCTATTAGAAGTAATTCACACAGTTACGATTCTAAGAAACTAAAATCAAACCTATCAGCTCAAATCATAATGCTTCTTCTAAAAGCAGAGAACCAGGAGAGATATTTTGTTGTTTTTACAATAGAGAAATAATTTGTTTTTACTTTGTTAATTAATTGTACTTTTCAATTTAAAATGTTAACATTTTATTCATTTATTTATTTTTTTCTTTTTACGGATTTTGGATTTTAAGGATATAGTCCAGGAGCCAGGTCGAAAAAACCAGGTCGAGCTGGAAAGTATTTTGAACTTAATGGAATTTTTACAGGTAACTCAGAGGTCCTCTGGGATGCCAATGCTGAGTTTTCGACCTCGTGGCCCTTATGCTAACTTGGGGAGGGGGGAAAAACCCCAATTTTTCCGCCAATTTTTTGGTTTTTCGCCTCTAGCTCGAAAACTACGCGTCAATCAAAAAAACTTTACCAGTACAATGTTAAAGAGCATCAAATTTCCTATAAAAATCACTGGTCATACGACTATTTTTACCTATTAGGTACTGTGATACAGCATTGTGAAAAAATGCCAAATTTTAAAAAATTTGGATTTTAGCGTATAATAATAAATAATATTAATAATAAATTGTAATAATAAATATACGGGGCACAACACTCTGCGAGAGGAAGAGACCAATACCAATAACTGAAATGTGCTTGGTAGTCCAGTAAATAATGCTCAAAAATGGCAAAACCTCGCAATTGGTTCATCCTTCATCGATTTGCACAAAATTTTGGAAAGGCTCCTCTTACCCTTCGACTTCAAAATCTATATTATGCCGATGGGCGCTGTTTATTTTTTAGGGGTGAAACCTATACCCCCAATTATCAAAACTTATAAAGTAACATTTCAAAGATGAAGGTGGGTGAAATTTCGTTTGGATTAGTTGAATAATGATTGTTTTATACATTGGAACACAATTTCAAAATATTTCAACCCTTAAAAATCAACCCTTGTAGACCTTAATGTACAAAATATTTATCCTTAACCCTGTCGCACCCGATTTTTTTCTGTTCATTGTAAAAAATTTTCTTTTAGAAGGTCAATTCCTATTGACCCCTTGATGACGCAGTAATTTTTTCAAAATTTTTGGTCCACCAGTTACTGAGATATGAAATGTCTATTATAGTGGACATTCAGACTCAACTGTAAGATCCCAGATGTATAAGTAAAATTTGTAAGTCCACTACAGTGGACAGTTCAAACACTGTGATCACTATATCATGATCACTTTGATCAGTTATCGCTTAAATGACTGATATACCAGATTACAGTGATTATGATAAGTAAAATCACTATATTTGAACTCACCCTAAGGCTTATAAGTTCAATAAATGTATAAATAAGGTATTTATAAAAATCAAATATTTAATGATTATAATATATGAATAATTTGCAATAAAACGAGTAAAATTAGAAATAATATTACATTTGAATTTTAATTGTAGAAATTATGAAAACAATTTCTACCTCTCTCAAGAATAGTAAAAAGTAAAGAATTTTTAAAAAAATCAAATTTTTAATGATAATAATGAAAGAAATATTTGCAATAAAACAATCGAATTCATTAAACTCACTTTCAAGTTCTATATCATTACTTCATCTTGAACATACATATTACAAAACCAAGTGTTACCGTAAAGTTCAAATGTCCAGTATACTGAACACCTGGAACGAAAGGGTTAAATAAATAAATGATTAATTTATCATATCGACTTAATTTAAGAATGTTGTTGCCTAAAATATTACCAATTTCATTATTTTGCAATTTCTCAACCCTTAAAAACCACCCCTTACAACGATTTGTACCCAAATTACTAAATGCAAAATTAAATGCAAATTAAATAATAAAAACGGAAGCCTCTCCACAAAATAAGTTTTAATAACCAAAACTAGCTTTCGGCCTCTCGGCCATCATCAGTGCCTACAATGACAGTAAAACAATGATATATAAGTACTAACATATTATAAAAAGAAACAAAGCACAGTAAAAAGTTTTTACTGTGCTCCACGTCGGGTTTTTTCTTTACCTTTTACCGGTAATTTATTTTTATTTTTATTAATTTGTATTCTCATTTTAAATTTATGACCCCCCCCCCCCTTTATTTTAAATTTACTCTTTATAAAATTTATTGTTACCTAATATTTTATTTTTTATTCTATTTTAACTTTTTACTGTGCTTTGTTTCTTTTTATAATATGTTAGTACTTATATATCATTGTTTTACTGTCATTGTAGGCACTGATGATGGCCGAGAGGCCGAAAGCTAGTTTTGGTTATTAAAACTTATTTTGTGGAGAGGCTTCCGTTTTTATTATTTAATTAATATCAACTCCACTTGCGCTGCTATTCTTCAGATGATATTTCATATTCTTTTTTCTGACATCAAATAAAGCACGTATACCAATTTCCATTCATATCGGATCAAAAATAATAATATTTCTAATTTTTAGCTAAAACCATTTATTCCTGTTTTTCCTCTTAAATGAAAATATGACAAGTGATTATAACAACAATTACTGCTCTCTTAAAGAGCTATCCAACGACACTCACCATAAAGGATTTATACTATTTTGACTTTTGTACCCCGTACCCCATACTTCCGCCGTCTGGATATTCCCGAAAAGTTGGAGTTAAGCTATTCTCATGTGTCCCATGTGATCCACGCAAAACCGTAGAAGGGCGACGATCAATTTGAATTAGGGTGGTAATTAGGGGGTTGTTTTAACTGATTTTTTCGTAGAAAAATGTAGGGACTAACTTTATTTTCATCGTAACTCGCTTAATTTTGATGCTATCGACTTCTATTTTTTAAAAAATGAAAGCTCTTTTTGTCTACTTTAAAAAAACATCTATAAGTTTTCCTCGTAAAATGCACAGTGTTATCCCTATTTGACTCTGAATCTCTCAAATTTAGCATTTGACGAACAAAAGCCAACAATTAACAAGCCGTAGGTCGGTCCGTATTGGTCGTACATGATTTATAAAATGAGGATTTTCTTTCTTTTTTTATAGGCTACAATTTTGTTCTTACAGTTTGTTTGATAAAATGCATATTTTTCGAGTTATTCGCGAAAAACCAATCAAAAAGGTCGAACATCTTTTACTTTCAATCGCGAATAACTCGAAAAATAATCATTTAAAAAAAAAAGATGTATAGATAATTTTTGACTTAGAAGTAGCTTTTCCATCGATTCCTGAGGTTAAAATAAAAATAAAAAATTTCAACCCCCGAGATGGGGTGGCAACCACCCCCAGGGTAATAGCAATGATGATATAGATGATATAGATTTTGATGCCCGGACTATTCTCTACGTACTGTCAAATTTTCAAGTAAATCGATGTATGTCGAAAGAATTGCGAGCCAAAGTGCTTCATTTCCTGGACCATTGATATTTTTATTTTATTAAAACATAAAAAGTCAAAAATTAAGGGAAGGATAGAACTTTTTTACCTACGTAATCAATAAGTCACGCACATTATTCGTCATCAAATTTGTTTCTGAGGGGAGGGGGGGGGGGGGGGGGGGGAGAGGGCAGTGAGGGGGGAGGGGTTTACAGGGGGTTACATATTATTATGGTATACATAGAAATGTTGAATACTCAATTTATAATGATAAATCTATTTTATAAGCCCAAAAACACGCTTTTTTCCGCTAAAATCCACCTTTTTTAAAATTTGGCATTTTTTCAAAATGCTGTATCTCAGTACCTAATGGGTGAAAATAGTCGTATGACCAGTGATTCTTATAGGAAATTTGATGCTCTTTAACTTTCTACTGGTAAAGTTTTTTGTTTGACGCGTAGTTTTCGAGCTAGAGGCGAAAAACCGAAAACTTGGCGGAAAAATTGGGGTTTTTCCCCCCTCCCCAAGTTAGCACAAGGGCCACGAGGTCGAAAACTCAGCATTGGCATCCCAGAGGACCTCTGAGTTACCTGTATAAATTCCATTAAGTTCAAAATACTTTCCAGGTAAATCAACCTGGCTCCTGGACTAATAAAAGAAAAGAAGGATTTTATTCATTCAAGAATATAATAGATCTTTAGATTTCAGAGACTTTAAGACTAAAGCAAAAAAATCGGGTACGGGGTACCTCGGAACTTATCCTCACTTAGGAGGCCACTTAAGTGGCCTCTCCCGCTCATTATAATTTTTCAAAAACAAATTATACATTATTTTTATTTATTTTATTTTATTTTGACAAATGTAAACAAACTTAAGTATCGCACTAATTAATAATTATGTTCGCTTATAACTTTTAAACTAATTAATGGAATTTCATCAGGTTTATATATATTTGTTCCTTATTTTTTACCGGTTCCAACGTTATGCTGTATGTCAAAAATGTATTTATACTTTTGGTATTATTTTATTTACCGTCAAAGTTTCAAAATTCAAAAATTGATAAATTCAAAATGGCAGCCAATATCAAAATTAAATTGAGTGGTTTTGTTTGTCATTCAGAGAGGTACATTCGTGCCAAATTTAAACACGATCAGACCACTTTTGAACGATTTCTTTCACGTTTTGCTGACTCAACAAACTGGGTTCAAGATGGCGGAAAATGTTTATTTTCCGGGCAGCACAATTACGTGTAAGGACTGATAGTCCAGTCAAATGGGGCATGAAAAGAGCTCAAAGTGGAAAGTTCTGGTGTAATTGTTGTTAGTGGCTTACTTTATGTTTTTTGGGGTGCTGAACACGAATCTGAAGTTGTCCAACAAAATTTCCCTCCGCAAATATGAGAAATCATCGAAAAACTACAAAAAAAAAAAGTTTTTTATTGGTTTTCAGCTTATAACTTTCAAAGCAATCTACTCACGCAAAAAGTGGTCAAGTAGTAAAATAAAAAGGAGAAAATAATCTACAATTTACGTCTGTAACATTTATTTGTACGTCGTATGGTTTTCACGCAAATGGGAGTTGAAATATTGGGAAGAGGTGGCGGGTGGAGGGTACAGGCGGAAGGGTAAACGGTTGGTGGCCAGACTGCGCTGACAGTTAATTTTATGTTTTTGGGTGTGCTGAACACGAATCTAAAGTTGTCCAACATAAATTTTACACGAAAATATGAGAAATCATCATAAAACCACTTTTTACTTTTATTTTTTTAGTGGATTTCGCCTTATAACTTACAAAGCAAGCTATTTACACAAAAAGTGGAAGAGTAGTAAAATAAAGAGGAGAAAATAACCTACAAATTATTTCTTTACCATTTTTTTGTAAGTCGAATGGTTTCTATGCAAAAGAGGGGTTGAAATAACCAGGAAATCAGTAATTTTTGAAAAACAACAAGTAACATCATTAATATTTATTCTTGATTTCATGTAGGTAAACATTGTTATTTCAACCCCTCTTTTGCATAGAAACCATTCGACTTACAAAAATATGGTAAAGAAATAATTTGTAGGTTATTTTCTCCTCTTTATTTTACTACTCTTCCACTTTTTGCGTAAATAGCTTGCTTTGTAAATTATAAGGCGAAATCCACTAAAAAAATAAAAGTAAAAAGTGGTTTTATGATGATTTCTCATATTTTCGTGTACAATTTTTGTTGGACAACTTTAGATTCGTGTTCAGCACACCCAAAAACATAAAATTAACTGTCAGCGCAGTCTGGCCACCAACCGTTTACCCTTCAGCCTGTACCCTCCCACCCGCCACCTCTTCCCAATATTTCAACTCCCATTTGCGTGAAAACCATACGACGTACAAATAAATGTTACAGACATAAATTGCAGATTATTTTCTCCTTTTTATTTTACTACTAGACCACTTTTTGCGTGAATAGATTGCTTTGCACGTTATAAGCTGAAAACCAATAAAAAACATTTTTTTTTGTAGTTTTTCGATAATTTCTCATATTTGCCGAGGGAAATTTTGTTGGACAACTTCAGATTCGTGTTCAGCACCCCTAAAAACATAAAGTAAGCCACTAACCACAATTACACCAGAACTTTCCACTTCAAACTACCATTTGACTGGACTATGATTTTTGTACCAAGTTTCAACTCTCTAGCTTAAAAACTGTAGGAGTTATGCGTGACACAGACAAACTAACATCCAGCTAAAAACCACTCAAATCGTCTTAAAAACACCCAAAACGGATAATTCCGTTGAAATCTCGGTTCCAGATTTTTTGGTTGAAAACAATACTTTCCCTATATACCTTCGGAGAAGTGAGGAAAAGTAAAAAGGAAAGAAACCATTAAAAAGAATGTCTTTGGAAACTTCATAGGCTTATGGTAATTATAAATTTTGAAGATATTTTTTAATAATTAATGTTTTTTGACAAAGACAAAATAAATCCTGTAAAAAATATAACGCTTATTCTTGCCGTTACAGCCAGAATTGCCAGATATTTAGGGTTCCCTGTTCAAAGAGATATTTGCGTTTGCTAACAAGAAAAAAAATCCAGTCTTCTTTCAAAACGCAGAATAATTTTGATTGTTAAGGAGTTTTTTATTTCTTTTGTTTTTAAGATAGCTAAACAGTGCAACTGCCCATATTAATTTTAACCTTTTGCGAAATATGTAACATTAAACAATAATAATTGTGCTCCCGTTGAAATCCTAAACGGGTCTACACAACCACACTTTTAATTCCTACAGGGTCACATAATTTTAATGGATTCTTTTAATGCTTAAATTCATATTTTTAAGTTGGTGTCACTCATGTTTTTAAATTTATCTTATTATACTTTATTTTATACTCAAGCGACCATTAGTCCAGGGAGCTTGATAGAGGTTTTTTAATTACTATTGTTTGAACCTCCATGAGAAACAAAAAAGCTCAGCAGTTGCTGGCCGGCTTCCCCCAATTTATTTAAAAATTATTTTACGATTTCACCTCCAGGTCCTGGCTATGATTTTTTTTTGGAGACAAAACTTTGTTAGAATCTGTTATTAGTTAAGACTCCACGCATCTGCTCAGGTTACAGCCTTCAGAGTGTAGACAGCGTTTTAAGAATATGATTAATGAGCACGATTAAGAATATTATTATATATTAAAGAATGGGCTAACTACATTGATAATCTAGTTGCGTATTGACAATACGCCGGGGAAGTGTGACGTCACTTACGTAAAAAAGTGTGTGTTGTTGGGTTAGCTGGCTCATAACATTGAATATAGGTGGGGTTTATCAGTGCTATTTTATTTTATTATTATTTTTTAATCAATTATTTGTTTTATTATCTATAATGTATACATTTATTGGCTTATTAATGATGTTACTGATACATGATAAGGTTAAAAACAGTTAAAAAAGCTTTTAATAGAGTAAAATGAGCACATCTGTGAGTAAGTTATTTTACATCTTCTTTGAGTTATTTGTGAGAATTATTTGTTTTATCATCTAAAATGTATACATTTATTGGCTTATTAATGATGTTACTGATATAAGATAAGGTTAAAAACAGTTAAAAAAGCTTTTAATAAAGTAAAAAGAGCACATCTGTAAGTAAGTTATTTACATCTTATTTGAGTTATTTGTGAGAATTATTTGTTTTATCATCTATAATGTATACATTTGTTGGCTTATTAATGGTTAGAAACGGTTAAAAAAGCTTTTAATAGAATGAAAAAAGGAAAAAACTATAAAATGCTTACAGAACTTTAGTAAACAATGGTTTGTTATGAGCCAGAAAAGATAACCTTACGAAAAATCTTGGAGGGCGCATGACGTCACAGCAACCTTTGTCACTTTTACGTAACCTCTCTGACGCGACGTATAGAGATGATTAGTGTGACGTCACGAAAGCTTTCGAAAATTTAACTCAGTGTTTGTTATGTTCCTTTTTCTTATCACCTCTTATCAAACCCATGTAAAATGAATGGGAGAATTTTCTCAACTTTTTAAATAATTAATTATTAAATTATTATTAATTTATAAGAGTTTTCACCCTTTGAACATTATTGTACCAAGTCTTTTTTAACGAGTGTAACAAAGAAAACATTAAAAACTTTCGTTTCAGTTATTTAAAATGAGTATTTGTGTGAAGGGTCATATCATGGAAAAAGCTATTTGAGTTATTAATCTTTATACTTGATTTTTTGTATTTCCTGGTGCCATAAAAATTCACAGGGTGTGTTCGTGTTCATATTGTGTGTCCGAAAATAAATTTTCCTCAAGTTTTGAAACTCAATGAAGTATACTCAGGATACAGGACTTGTAGAAAGATAGTGATACTTAATCTGCCAGGTAATAAAAGATTATTTGCTAATAATATTTTGTTCCTGGTTACTTACAATGTGCATTATATTTCTCTGATGTTGGAACATAATATCTACTGTAAAATAGATCAGTGATCAGCCTAGGAAAAAGACGTTGATGACGAGACAAAGACCAGACTGTTTTATTTATTTATTTATTTGTTTATTTATAATAACGAGTATGATAATTTAAGATATGAGTGCGTCGCATGTATACTTGTTTAAAATTTTGATTAAAAACTAATTTAATACATTAATTTAATATTACTTAATTACTCTGACATACTTTTACAAAGAATAGCTTTGTCCTCCGAAATAATTAAGTATAGATGAAATTTTCATAACGCGCGAGGAGGTGGAAGACATAATATACAAACTAAAATAGAAAAACCATTTAAAAAATAAACAATAAATAAGAACGGACCCGAACGGTATCAATACATAAAACACACTCACAATAATACTTATTTTAAACCACTAGAAAGGCAATTTTTAATGTTTTCTTATCTTACATTGTTAAAATAGACTTAGTATAATAACGTTCAAAGGTTGAAAAGTCTTAATAAATTAATAATAATTTAATAATTAATTATTTAAAAAGTTAAAAAAATTCTCCCATTCATTTTACATGGGATTGATAACAAATGATAAGAAAAAGGAACACAACAAACCGAATCGAATAAATTATCGAAAGCTTACGCCATCTTGTGACGTCATTACTAATCATCTCTATACTAGGGGTGGGCGCTAGAGCAGTGCCGCTTACGTTTATCTTTACATTGAGTACAATAGTACAATGGTGCTATGGCAAGCACGAGCGTCTGAGCAAAACAGGTTGCCGCTTACCGCTCACCGCTGAGCCTAGACATCATTTTTGCTCGCCGCTGTCTTTTCAGTTGATTAGAAACTCTAGTCAAGTAAGCATGGCAGGGAACTCATAGAAAATACCACAAAACCAATAATTTTCGCTCTTATCGTAGCCAGCCCCGCTCACAGCTCTACCCGAGGCCTCAGAAGCAACACCTACTTAAATAACGTTAATAATAATTAAGTTATTAACAAGTTGATCGGGACTAACCCCCCCCCCCCCAAAAAAAAATAAGACAACAGCCATCAAATATTTAATTTTCAACTTCACAAAAGGAAAGGATTAAAAGCAGTTTCGTTCAAATGCTTCAAGTGGGACAAGAAAGCAATTTAAATAGATTTCTAGAGAAATGAGAATTGAATATTTTTAATCCCTAGTATCCAGACCTATTTTATCCAATGCCTGCATTAGATAATTGTAGAGTTGCTCGATGTACAGCAAATCACTCGACAAATTAAATAGTTTTACAGGTCGAGTAGATTTAATGGGTGGATTGCAAGAAGCGATCATTTGAAACGGATTTGGGAACAACTAACACTCGACAGTGAGTTGGACAAGAGGGAAAAGTCTGTAAAGGATGGGATTTAGAACAAGTTGAAACAGGTACTGACGGCTCTAGCCCCTCCCTCTTTCAGATCTGTAGGGTATAAATTGATAATAGAGAGAAGCAAATACTACGGTGTCGTCCCTTCACCACCCCGACACAACGGACAGCTCCGCTCAACAGGGCTTAAAACATTTTCCTTCCAATAAATCAAACTCCCGCATTCTCTAAAAACAACAAGGGTAGAATATAAAACTCCAATATATTTAACTCGAAATCACAATATTTTTTTAAGTTATGCATGGACAGTGAATATATTATTTTATATACATAAACACATATATATTTTTACACCGAGTATAAATTCATTCATATTTAACAAAACAGGAATACTGGGAAAGTGTGTTTCAAAAAAATAATGTTTTATTATTATTGCTTTTTTGTCACTCATATGTTTACACGCTCCAATACAGGCCAAAAAGTTTATTTCTTTCTGTCTTTCAAGAATACTATTGGGGTCAATTGTCACTATGTTTCTTCAATAACAACATAAAAATTAATATAAATATTATGATAGTTCCCATGTTTGAGATATTTAAAAATAAGAAATATTAAAAAAATGACAAAAAATGTCTGCATAAAACTTAATTTGTGAAGAAGGTACCTATAGTATGCAAATCATTCTGGAACTTATTAACTTTTAAATGCAATGAATGGTCAACCAGTGGAAGGAAAAGAAGAAGGACAGCAATCCTTAGGCTAGAAGATTTCAGGATAACTTAAAGTGGATAGGCGTTCGCTCCTGAAGGAGACAGGCGCAGGATATGGACAAGAGCCTGATTAAGAGCACTCTATGAGCTGCAGGACCGTTAAGTAAGAAAAAATCGGTCCGAGACAACTCAGACAAACTTTTTCATAAACGAGTTCATAATTACCAAGCTTAGCCTTTTCTATTTATTATTTTTCGTGTTTTCGTAGGTACATTTACTGATTGTGATATATTTGTCAAAATGTATCATAAAAATAACTTCTCCCGAAAGGGAATCGAATCCGGCCTCTCTCCTTCCACGTTTAAAGCTATTTTCTCAGGAACTAGATTTTTTCCGGGAAAACGGCTTATATTGTTAGATTCGTATTTAAATGGACTACAGTTTAGAAATTCAAAATCTTGTGAGAACCTTTTTTCGAGAAATAATATTTTTTACGTTTTTTCAGAGTTTTTGGGGGGTAGCGTCCCCAAATTTGAAGCTAAAATTTATTTATTGATTTTGCCACGGGGTATGATGTTTCTGAACATGTATGCCACATTTCGTCAAAATTGGCTCAGAAGTTTAAGTTCCACGAAGCTGCATAGACGACATACGACACAAGACATTTTTTAAAAAACCACTTTTTTGGACTAAGGGGACCTCAAAACTTGTAGGTCCATCAAAATCATAAAATCGAAATTTCGCGCCATCATAATACTTTTTCTCTTTATATGAAAGTAAAAATATAATAAATTAAAAAACGTATTTTTTTGTATATTGTTATATTATATTTAATATTTATCTTTTTATTTAGTCTGAATAGAACTAGTTTTAAATATATCTTATATCCCATAAAAGTCATCCCTTTCAAATGTATAAATTCTAATTACACATTTTAATAAATCCTACTAAGAAAATAAATTATTGCTACAAACAATCTCTTGCGATTTAATGTATATATTTTTTTTTTAGTGAGGCAACTTCCCTTTAAATACTAATTCTTCTAAGTTATGTAGTCAGCAGTAAATCAATGGGAACTAACAAAAGAAAACCGTGTTAATAATATATATTATGTATTTAAAGTCAAAGTAAATATTTCCTAATATAAATACATTTATTATTTTTTTCTTAAAATAAAAAACAAAGACGGTTCTTTAAATAAATAGTGAGCAATATTTTATTTGTCTAGAGGTGAGCATTAATTTTCTAACGATAGATAACCGGAAGGCACCTACAACCCTCCATTTATTTTAATTAAATTAAATTCCAAAAAAGAAACACAAAGACTCCGACGAAAAGTAGATTAGCCAGTCTTGATGAACCTGTCTTCCTTCATTTTTTAAACATTACGTGACCTGAAATTTATTTATTTACTTTTTTCCTTCGTACAAAAAGGAAATTTAATTTAGTTCAATTATTTTTCTTTCGTAAACATTTTGTTTGAAATTAATTTTTATCAAGTGAAGTAAATTTTAATACTTGTAAACTTAATGAAAAATAATTATTTATTTAACTTTGTGATAATCTCGCAGAATTATTATTAAAATTATATTTTTTTTAATGAACTGATAGTAATGGATAATTATTAATATATATATATATATATATATATATATATATATATATATATATATATATATATATATATATATATATATATATATATATATATATATATATTTAGCTTTTACTCAAAAAAGTAAGGCAATAACTCCCAGTTTACACTGGGCTAGCGCACGGATGTGACTCGAATCAATATTTCAGAGAATTGACATATTTTGCATATTTATTTTATCTTTGAAACTGTCAGCTACAAAAAGAAGGGTGTTACATGCATCAAGGTTACACTATATTTTTTATATAAACGTTTTCTGTGTCTGAGTATAACTTTTCTCCTACTGCATAGTTTGTATTTTGTTCTTTTTAATTCCGTGTTGTCTAGAACGAAGCATGGTAATCGTGTGAAAGATAAATCCAGATTTGTATTCTGCTCTGTAGGAATCTGTCCGTGGAAAAACAAGTTCATCTCTACATCAAGGACGTAACCTTTTGACCTGGGTTCAGATGAAAGTTTTAATTTTTTTTCTTTTTCCTTTTCTATTTTTATTTTTGTTTTTGAATGGGGTTAAAAATCTAGCCAGCGGAAATTTTGTTGCAAAAGTAATACACAAAAAGGTAAAGATTTAAAGATGAACAACCTCTTCTCTTTGATTCATTTCAAAGCAAATCTAGAGTGGCGACACTTTTTCTTGGAAAAATTCAAATTAGCATAGATTTAATTTTCATTAGGTGCCATAAAAGTACGTTCTTTCCCTTTATATATGTCTCTGTGTTTAAGGCATTTCGTTTACAAAAAATGTTGGATCACAGATCCCACACTTTCTATTGGTATATTCTAACCATTCAGCTATACTGGAGTAATTGAATACATTGTACAATGCACACACATTGTATATGCTATAAAATGTATGGTAAAAAGTCAAATATTAAATTAAGGATCATAAATAATTTTTATCTACTTGCGGCACCAAAATGAGGCATTATTGAATTGATTTTGGTAATGAAATGTAATTTTACTGCCTTAGCAGTAAATATCAGGAAACATTTATGTTGGCAATAGTTTACATTATCAAGGGACTTCAACCCCTTCGTGACGCGGATTTCACCGGAAAACCAAGCTGTAAATTACGAGTCTACCCGCGGAAGCCTTCGCACAAAGTTAACTTTAACTCAAGTTGTCGTTATCGGTAGATTTTGTGACGGTCGTTATTTTCGGATTCACTCCTGGGCTTCAGACGTGCTATAAGGAACTTCGTTCTAACAGGGTTTTCTGAACAATTTTTTTCACTGAATTTCTTTTTTTGTCTAAAGCCTATTTTAAGGGAGGAGACAGTCAGTCATAATACCTTCATCAAAATCAAGTTCTAAACTACACATGTAAACAGATAATGAAGTATTCTTATTTAGTACCAAATCAACTAAATTATAACTCCCTTGGAAGTTTTCTATTTCTACCTGGTTTGTATTATGTCACTATTTTATACAAGCCCAAATAAAGAATTTCCTTAATAAATTGATTCCCCTTTGACGAAAAGAAATATTTATACTTTTTCTATAAAAAAATTGATTTATACTTTTTGAGTGATTTATACTTTTTGTATAAAAAAAGTAAGTTTCTTTATAAAAGTCAACGTTTAATCATACTGCTACATTGAGTTAATTTAATTAAAATAATACATTATAACTTATACCAACCTAGTTTTTAATTATTATTATAATGTTCCCCAAGTTGCACACTTCTATGTACTTAATTATAGATTATTGTCATCTTGTAGCCTAAATAAAAACAATCTTAAAAAGTCTAGGGCTTTTTAATCAAATATCCCAAGATATGTTATTTTACTCCGAAAAGCCATCAAATATTAAGTTATTACTCTTCAGAGACAGTACTTTTATTCTTGCATAAAAAATGACACTAAATCTTAATAAAGCTGGTTATCGCGGCTTTTATAAGAAATTGTCTTTAAATTACGTAAAATGAAACATTTTAAAACCATGTTTTGTTCTTGAAAATAAGCCAATCAGAATGAAAAATTATACGTTAAAAATTATTGAGAGGGTAAAGAGTTAAAATAGATAAAATTGGAGGAATTAATTTACCCTAGTTTTGCATTATTTAGCCGAAACAACCTTATTACAAAACGGATTTTTTAACGGTAAGATCTCCAGAAAATATTTATAGTTATATTTTTATATCAGATAATAAATCTTAAGATAAACTTTAAAGGGTGAAGGTAAATATATTTACGAGTTTCGGTAAATAAATCTAAATTTATTAGAGTGTTATTTTTTATTCTGTCAGGGTAATTTTTATAATGCTGCAACAGTTTTTGAGGGGATGATAATAGATGAAAGAAAAATATTTGAGGACCTGAAGCATCTTGTCAAATTTCTTGTGGCTTAAACTTTAATTTGACTATACTACTCTTATTCTTCAAATTAAAATGTATAATGTAAGAACATTTTTTGTGTATTATATTAAAATGGCTTATTATAAAGAGACTTAAAAATAGTAAATCAGCTTAAAATAATTTCTACTATTCGTTGCATTAAATTAAATTTTTTGATAAAAAGTTAATAATGAAAACTACCGAATATTATTATAGATATGGTGCATACATATTATATGCACCATATCTATAATAATTTCGTTTGAAAGTTACGTTTTCCTTGACGTTACTCAAGCGAATGTCGCGGATTTCTCTTGTGTATATGTATTTCAATTTTTTTTAGCCACAATCATCGCAAGAGTTGAAGTCCCCTGCTCCTGGAGCTGTCATAATAGCAGACGCTAGCGTTCCTTCATGTGTTTAGCACATGTATTATTTATTCAGTGAACATGATTACAAAAGTGCTCACTACCGATCAGCTTACATCTACTACATATCTACTGATAAACAGCTGTAAAATTAGCTGAAGGCACGTGTAGGAATTACCTTCATCATTTGTGCCAGTGATAGAAGCTCAGCGACTATAGCTGGAGCAACGTCTAGGACAATGTATAGTCATTATTTTCGTGCTGTATTAGATCAACTTTTAAAATATTTATTTTTGCCATAATATCAAAGTATGTACAGATTTTCGGCTAATAATATTATAGGTGAGGTATTGGAGATCACGTTTTGGGTCAGCCTTATGATTAATTAATATCTTAATTGGCTTAATATCTTAATGTTCATGTTAATATTATATGGAATTTCATTGTAAAGATCTTCAGGATATAGTTTCATGACATTGGTTATTTTTTTACACAACAAGTATTTATATGTATGGTTATTCTTTTTTTAAGCTGTTGAATCTAATGATATTTCAAGGATTTGGTTAAAAGGTGTTTTTGTTACAATTGGTAATGAGACGAGTTAGTAAATATGTTCTTTGGAAATTACAATACAAAAAAAAAAAAAAACGTTAAACCGACACCAAAGTGCAAATAAAAGTTATGTTCCCGCTGTAGAGAGAGGAATGGAGCGAGAAGTAGCAGTGCCGAACCCAGAAGCAAGTTGATCTCAGCTGGACTTACGTGATAAGAAATGATGAACCCTGACCCAATCAGTGATGAAACCCATGACGCCACTTTCTTTTAACGTGTAGACGTTGACCGTGCAGTTGATAACGTCATGTTCATGGTCTAAAGCCTGGGAGGAGTGAGGTACTCCTGGGTAGCTGAGACTTCTAGATGGATCATCAGGCTCGCTGTCGTCTCCCTGCAGCTCGTTACCAATTATCCACTCAACTCCTAAAATAATTCAACTCAAACTCCTACACATCTATTCCATAAAAAAACCCTAGCCAAATGTCACTAAATAATTCAATACATTTTAGCGGAGAAGCAATTATTATTTGATAAGGATTGATAAAATTAGAGGTAGAGAGGCAAGATAATACCTATAAAACATTATACATAAACTTTAAATCCAGTATTATAATTTAGAATTGTACAGAAATAATTAATAATATAGAATACGGTTAGAATAATAGATAAAATTTAGCTTTTATTTTGATAATGTAATAATTTAAAAGCAATTATAATATATATATATATATATATATATATATATATATATATATATATATATATATATATATATATATATATATATATATATATTCTAATATATATATATATATATATATATATATATATGGATATTATTGTAGCGAAACGGCGACATTGTAGTACATTTTTGTAGCGAAACGTAACCCATGTGCGAAATGTAACCCTCATGTGCTAAACGTAACCATAGTAGTATATTTATGTAGCGAAACGTAACCATTTTCGAAAATGGTTACGTTTCGACCATGTGCGAAATGTAACCCTTAGGTGCGAAACGTAACCCTCATGAGCGAAACGGAACCCTCAATTATTTTTATTTTTTTAATAGCTGTTAGATACAATAATTATGAACTGCAACATATTAGAGACAAATTGTAAGCACCTCTCTTCAAAAGTATCCAATTAATAAGCAATACGATATTTTTTTCTCAATTACAACTCCCTTGACCCCCCAAAAAAATTAAAATAAATTAGTAGACAGTTTAAATACAGTGAACAATATGATATTAACAATACGAACCAATCAATTACTCTAATTAAATGGATTGCAATGGTCACATTTCGCTACAGATATGTATTTTCTCATTACCTTTTTGTAGCGAAACGGCGACACAAGAGTTTTTTTTTTCTTTTAAACATCTTATAGCCCGCAAATAAATTCAAAAATCTTTTGCCCACTTAGTAGAGAGTTCAAATGAAGAGAATTAGAGGATAATAAAGAATAAAAAAAAAAAAAAAATTTAAATTAAATAAAATAAAATGGTCACATTTCGCTACAGATATGTATTTTCTCATTACCTTTTTGTAGCGAAACGGCGACACAAGAGTTTTTTTTTTCTTTTAAACATCTTATAGCCCGCAAATAAATTCAAAAATCTTTTGCCCACTTAGTAGAGAGTTCACATTAAGAGAATTAGAGGATAATAAAGAATAAAAAAAAATAATTTTTTAATTAAATAAAATAAAATGGTCACATTTCGGTACAGATATGTTTTTTCTCATTATATTTTTGTAGCGAAACGGCGACAAGAGTTTTTTTCTCTAAAAAATCTTATGGCCCGCAAATAAATTCAAAAATCATTTGCCCACTTAGTGGAGAGTTCAAATGAAGTGAATTAGAGGATAATGCAGAATAAAAAAAATTGCGTGATTTTTTAATTAAATAAAATAAAATGGTCACATTTCGCTACAGATATGTTTTTTCTCATTACATTTTTGTAGCGAAACGGCGACAATAGAGTTTTTTTTCTCTAAAAAATCTTATAGCCCGCAAATAAATTCCATAATCATTTGCTCACTTAGTAGAGAGTTCAAATGAAGTGAATTAGAGGATAATACAGAATAAAAAAACAACATAATTTTTTTTGTTAAATAAAATGCAATGGTTACATTTCGCTACAGAAATGTATTTTCTCATTACATTTTTGTAGCGAAACGGCGACACGAGAGTTCTTTTTTCTCTAAATAATCTTAAAGCCCGAAAATAAATACAAAAATCATTTGCACACTTAGTAGAGAGTTCAAATGAAGTGAATTAGAGAATAATAATGAATAAAATGAAACGTGTGATTTTTTAGTTAAATAAAATGCAATGGTTACGTACAATGAAGATATGTATTTTCTCATTACATTTTTGTAGCGAAACGGCGACACGAGAGTTTTTTTCTCTAAAAAATCTTTTAGCCCAAAAATACATACATAAATCATTTGCACACTTAGTAGAGAGTACAAAAATGAAGCTAATTATAGGATATTATTATTTTTTTTAAAATCGTTTATTTTTTTAATTAAATAAAATGCAATGGTTACATTTTGCTACAGATATTTTTTTCTCATCATATTTTTGTAGAAACACAAGAGTTTTTTTTCTAAAAAATCTTGGTGAATTTACTTACATAAAGTAAGTAATGTGATATTACCGAAAAATAGACTGCCAATTAGTGTGGCACATAGCTTCCTCGCATCCTATCAAGTTCTTTATTGTTATATTACTTTTTTGTTATATTGTTTATTTTGTAGCAATTATTAATAGTTTTAGCGATCTTTAACACTTCATAGCGGTGTCGGTGTTGGTTTTACTAAAAAATTGTATTTGAAAAAAGTGTTTCTCTTATTGAATAGATGAAGTTTGATTTTTTCCCGGCCTAAAATTCCAAATTTAAATTTGAAGTTCAAGTTTACGCGAGCGTTCCGCGTGAACGCTTGGACGGATAACGTTGTCCAACGAACTCGTCCTGAGCATTGGTAAAATAAAACATGTCTACCAAATTTAATCTAAATCGGTCGACATTTACTCAAGTTATCGTCACTCGTTTCATAATTCGCAGAGACACAGACCGACTGACAGACAGACAGACACGAGACCAAAAATGTTCCCTGATGTATGAAACGGATTTCTGTCTTGGAATTTTTAAAATCGGAGACATAAAAGTTTTCGTTCTCAAAAGTGAACACAATACCGTTACCTTCGGTAAGCTCGGAAGCAAAATCGTATTTTTTTAAATTTATTAAATAGAATGCAATGGTTTCATTTTGTTACAGATTTATATGTTAATTTTACATATTTTTAGCAAATCGGAGTCAAAAATATATATGGCTTATAAGACTTGAAAAGAAGCAATTAAAATATTTAAACACTTTAGAAGTGACTTTAAATAAAGGGAAGAATGGGATTTTACACATTAAAAGCAATCATATTATATTATTGCTTCCGAGCTTAACGGAAGCATTGTATTCACTTTTGAGGATGAAAACATTTTTGACTCCGATTTTAAAAATTCCCAGACAGAAATCCGATTCAGGCATCAGGGAACATTTTTGGGCTCGTGTCTGTATTACATTGTCTAGGATATCGATGATTTTACTCTAAAAAAAAAAAAAAAAAATGTTTAAATTCGAAGGTTGACTTAAACACAATTTGTATAAATTAATTTGTTATTGATGGATTTTTTAGGTGTGATTGAAAGTAATCAAATTTTAATAATTTTTATAACTTTAATTGTGAGACGTATATTATAAGGTGTTGTAAGTTTAACAACTGTTTATCAATAAGAAAATTAAACACAATAGTTTTAAAAGTATTGACAAACTCTAAAAAATACATATTTCTTCTGGTTCGTAGTTTTCTCTCCTTTTTTCCCCTTAATACAATGTATAAATTTAACGATATAGATACGACAAAACGTTATACCAAAAATAGTCTGCTAATTATAGAGTGTCACATTGCTTCCTCACGTCCTATTTTGTATACTTACAGGATGTTATGCTTTTACGTTTGATGTTATCAAATTAATTATATTTGTTAGGTTTCTTAAACCTAATTAAAGCATTAATTAAGCAAAAGTTAAAGAGTGCAAACGGCTGAGTACTTTTGAAGATATAGGTGTAAATAAATGTATGTTTGTGAGCATGTTGAAGAGAAACAAATGGAAGCAGAAGATTAAAACTTATATGGGACCAACAATAGGCTGATTATGACCTTTCATCCAAATTTTATTAAAATGGAACGAGTGGTTTTTAAGATATGTTGGTTCGCAAAAATTGGGCGACAGACAAACAGACAGACTGACTCGAAACCAAAAAATAAATCCCTGATCCCTAAACGGATTTTTATCTTGATTTTTTTTTATTTGTATAAAAATTATTTATTAAAATTATTTATGCTACATTACTGTTACTGTATGAAAATTAGATTTTCAATGTCGTCATTATGTATTTATATAGTAATTGTTTGTAGCTGAAAAATGAATCCGGAAATTTCATTCATTGCATAAGTATTTTAAAGTACTGTCCTGGAAATGAACATTAGGAATTGCATTTTATTGCTAAGCATATAATAAAAGCATATACCAAAAAAGGGAATAATACAAAAGTGCCCGATACTTCACATAGTAAACTTTTATTTATACATAACTAGCTGGATTCCCGTGCTTCACTAAGGAGTGTTTTATAGCGAATGTATTTATATTTAATTTGATGGGTTAATAAACTACCCTCAAGAAACATAGTGTTTTAAAGAGGGGTAATAATTATGTTTGAGAGGACAAATATTCTATCTGAGTAAAATTCATTTGGAAATTTAATTTTTTTCACTAAAAATCGTTTTTAAGAAGTCATTTTGACTTTTTATCAGTTTTTATTTCAACGCGCTGAAAATCAGACCCTAAAATTAATTTCTCAATCTTTCTCGGTTTAGGAATTTGGAGCATTAGGCAACTAGGTTCAACAAATAGAATCCATGCGTCTGAACACAAAACTTTTGTTGTACCTAACACTTTGTAGCACTTTTGTTAATTTTTATTTTATCCCAACACTTTCTCGAAATATAAACATCGCACACACAAAGAGAGAGAGGAGAAGGAAAGAAAAATATATGGATGACAGGGTGAAAGGAAATATGTATATTATAACCTGTTTTACATAGTTTTTATAAATTCAGTAGAATTACAGAATTACTTTTCACATAAGTAAGAAATTAGGAGAGTGAAGAGATGTGAGTTACAGACCGCTTTACTTCAGAGGGTTTGATACCAGGGATCCGAGGAGAAACCGATAAAACGAAACAATAAAATAACATCTGATATCCAAACTTCGAACTATTTTTAAACCTTTTGCAGGAAATAAAGAATATATATACATTAATTATATAAAAACAATATATATATTAATAAAAATATATATATTAATTTTAGTTTTATAAAAACAAATTACTCTGAGTAATGTAAAACACATAATGTTGGCCGTATTCAATAATAATATAATAAAAAAAAATAGTCTGTCGATTAGTGAGGCACATAGCTTCCTCGCTTTCTATTATTGAACGAATGGTATAATGAGATTTCGATCTCTTTCGATTCCTAGTGGGGTTAGACTTATTTTTTTAGTATGTAGTATTAACTTTGCGCAACAGTTAAAATTAATATTAATACGGGGCCATCTGTGGGCAACTTTCGACAAACCATCCAAGTTTCTTTAAAATCGGATCAGTACTTTTAAACATAGTCTGCCCATTATTGTGGCACATAACTTCCTCGTGTCCTACAACGTACTTAAATGATACTTTAAGAAATCATTATTGTCTTATTAATTTAATTTTTTCCCTCTTTTTATTATAAATCGTATCAATTTAAGCGTATTTTATTCTGGTAAAAACTATAATGATGTTAGTAAAACAAAGTTGTTGCTTCAATACCCAGAGGGGTTACACTTATTATAATTTAATATTAAATGTGCGCAGAAGTATGGAATCTAGATGGGCCTCTCTCCGTCCGCGTTTAAAACTATTTTCTCAGGAACTAGATTTTTCCTGGGGAAATGCCTTATATCTTTAGATTTGTATTTAAATGGTAGACCATTAGAATTTTTTAATCAAAATCGTCGGGACCATTTCGAGAAATTTGGAGCTAAAATTCAATTCTCGACTTCGCCTGCGTATGATTTTCTGAACATGTATAAAATCGGCCTAGGCCTAGTAGTTTAAGCTCCACGCGTCGGCTCCAGGAAACGGAATTGAGATCATTCTGAAAAACGAAAGAATTGTATATGTCTCCGAATTAAAATAGTCTCCCAATTAGAGAGGCCCGTAGCTTCCTCGCATCCTACAACATACATTATTGATATTATGCTTTACAGGAATTATTGTCTGATTTACTTAATTAGCTGTCACATTTGCTCCTGAGCTTACCGAAAGTAACGGAATGTCAGAAGCTATAAGATCATTCTGATTCTGAAGGACGAAAATTGTTTATTTCTCCCATTTCAAAAATTCCAAGACAGAAATCCGTTTCAGACATCAGGGAACATTTTTGGTTCCGTTTCTGGCTGTCTGTCTGTCGGTCTGTGTGTCTGCTAATCATGAAACGTGCGACGATAACTTGAGTAAATGTCGACCGATTTTGATGAAATTTGGTAGACATACTCATTTTACCAATGCCCAGGACGAGTTCGTTGGACAACGTTATTCGTTCAAGGTTCACGCGCAACGCTCGCTTAAACGTGAACTTCAAATTTAAAATTGGAATTTTAGGTCGGGAAAAAAATCAAACTTCATCTATTCAATGAGAGAAACACTTTTTTCAAATACAATTTTTTATTAAAACCAACAGCGACACCGCTATGAAGTGTTAAAGATCGCTAAAAACTTTTAATACTTTTTACACAATAAACAAGAAAGTAATATAACGTTAATATTAATATAACAATAAAGTACATGATAGGATGCGAGCAAGCTATGTGTCACACTAATTGGCAGTCTATTTTTTTGTGGTACTATAATTTTTGCATTTATTATAAAAATATATGAGTTAATAAGCTAAAATGTAACTTCTTAATAAACTAGAGAAGAAAAAAAGTACTTTCTTTCTTCGTGCACAACATATATATGTTCAATTTAATTCCAAATATACAAACGCAAAAATCTGAACGCTCAAATTTTGTTGACATTTTCATGTATTCACTTAGGCACATAAACTCGAAAAGCTTTACCCAAAAACAACACAATAAAGCGTTACATGAAAATCTCTCACTGTATTGGTACACTCGTATGCAATCAATTTTTTTATTCGGTATTACCCTATAATTCACTTCATTTGAACTCTCCACTAAGTGTGCAAATGATTTTTATATTTATTTTCAAGCAACATGAATTTTTAGAGAAAATAAACATTAGTGTCGCAGTTTCGCTATAAAAATGTAATGAAATAATCATATTTGTAGCGAAATGTGACCATTTTATTTATTTAATTAAAAATCACACGTTTCATTTTATTCTGAATTATCCTCTAATTCACTTCATTGGTACTCTCTACTAAGTGGGAAAATGATTTTAATATTTATTTTCGGACCGTAAGATTGTTAGAGAAAAAAAACTCTCGTGTCGCCGTTTCGCTACAAAAATGTAATGAGAAAATACATATCTGTAGCGAAACGTAACCATTTTATTTATTTAATTAAAAAATCACACGTTTCATTTTATTCTGAATTATCCTCTAATTCACTTCATTGGTACTCTCTACTAAGTGGGAAAATGATTTTAATATTTATTTTCGGACCGTAAGATTGTTAGAGAAAAAAAACTCTCGTGTCGCCGTTTCGCTACAAAAATGTAATGAGAAAATACATATCTGTAGCGAAACGTAACCATTTTATTTATTTAATTAAAAAATCACACGTTTCATTTTATTCTGAATTATCCTCTAATTCACTTCATTGGTACTCTCTACTAAGAGGGAAAATGATTTGAATATTTATTTTCGGACCGTAAGATTGTTAGAGAAAAAAAACTCTCGTGTCGCCGTTTCGCTACAAAAATGTAATGAGAAAATACATATCTGTAGCGAAACGTAACCATTTTATTTATTTAATTAAAAAATCACACGTTTCATTTTATTCTGAATTATCCTCTAATTCACTTCATTGGTACTCTCTACTAAGTGGGAAAATGATTTTAATATTTATTTTTCGGGCCATAAGATTTTTTAGAGAAAAAAAAACTCTCGTGTCGCCGTTTCGCTACAAAAATGTAATGAGAAAATACATTTCTGTAGCGAAACGTAACCATTGCATTTTATTTAACTAAAAAATTATGTCATTTTTTTTATTTGGAATTATCCTATAATTCACTTCATTGGTACTCTCTACTAAGTGGAAAAATGATTTTAATATTTATTTTTCGGGCCATAAGATTTTTTAGAGAAAAAAAAACTCTCGTGTCGCCGTTTCGCTACAAAAATGTAATGAGAAAATACATTTCTGTAGCGAAACGTAACCATTGCATTTTATTTAACTAAAAAATTATGTCATTTTTTTATTTGGTATTATCCTATAATTCACTTCATTGGTACTCTCTACTAAGTGGGAAAATTATTTCCGTGCCATAAGATTTTTTGGAGAAAAAAGAACTCTTTGTCGCCATGTCGCTACAAAAATGTAATGAGAAAATTCATATCTGTAGCGAAATGTAACCATTGCATTTTATTTAATTAAAATATAATGTGATTGTTTTAATTCGCTATTGCCACATTTTTTACTTTGCCCGAACTCTGTACTATGTTTTTTTTAATGATTTTATACTTGTTTTGTGGGCCTATATGGCGTGTATATTTTGGTCTCCGTTTCGCTACAAAAATGTACGGAAGGGTTCTTTTTCGCTACAAATTTATTCGTTGGGACTGTTTGGATTTTTTACAAATCTGTAGCGAAATGTAACCTAGAATAAACTCGCACTTTTAGGTTAGGGTTACGTTTCGCTACAGACTGATCTATATATATATATATATATATATATATATATATATATTCTAATATATATATATATATATATATATATATATATATATATATATATATATATATATATATATATATATATAATATATATATATTTATTAAGCAAAGGAAATCGTGGAAATAGTGGAGAATGAAGTTAAACTTTATTGACTAGATTCTGGATTCACATAAGTTTATATGCACACAGTACACAGTACACAGTGTATCTCCCACGAGAGGAATTGAATTTACAAATAGTTCTATTAGTGTAAGTGTATTTTTTTTAAATGTTTCTCCGCTATTTATAAATAAACAATAAAAGTAACGTTTTAATAAAATATATATTTATACACACACTAAAATTACAAAACAAAGCTAGAACACAATAATTAATAATATGATAGCTTATTATTTTTATTTTATTTAAATAATAAAAATATAATATTTTTTAAAAGTAATATTTATCATTAAAGTTACAATACAAAAGCTCTCTGGGGCATGAAATTAGGTAAAATATTCTATAGCTTAAGGTGGAAATAAAAATATGCAATTTAGAGATAATGGTGTATTAAAGTATATGGCTATTTTAGATTTAAACAGATATACTAATAGTCCAGGAGAAAGCGTGTAAAAAAAGTGTCTCAAGAAACTAATATTAAACTATAAATTTGTGTATAATTTTATCTTTTGGTGCCTTTTAAGAATATGTGGTCGGCTAATTTCGTCTGTAGGACATAGCTTGGCATATGAATTACAAACCGGTTGAGAGCGTGATTTCCATGATCCTGAGTACAGAATTAGTTAGAAGACCAAAAATCAAGTTGATGTTAATTTTTTACACTTAATAGGTTAGTTATTTAAATATTAATCCAAATCAAAGTGTTCAGCATTAAGTGAAGAATTAACATCAACTTAATTTTTGGTATTCTAATTAGTTAGAATACCAATACAGAATTAGTTCTGTACTCGGGATCATGAAAATTACGTTGCCCACCAAAATGGGTGAGACATGGCCGCTCTCCACCGGTTTGTTTTTTCAAATGCCTATTGCCAAGCATATGTCCCGCAGACGAACTTAACCGACGACATATTTTTAAAAGGCACCAAAAAGATAAAGTTATACACAAAATTCTGGCTTGATATTAGTCACACACTTCTTTCGGGTATTTCTTCTCGCGGATCAATCTTCAAATCACTTCAAAGTAAAGTTATTTTTATGACGTGGATTTTGCCATAAAATTCTACCTCCTCCTTAAAAACTAGTCTCGTGGGCCGTACAGGTTCAGATAGTGGCCCGAGGCCAGGGGACCTTATTTTTAATAGTTTTAATAGTTTTGTATTAGAGTTGGGTTCTCCAACCTTGCTGGTTAAAGAGCCGGATTTGGATAGGAAGATCAAAAGCTGGCCTGATGAAGTAAGGAACAATCAGCCATCAGCCTTCACATTGCTAGAGAATATCCGGATAAGTACTATCCATTTCGGCCTAAATAACCTCAAAAAAAGCTTGCTCATCTTTTTCGGTGGTTTAAATAGCATTTGCTTATGTAGAACTTATAACTTGCATTGTTTATGTTTCATTTAGCTAATTCTTCTGCGGCGCGGCGGGCCGTATAAAGATGTCTTCCGGCCCGCGTGCTGTAGGTTGGAGACACTGTTTTAGAGCATTCACTCAGGGAGCCAGTGATTATAACATTCATAAATAAAGGTAAGGCACAAAATCCTTGTTTTAGATTCACTGATTACATTTAAATTGCTAATCCAGTCATGGACATTGCAATTTAAACTTTTCTATATGCATTATGCATTTAAGCTTTTCTGATATTAAAAGTCCAAGAAACTTATGTTATAAATGATTTTGCATAATCATGATCAAAAAGTATGATAGTTTTATTTAATTATCTGAATGCCAAAAAAGGTGTTACCAGTAAATTGTGCCATACTTTCTTTATAATTATTCCCTGAGCTGATGCAATAACTCTTCATGCCTAGTACTGAAGCTTGAAACCTCAGATTTTCAAATTTATAATTTAAAAGAAGTAAATATTAATATTTTGAACCAGAAAATCATATTATATTATTCAGGATTAAATTTTCAGAAGAAATTCTTTACATATTTTTACATATATATTAGTGACTTAGTTGTAACTGAACAAAAGAAAAATCCTGATCCTTTGGGTCAAGATGAACAAAAAATGTTGTATCATTAATTGGTAAATTCTTAAAGATTAAATGAAAGATATAAAGATTTGGCTTTCACCATCTAAAATGGCATTAAATTCTCTTCAAAATGGTTTACACTGTACCCATATAAAGATCATAAAAAATTAGTAACCATTAGGGCTTAGATTTCTCAATCCTCCCTTTCCCTTTGTACAAAATAATTATTAAATAGCAATGTTCACAAATTAAATGTATTTGTACATTATAAGGCAATAAGGCATTTTTGTTTGTACATTGTTGAAATTATTAAGAAAATGAAATACAATCAATAAAATAAAGCAACAATTACATTTAATAATTACTTCGAAAAAATTAACTATATATTGGCAACCAAGTATGTTCTCAAAGCTTTTCTAATGTCTTTAAAATTGAAAATGACATAAAAAAGTAAAACTTTGCAGAAGAGATTTCATCTTCTTCGTCTAACAGCAACACATTGTCCCCATCTTTTAACTATTCATCTCTTACAGGCTTACCTCTAAAGATTTGGACTATGTCTCAGTAACTCATTAAAAGATGAAGGAAACTGATGTGCCTTAATCTTTAGAAGATTTAATAGACCATATTTGCATGTCTAAAGCGATAATAACACCTCCACAAATCTCAAGGGCTGAAGGATCATTAATTAAACAATGGAGGAAATTTATCGCTTCTTTTTTTTAGGTTGATTGAATAATTAGCTAATAAGCGATCTTAGTTTCTAAGATTTGTATGATGACCATGCAAATAATGAAGATACGTGCGTTTCGTTTATTATAGCATTATATGGATACAATTTAGGTCATTAAAAAGAGAATTTAATGCCCTTTTCAATGGTTTCTACATCTTTATTCACACTTCGATTTTTTTCTTTTGTTTTTGAATTGTAGACCATTTTATTGCAAAAAACAATAAGTGATCGAATGGAAACGATATATAGATTTTTCTCTAGAACTATTTACAATCGACCCATTGCTAATATAACATTTTTTTGTTCATCTTCACCCAAAGGATCAGGATTTTTCTTTTGTCTCATTAAAACTAAGTCATCCTGCATATATATACATCATATTAATCATACATTATGTGAATTATATATTTATTTGTCGTCTTCTACTTTATATCATAAATTGTAGTTTATGCCTAATTTTATTTAATTATCACAAGAAAATATCATAAATAGCAAGTACTTTTTTAACAAGTAAGTTCATTGTAGTAAAAATGGGAAAATGTGGAATTTGCATATATTAAAGGAAATTTATGGATCAAATTTGTTCAGTTTGGGGTTAAACCCTATAACAGTTTACATTTTTATTATATTTCACTGAACATTGTTTGGACATTAACACCAGTAAAAAAAAAAGTTATTAATAGTTATTTTTAGTAATATATTGCAGGTGCAGTAAGTATTATTACTACTACAAAATGGCATTGGGCCGGATATATCGTCGCTCCAGTGGTAAAGTAGCGAATCGGAGTTTTTTCAACTTTTCAGGAGAGCCAAAAAACCATTTACTCTATTTTCAATTCCTTATAACTTTTCACTTTCTTGAGTGTTTTTTTTGAAATTTTGATATTTTAGCTATATTTGTATCTTCTTGCATTCAGTATGTCTATCCAGTCTTATTTACTTCCGGTTTAACTAAAAATTCGTATTCGCTCCTTTACCATTGTAAAAAATCACACTTTATTACAATTTTCCCTTTTGCTTCGTTTCTTTATTGTTCTCTTTGGCCATTAATAAACCTCTTACATTACAAACTGCTATCTTATGAACTGCTTTCATAATATAAGTGACAGGTTATGACACAATAAGGCTAGGTACTTTATTTCTACTTTTTTTATTGATTAAAGTTTGGGCCACAAATAATCGTAATAGCTTTAAGTGAAACAGCCCGTGACTTTAGTACTTCTAAATATGTAGCATTCATTTAAATATAACCAATTATATTTAACAATTTGTATAGGCAGATTTACATTAAAATTGAAAATGAATTAATGTGTTAAAAAATCAATGTACCAGTAGTTTCCACTATTAAACTTAAAACTCAGAGAATTGATGAAATCTATAGCAAAACTTGGGTTAGTATTTTGACTCCAAATTTGGATTCTACGACAAAATATTAGGATTTTTATTTTTAATTTTTTTCTTTTGTACAGAGAGTTAAAAATGCGGAAAATACTGTTAGTCTGATTTTTGAACAAGGTAAGGCTTTGCTTTTGTAAAAAAAAATAGCTCATCATTATTTGAAAATAATTTATTTACAACAAAGTATAAAAATTGGAGGAAAAAGCTTATAATTAAAATTCAATACTTTTATTACCGAACAAAAATCTGTAGAGTAATAGTACACCATTATCATAACTTAATAAATAATGAATATATATATATATATATATATATATATATATATATATATATATATATATATATATATATATATATATATGTATATTTTTTGTAGATTTAACATTAAAAAAATGTTAATAAAAAAATAAATAAACAATAATAAAAGTTATAATTAAAACAAATTTTTATTCGCTTTCTGAAATATCTGATTCGGGTAACCTGTCAGTTAATGTTGATTTCCAGATGCCATTAATGTTGATGTTGATTTTCCAAATTTTGATAAAAACTTTGAAAAGCTTTTGGAATCGTACCATCATTACAAAGTTGTTTTTTTTTTTTTTTTTTTTTTTGCAATGGAAATAGGTTTTTTTTTTTCTATAAGCAATTACTGGTTCGATTTTGACATCATCTGACAACCTTTTGTTACCTAACTGAAAAGTTTCAAAATTTTTGTCTTCATAGTTTAACTTAATAAATATTTTATTCTCTACTCCTTTCCTATATTGAATTTGAACTGCATCCTGAAACCAGCAACGATGGATATTTTGTGCAACATGCCTAAAAGGTTTGTTGTTCTCATTAAAATTCATAAATTCTGAGTGAGTTAGAGGAATTACACTAAATGGTTTTGGATTTTTCCTCGCCAATCTGATTATTTGAGTCCAGCCTTCTGGAATATATACCGGGACATTCTTTGATTTGGATTCAATTTTTGAATGGGCTGAATCATACTCTATGTGGCTATGCCCAGGTTCAAAAATCACGTGATCAATTAGTTCTATTGTTGAGTGATTATTAACAGCATGCAATAACATACAGCTGAAGTTGCAGTTTTTTTGCTGCCCGCCACAGCTATCTGACATCATTCTTACGTGTTTTATGTCATTATGACTCATTATGTACTTATAAACACTTGTGGATATTTCGATGCTACCTCGTTTACCCTCTGTTTCGTCCCAGGTGTAACAATCGACATCCTGGGTTCCTAAATTGTTAATTGTTAAATTGTAAAATGACAATTTTCTTACATAAAAAAAAGGGACCTGCAGGCCCTTTTGGAAGTTGTAAAACCGCCTCCAAATCAAAGTTAAATGCCAAAACTTCACTACTTTCTTTGGCTGCCTCTTTATCGAGGTCGCGTTGTTGTCGGGCAGCTAATTTTCTACCTAAATGAATAGAGTGATTTTGCTTATTCACTTCTTTATCTTCATCAGACAATGAATTAAAAACAACACACTTTTTGCATACATCCTTTTTTGGCTTATGGAATTTCAGTTTAAAACTCCTAAAAACTTTCCTGTATTTTTCTAATGAGCATTGTCTATGATTATTTTCAATACACTTTATTTTGTAGAGATCATGCATTAAAGTTATATTTAAAGTTGACTCTAAGTACCTATAGTTTGACGATTTCCTGCAATAATGTGATTCAAAAGATGGGAACGAAATAATGTGGTCTCGAATAAAATTTTCATCTTCTACTGAAAATTTATTGGGACAAACTTAGATATATACAACACATATATACACAAACTTTAGATATATTTTATGGGCAAATATTAAAAACCACTTCACAATAATCACTAAGATATAACATTAAAACAAAGAGTAAGAGTCAAACATTCTCTACCAAATCCTAAATAGAAATGAACTGAAAAGGCAGGAAGTTAACAATTGTCCAAGAATTTGAGGGAGGCGACAAATCTCAGAATTTCTCTGGCCAGGTCAATTCTTCTTTACTTTTACCTGATAGAATTTTCAAAGAAATAAAAAAATACTGAGTATTATAATAAAATTATAAAATTACAGGAATATGGTATACCTATTCGCTGTTTTGTTAAAGACAATTTATGGAATTGAACAATAGTAAAGTAGCGAATATGCCTATTCGTTACTTTACCATTGTCTAATTTTAAAAATAGTCCATATTCGTGACTCTGCAAGTAGTGATTCTAGGGGTTCTGTCGTAAATTGACCAAAAATGGTATTACCACTGGATAGAGCATGGAAAATTACCTAGATTCCAATAATAATCTCATTTTCGAAAAAAAGTCGGATTCGCTACTTTACCATTGGAGCGACGATATCTTCAGAACAACTAACGGTAGATACGGATGAAAAAATACCTCTGGATATGAAGCGTGCTGTGGAAATGAAACGTGAAAACGAGTTGCCTTAGTCAGGAATGGAAGAGTATATGTTGAATGGAGATTAAAATGTAATATTTTATCTTATTTTATCATTTTTAATTAAATTATACCAATAAATTATTGATTAGCGCTTTACTGTTATTCTAGTTTCGTTATCTACGGTAAAAAACTATATTTACTGTTTGTTACTTCAATGATTTTAGCGAATTTTCAAAGAAAATTACGCTATTGCGATGGCTTCAAAATTTTTGTAATGCGAATTTTTGAAAAATTTTTCCATGGAAATCCGTTTTAGACCATTCTGAATCGATTCCTGAAATTTAACACTTTTTTTTATGTATGTATGTATATATGTATGTATATATGTATGTATATATGTATGTATATATGTATATATGTGTCACTCCAGACGATATCTCCCCTTGGGATGCACTTAAAAATTTCAAATAAATTTTAAAATGTCAATAATATCAAAAGAAAGGATGAGTTCGTTGGCCAGAATTTTTGGAGTCCATTTAGGGGTCAAATTTTGACCATATAGGGTCAAAAAACGTGTTTTTTCCATTTTACCCCCCTTTTATGTGAAAATATGATAAAAGTGTAAATAACAACAATTACTGTACTCTTAAAGAGCTTTCCAACGACATGCATCTTGAAGGGTAAATACTATTTTGACTTTTGTACCCCGTACCCCTGTGTACCAATTTTTTTTTTCACCCGAGCAAATTCTAAACCAAAATTTTCCTATATTATCATAAGCCAATAAAACGCAGATTTCTTTGAAAATTCGCTCATTAAGTCATGGTGCATGACTGGACTTTTTATTTATTTATTGAAAAAAAGATGTAAATTTAGTTAATTGTGATATTGCCCATGAATTATGGTGCCATTTTTTTTTTTTTTTTTTAACAATAAATGGTCTTATTATTATAGTTGTATATATTATTATGAACTATAATGATGGGAAGATAACGTTGTTAATTCTCCAGGACAAACATGTACTCCCTTAAAGATGCTCCCAACACTGTATAGTATAAAGGACAACTAAGTGACGTTGTTACTTCTCCAGAACAATATGCACAAAGGTGTTCTCAAGACTGTATAGTATTAAGGACACCATGTACTCCCCTGCAGGTATTCTCAACACTGTATAGTATAAAGGACAACTAAGTGACGTTGTTACTTCTCCAGAACAATATGCACAAAGGTGTTCTCAAGACTGTATAGTATTAAGGACACCATGTACTCCCCTGCAGGTATTCTCAACACTGTATAGTATAAAGGACAACTAAGTGACGTTGTTACTTCTCCAGAACAATATGCACAAAGGTGTTCTCAAGACTGTATAGTATTAAGGACACCATGTACTCCCCTGCAGGTATTCTCAACACTGTATAGTATAAAGGACAACTAAGTGACGTTGTTACTTCTCCAGAACAATATGCACAAAGGTGTTCTCAAGGCTGTATAGTATTAAGGACACCATGTACTCCCCTGCAGGTATTCTCAACACTGTATAGCATAAAGGACAACTAAATGACGTTGTTACTTCTCCAGAACAATATGCACAAAGGTGTTCTCAAGACTGTATAGTATTAAGGACACCATGTACTCCCCTGCAGGTATTCTCAACACAGTATAGTATAAAGGACAACTAAGTGACGTTGTTACTTCTCCAGAACAATATGCACAAAGGTGTTCTAAACTGTATAGTATTAAGGACACCATGTACTCCCCTGCAGGTATTCTCAACACTGTATAGCACTAGGCATCGCGTGGCTCTATCATTGAAGCGAGCGTATAGTAATAAATATGTATTGAATATTGAAAAAAAAGATAATCATGAATCATGATGAGTTGATAGATATAGGGTATGATAGTAGTACAGCGGTTATTAGCAAGGGAACCACCCCGCATTCTTACTATTCCTCTAACCAGAAATCTCCTTTTCAATTATTATAAAAATGTATCTCTTTGCTACAAAAAAAACTACTACATGTGTCAAATTGAAATTTTGCATGCCTGTTTCAATTGTGCATTAGATGGTGTATATGAAGTTTTATTAAAATCGTTACGTTAGAACGTAAGATATCGGTAAAAAGGTTGTTTTCTCTATTCTAAACGTTTAGGTCCGCTTTAATAGTTTTAGCGATCTTTATTAATTCATAGCGGTGTCGCTGTTGGTTTTACTAAAAAATGTTATTTGTAAAAAATGTTCGTCTCATCGAATAGATGATGATAGAATCTTTTCCCGTCCTGAAATTCCAATTTAATTTTTGAACCTCTCGTTTACGCGAGCGTTGCGCGCGAACTCTTGGACGGATCACGCTCTCCAACGAACTTAGCCTGAGTATTAGTAAGAGGAACATGTATACCAAATTTCAACTAAATTGGTCAACTTTTACTCAAGTTATCGTCACACGCGTAAACGTTACTGACAGACAGACAGACATGATGCATAGTTTGTTGAATGTAAGAAGCTCGCTTACGCTCGCTTCAATAAAGGACAACTAAGTGACGTTGTTACTTCTCCAGAACAATATGCACAAAGGTGTTCTCAAGACTGTATAGTATTAAGGACACCATGTACTCCCCTGCAGGTATTCTCAACACTGTATAGCACAAAGGACAACTAAGTGACGTTGTTACTTCTCCAGAACAATATGCACAAAGGTGTTCTCAAGACTGTATAGTATTAAGGACACCAATAACTCCCCTGAATGTACTTTTAACACTGTATAGTACTAGGCATCGCGTGGCTCTATCATTGAAGCGAGCGTATTGCAATGAAATACTGAATATTGAAATTTATTAATCATGATGAATGCCATAGTTGAAGATAAGTGGAAGAGGGTAGTGTACGGAAGAGTGGGGGTACTCGGTACAAAGCTTTACTTCCTAAACAAACCTATACACTATACGAACTATAACAATCTTCACCACCCGCGGTAGCTTTTAAACAATTATTATAAATGTATCTCTTTACTACGCAAAGAATTTTGCTTGTATAAATGTATCACTTCATTACTCAAATACTACTGCTTGTATCAAGTTGAAATTTTGCATAGCTGTTTCAATTGTGCATTAGATGGTGTATATGAAGTTTTATTAAAATCGTTACGTTAGAACGTAAGATATCGGTAAAAAGGTTGTTTTCTTTATTATAAACGTTTAGGTCCGCTTTAATAGTTTTAGCGATCTTTATTAAGTCATAGCGGTGTCGCTGTTGGTTTTACTAAAAAATGTTATTTGTAAAAAATGTTCGTCTCATCGAATAGATGATGATAGAATCTTTTCCCGTCCTGAAATTCCAATTTAATTTTTGTACCTCTCGTTTACGCGAGCGTTGCGCTCGAACTCTTGGACGGATCACGCTGTCCAACGAACTTAGCCTGAGTATTAGTAAGAGGAACATGTATACCAAATTTCAACTAAATCGGTCAACTTTTACTCAAGTTATCGTCACACGCGTGAACGTTACTGACAGACAGACAGACAGACAGACAGACAGACAGACAGACACGGAACATATTTCGTTGAATGTAGGAAGCTCGCTACGCTCGCTTCAATTAAGGACACCGCATGTACTCCCCTGAATGTACTCTCAACACTGTATAGTATAAAGGAAATAAATTGTTTGATTTTTATAATATTAATATGTTATTATAAACTGAAATGGTAATGGTGTGAAATTAAAGTTGTTTCCTCTCTAGGACAACATGTACTCTCTTGATATGCTCCTAACACTGTAAAGTATAATTGTTCAATATCAATAACATTAAATTGGCCCATCGTCTAAATTATTATTTCTTTAACGACGTTTCTAGAGTAGGTAGTTCATTAAAAGGTTTACTTTGTGTTTTATACTTAATTTATTTTTAATTGCTCCACTAAATTTAATCTTAAAAACAAATCTTTACACCTATATAACATTTAATCGAATATATTAAGAAGGTAGATAAAATATTTAAGTATTTTATTTTGAGTATCAAGTCTGAAGTGCTAAAATGTCAAATTATGATAATTTAAAAAAGTAATGTAAAATACAATAACTTATAGGGTTCATTTCAGAGATAGACATTTTTTGGGAGTTAAAATTATTTTTAATGGTAAGGGTCAGACTATGGGGACCATTTGGGGGGAAAAGGGAGTACAGTATAATGGGACCTTTTCAACCAGACCAATTATTAGACACGAAGGCAAATATGAGAGAGAAACCAAAATAAATTGTCTTCATTTAAGTCTCTCATTATACAAAATGTTTTTACAGCTTGAAAAATTGAAATCACTAAAAGTTAAGGTAGTTCGTTTTGCATATTGCTTGACCTATAAACAACAAAACTTTACTTATTAGACCTAACGGCAGTAGAATGATGCATTTTTACAGCATAAAATATAGGGTAAGGCTATTACAAGACAACTTTTTTTAAGAGCTTAGCAGGCTTATTGCATAGGAGTTGAACTTGAGATGTACACTGAGATTTCGTTTCCAATATGGAGTTAAAATATTTATATGTTCAAAGGTCTTAAAAAGGCATCGCTTAATATGTAAAAAGAACTATAATAACTTCGAAAATGAAATAAAAACCAAATTCCCGTTATATGCATAATGTATACAATACATACTTACAAACACACACTAGCAGTATGCATATAACAGTAGTTCTTTAAATAGTTTTTTTTTTTTTTTTTTTTTTTTTTTTTTTTTTTTTTTTACGACTATGGATACTTAGGTCTATCTAACAAATTGCGGGATTATTGGGGACAAAGACGAGATGTATTTTTATGTTATGAGAATTCCCCACAAGTCATCAGTTTAAATTTTTCTTTTTTTTTAAACTTTATTTTTTCCTTTATTTGTACCCTAATTTTGATTCATACTATTAACATTTAAATCTTAACTAGCAAAATAAACGTTTGCATAAAAAAAAAACCACTTACGCTTAAAATGTTTAATATCTATTTATTTGAGGATTTATAAAACAAATTCAGTTGTTAAGAAAGAGTTTCCTTTCCTCTTTAAAACTACTTACAAAAATAAATCTCTTAACTATTTGAAAGAGTAGCATTTTAATGGCTACAGTTGTTACCAGAAGATAAGTCATATGTTTTAAATAATAATGTAAAAGGATTCTATACACACCTGCATTTTAAGTTAAGTGAAAAGATATGAAGGCAAATCAGGGGTCTTTTTGGAGTGCTGAGGCAAGAAGAAAGTTAGTGTCCCTAGAGTTGAAACTCTCTAGGAATATAATGCATAACTTGTAAACTTTTGGGACCGGAGGGAGCCCAGACTCTAGAATGGGCCAACTATTATCGTCTAAACTTTGACGATACAAATGTATGATTTCAAGTTTTACACATTACTGTGATTTAATGTCACAGACCTAACGTGAACTAGACTTGAAGACACGGCCTTACATGTAGACAATAATAAATCAAATATATGGTATGTTCTTTGTCTTACCAAAACTCTTCAAATGATAACAAAGAACATAAAAATAAATAACATGTTAATCATAATAAATAACGAACTGTATATTTTGTAGAAATGAGCCTCAAGAGCTTTCACATATTATGATTTATTATATAACAGTTCATATTTGGAATTAACTAGGATAAACTATTTATTATATATATTTTTTTTTTTAATATTTATTATAAAGGTTTTTGACTCACACCATATGAATGAATAGAGTTGCAAAAACATATAATTTTATTTAATAAAAGTCAGCCATTCATCTTAATAATATAATTTATCGTCCTCGTATCATTGTCGAAATTATGCTGCCTAAATCTATTATCGGATACTTGATTGCCCGTTATTAGTATCATTAATCAGCATTAATTCCGCTTTAAAACTAGTAGACTCGTGTAGTCAGGGCATGCAAAATGAATTATAATGTTAAGATACTTCGACATTGACATAACGACAACAAGCACGATATGTTAAGTTGTTGAAATTTAAAGCTGATTTATTTGTTTTTAAAATTAAAGTTTCTGATTCGCTCACTAATATTATAACTAAGCATAATTAATTCGTCTACAGTTTAAAAAATAGAAGTATTTGTTTATTAAATAATTTCTTAACGAAAGTGTTATTTTTCTTTACGAACTAACTAGCTTCCTTCAATAATTACCTTTATTTTAAAACAAAAAAGGTCCCAAAATGTCACGAAAAGAATTAATTTATAGCTGATAATAGTTCTCTGTAGTTAGGAGTCTTCAGCAATAGGTTTCCTGCTCAATGAAGAGCACTAAATGTCAAAGTGAGATACATTTCAACATATAAACTCTAAGTTAAGAGTAACATCAAAGCATTCAATTGAAACAATTCGAACAGAAGCTATTTACCAGTGGGATTAATTGGTGAGGGTATGTGTTAGAAAAAACTCTAAAAAGCAGGTAATCAAGACATTACTACAATCATTAAAGGCTCCAGAACTAATGCCCCATGTTTTCCAGTAGTTACACACTTTACTGATTCTTTTCATATGTCTTTTTTAGTTTCTATTTTGTTTTTTGTTATGTGAACTGTTTGCTGTTTTCAACCTATTGTTTTTATTCTTTGTGAGAAGTACATACACAAAGAAATAAATTCTTTTAACTTATGTTAGAAAGTTAATCTTTTGCGTATGTTGCTTTAAAGTATGTGTAATTAAATTCTTTTTACCTCTTTTAGAACGATTAATAAAAGTATAAAAAAAATGTATAAAAAGAATATTCTAACTTTATAAAATCTTATAAAGTTATACGCCAATACTATTTAAATGTATATACATATACATACATACATATATAATATATATATATATATATATATATATATATATATATATATATATATATATATATATATATATATCAAATGAGTATATCCCTACTGTCGATACTTGCTTGATCTGGGGATCACTGGGAATGTAGACTCGAGATCGGAGATCTCTCATGTAGACTCGATGAGTGCTACGAGAGACTTCGACTCTGCTGATGATGGCGTTTAGCCGAAACCGGTCCAGTGATCCCTATTTGATAACTTACGAACTTTTATTTATTATATATATATATATATATATATATATATATATATATATATATATATATACAGAAAACAAACAAAACTCAGGTTTCGGTCACAAAAATCGTCTTTATGTTACAATCCCGACGTTTCGGTTTTTACTTAAAACCGAGAGAGAGGGGGAGTCGTTGTTTAGATGTTTTACGGCCCCTGAAGAAGGTTATAAGTAAAAACCGAAACGTCGGGATTGTAACATAAAGACGATTTTTGTGACCGAAACCTGAGTTTTGTTTGTTTTCTGTTTATATTTACGGTCGAGAATTTATTCATATATATATATATATATATATATATATATATATATATATATATATATATATATATATATATATATATATATATATATATATATATATATATATGTATATATATATATATATATATATATATATATATATATATATATATATATATATATATATATATATATATATATATATTTGTATATATATATATACATTTATTAATGTGCTTACAGGAAAATAGTTCAAGCAAGAAGTAATGTCTAAATTCTATGAATGCCTAAATAATAAAATAAATTAAAAAGAAATACTTAGGATTTGATTCGTAATTTAATAAATTCAATTTTAATAATATTGTTTCACCTAAAGAGAACTCTAAGAATTTATCCAAATATTGCTTCTCTAGAGCAGGGAATATATTAATACTGGCTGCTTGATGAATTAAAGTTATTAGTCACTGATAGAGGTAAGACAGTAAACAATACTTTTTAGTCTCTGTCTTTTTAATTACAAATATGGTTAGTTCCACAAAATATTGACAGAAAACACCAACACATTATTATATTTTCCCTTAAACATAGGTCAAAATGCCAAATTTCATGCCCAGATAAAAATATCAGAGAACATCTCCTTAACATACAAAATAATATAATATTATTTTTTGTTTTTAAATAAATAAAATAAAAATAATACGGCGTACTACAACAGGGCTCTCTCAAAAGAGAGAAAAATGTTTGCATGTTCTTTTCCCTTGAATTTAATGACAATACAGCTGCATAGATCTAAAATAGAAAATACATATTACTTTGTATAATAACACACAATCTTTTTAATTATTGTTATTTCACAAGAATTGTTAGTGAGGAAGAAACTAGAATAATCTTAAAAAACAAAATACTTAAGATGAGACTCAGGCTTCACTGGAATATAATAGGAATATTTATAGTTCAGAAACCTGACCATGAAAATAAATCACCCATCAATTAAATAAACACACTTTAATTAAATTAAATATTAATTTGAATAAAATTTAAATCACCCTTATTTAAATTTTAAGAATCTCTTAAAGGCGAAGAAAGAAATGAACTAAAATTAAAATAGGTGAAAGAAGGGAGTACATACAAAAAAAATTGATCGTGTAAAGACCGCGAATGTAAAGTAAGCGACATCCTTAAAGAGGAAACGCACTGATTTCACATATTTATAAGGCGTAGATCGATACTGATTGTCAGTCATAAAGCTAATCAGGTGAATTACCCAGGGATTTTGGAAGAATTAGTTGTCACAGCGAAAATTAAATCTAAAGAAATAACAATAATGAAAAACGATTTTGGCAATTCAGCATAACAATAACCTAATTTAATGTTAGTTATCTTACAGTTTACCTTGTCCAGTTAGTCCCCTGCTTATCTCCCATATAGCAAGGAGATTATAAAGTGATTAACATAAACCATATAGATAAAAATACGTGTGTTTCCATTTTTTTCTGTACAATTAATAACTATAATAAACTAAGTAGTGCAACCACCAAAAGCAAATTTACAAATCTTATAACTAGAGCAGACATATTTCCATGATAAAAACAATTATCAAAAAAAATTTAATATATATTCTAAAAAAATTCTAACAATTATTCTGGTAAAAATTGCTTGGATTTTAGAATGTATCAGTTCACTCTTAACTCGGATACTTAAGTAGTTTTTTATTGGTAAAGGTTGATAATTTTGTGTGCATAGTTTTCATTTGAATGGGATTTTGTAAATTTGAAGATGATACCGTCAATAGAATAATTATTAGTTTAATTTTTACCTTTTTTTCTTTGCTATTTTCATTAATTATTGCTTCAAAGTATATAAATTCTAGTAGGTCTATGTGACAACAAATTATGCATGAATCATTATATTAAGATAAAAACATCCGCATAAATTTTCCTACAATATTTTACATATTGTTGTTGTATGAATAAATTATACAACAAAGGTTCGAGAGCATGTCCTTGGGGAAAACCTATTCTAGTCTAACCTAAAAACGAACAATCTTTCTACTGAACTTTTTAAAACAGAGCTCAAAAATAAACGACTAAAAGGATAATCCTAATATAAAGAGACCCTTTGAGTGTACATTTAAAAGTTACGGTAATGTCCCGTAACTGAATATTCACAAGTAACATCCTACCTAATACGAATAAATGTAGCATTTATACAGTTAAAATACGAGTAGTCATTTGAATTTTGTTAAGTAATAAATTACGGAAATAAATAATTCATCTTTATTAACGTCAACCATACTGACATCAGAGTGCATATTTTATAAAAATCACCTATTCAAAAACAAATTAACTATAATGACAAAACCCTGTGTCAAGGACGTTAGTTACCTTGGTCTAATTATTTATTTTGTAATAAAATTTTTAAAAAGAGGGCTAAGACGGCGTCACTTTATCTACCACCCTATTTAACTTTCCACTTGAAAAGACAATGAGAGAGGTTGAAAGGAGGGGTAATAAAGGCCTTACTACACGAGACGAGAATGTTCCAACACTTCATTAACTCACTCATCATTAAGTAAGACTTTAGAAGGCAATCGAATTATAAATCAATTATAAAATAAAAAAATGCATGACGTATTTAAGGGATAAAAAATCGAACATAATAATGTTGATGTAGGTGAAAATGTTTGAATTTAAATTATCCGGCTCCCTAATAACTAAGTAAATGAGATGAATCTTAAGATTAAAGGAAGATTAGCAGCAAGGATCTGTTGTTACTTTGCCCCTCGTAAAATATACCACTAACAATATTAAAAGGAAAAGCGAATTAATTATATTATACCAAACTGTAGAGACGTTTAAGGGAACATAGTCCCCTCCTACATAGGCTCTAGTTCCCAGGATTGAATAATATAATTGGTAATACTGATTGATTATGTCAAATAATATTGATTTTTTCATGTGTTTTTTTTATAGTAAAAAATCAAAGAAGATATGAAATTTGAAAAACTGTTATTAATGTACCTAATTACTATTAACTGTCTCTATAAAAAGCAAAAATGAAAAAGAAGCAAAAGTAATTTAATGAGATTTTTTGTTAAAATTTGTTTAATTTATTATAATACATTTTACTGCAGGGTATTATTCAGTATAATTAAGCCAATTAACTTAAATTAAGTTTAAAACCGATTAATCAAGTAAATTAACTAAAATTAGGTATGCAGAACCAATTTGTACATTTGTATACAAAATTGTTTTCTATTCAAACATTCTAGCTCAAAACAACCAATATAGTCGTCACCAAATCATTTATAATTAAGGACAAACATATAGGTGTGGAATTGAGTGACCATCCAAATAACATAAATAATATTAAAATAATACATTTTTTTTAAACACGCACACAAATAAGAAGTCATTTGGTGAAAGCACCTTACAATGCAAACAAGGATAAAACAATTATAGACAATAACATAAATAATTAAAAATACATTGTTATTTACAATTAAGGTGTTTAACTGTTGAACGCAAATCTGTTAGTTATGGTTAAAAAAAAACAAATAAACAAAAAAAAAAAAAAAAAAAAAAAAAAAAATCAACTTAAAAACAAAACATATTTTCGATATTTAATTATACATTTTATTTTTAGCACACAAAAGTTTTTTATTTAATTTTGTCATTCTTCCAATAATAATTTGTTAAATATTGTGTAATTACTTAATTAATACATGTTTTAATAGCTACAATTTAAATAATAAAGAATAATAATGATTTTTTTTAATAAATTTAGTATTTCCCGTTTTAAAATATTAATTATTAAAATTATGACGAGTAAAATTATATTATTATTTTTATCTATCTTCAATATTTTTATGATTAATGATTTGCAGTTAACCTTTACAGAGTATTTAATTAAACAAAGCACCTTGTACCACATTTGTAAAGACAAAATAAAAGCAACTTAAAATCATGATAAAATAAATATTTTTTTGAATAAGTAAAAGATTATTGTTTTCAAGTAAACAAAGCTAAGAAATTATTTATCTTATTTTATTTATCATTATTATTTCTAGTACAAAGTTTAAAAATTTATAACAAAGCTAATCAATACTTGAAGGAACTAGGGATCTAGACTGGTTTTGGCTAAATGCCCCCATTAGCAGAGGACACAACTCGAAAACTTTAAATGAAGGAAGAAATAATTGATTTACTTAGACTTTTAGTGGTGAATGTTTCTTTATGCGGACGGTGGGTTTTTACGAGAAAATATTCGAGTGATAAATAGAACAACAAATATTATCGATGGGTAATACAATAATATACATAAATTCTTTTAGCATAGAACATGCTTCAGCGATGACCAATCCCGTGAAATCTGAGCGTGACAGGCATGTGGAAGCCTCGCCCTCGGCTCAATCGCTCCTACGAAAATACTTAACCAAAAAAAGTCTCTAAATGACATTAGGAAAAGCATGTTCCGTGTTTTATAGTTTTGGACGTCGACAGGGGGTGCCCGATATTTTTTTTCATAAATAATATACGTGCATATCAATTATATTGACCGTTTCTCTTTCCTTCTTAAGGCTCTACCGCCCTTTGAGGTTAAAAAAAAACAGTAAAATTGAAATGTTATTGGTTCTAAGCAAGATATCAAAAATCTAAGTACAGGCTTTATTCCCAATTTTAATTCTGCACAATTTGAGCCCTATTTCAACTTCCTATGATAAAAATAGTACAGGCGCCATTTCAATACAATGATAAAACTCGATGTATTGAAATAGTTGTAGTATTTATTGTAGTAGGGAGTTGAAATAGGGCTCAAATTGTGCAGAATTAAAATTAGGAATGAAGCCTGTACTTAGATTTTTAATATCTTGCTTAGAACCAATCAAATTTTAATTTTAATGATTTTTCTAACCTCAAAGGGCGGTAGAGACTTAACAACATCGCAGTAACTGAGAAAACGGCAGCTTTTGAAAACTGTGCTGTAGCTAAATATGTATATTTTAGTTCTGAAGATGTTCGTACTATTTTCTATACTTAAAGCACGTTTTGGTTAAACAAAAACTCAAGTAATTGGTCCGTTAAGACAAGTAACACTGCATTAAGTCCCAAAATATCTGGGACTTAATGAACGTCAGTACCCCCTTCTAGTCGAGCCCAGCCATCCTTTACTGGAACCAACTCAGGGCACTTTGCCCCCTCCCCCCTGTATTGTCCTATAAAAAATACTCAGAAGATAAAATTAATTTTAAATTAGAGTTCATTACAAACTAAACCAAAAATTCATGAGATATATGAGCCTAAAGTTAGTTTATTTCGACACTTATTGATTGACTCATAAAATTTCTAAGGTACTTCTAACAATCTTAGAAACTTGAAATTTTGTAAGTAGGTACAAACACACACACACATTTTGTAGGGTAGGTTGCAACTTAATTTTAAAAAAGGAAAAATCTGGTTCCTAGTCCCCCTCAATAAGACTAATAAAAGAAACCCCGCCTATCCAAAATATTTTAAAAATTATTGCTAGCGCTACCTAAAAGAGGACATCAAAACTAAAGTATTATTTTACTCTCATTAATTGAATATTATAATATATTATTAAAATATGTTAGGTTGAGCTTTATTGAGTATTTAGCCAACCAGATAATTGAAATTGAACACCCACCACGTTTCATACCTTGCCTTTGCATTTCAAACCCCTTCTTATAAAAAAATTATTATTATTTCCTATTACTATATTTATTTCTTATTATTTCATTCCTCTATCTTTTGTATCTTCTTATTATATTCTAAATTTCTTTTCTAATAATTTCTATCTAATCTATCTTTTCCTATATTATTATTTATTATGTAATATTCATAATTACTTTACAAAAAGAAGTTAACTCCCAACAAAAACACTAATGTAAAAAATAAGCCAGGTCTCGCGTAAAAAGGTAGGACTCACTTAGGATGAGATCAAAGGTTTAGCCAAGTCTCCCCTTACCTGTCCAAGTAAATTCTGCTAGGTCTAATTTATCCAGTACAAGTTTATGATGTTTGTCTGTCACAACCCTCTCTATTCTCTGTCACTCACAAACTCAAACATTTTCTTTCCGAACTCACTCTACACGTTTAAGTTCACACATTTTCTGACTTAGCAATTACGCAGCACAAAGAGGTTAAATAGTTTATCTAAGATTGATACGAAATATTAACATTGTAACTCTGTTTAGATGTGTAGAAAGTGACTCTTTTCGTAGCTGTATTCATTGCGCATGCGCGTTTCATAATCCACTATTAACGAGTTTGTTTACATTTAACAAAACTAATTCGCTGTTTGTTTAATTAAAGTAACTGTTTATATCGAGTTTTTAGTGAAAAACAATTATTGATTTATGTCAATATGACGAAATGAGGAGAATAATACACAATACGCCTCCCGAAAAATTAATTCGGCAGAAAATACAACTAATGAATTAATGCCATCTTTATCAAAAGAGAAATTCGAACTTACATACAGAAAGTTTATTATTGTTGGAACGAAGTTCCTTATGGCACGTTCTGGAGCCCGGGAGTGAATCCGAAAAAAGACCAAAATCACCGTCACGCAAAATCCGTCACGAAATCTACCGATGACGATAACTTGAGTAAAAGATCACCGAGTTAGTTGAGATTTGGTACACATGTTCATTTTACCAATGCCCAGGCTGAGTTCGTTGGAAAACGTTATCCACCCAAGCGTTTACGCGCAACGCTCGCGTAAACGTAGGTTCAAAAAGACGGGAAAAATGTTATTAAGGAAGCCTGTTCCTTGACTTGTTTTGATTATTTTAGTTACATGTCAAAATGTCACTTGGTTTTGTAAATATAGAAAATATAATCACGGTCTTGTTAAAAGTAAAATTGATCTGTGCTGACGCTTATTTCACTATATTTGGTATATTATTATAATACTGCGTACTTAATCTAAGAAAAAATTCTAACTTCATCTATTTAATAAGACAAACAACTTTTTTAATTTTTTTTTAGTAAATCGAACACCGACACTGTTATGAAGTGATAAAGATCGTTAAATTTATTAAAGTGGACCCAAACGTTTAAAATAAAGAAAACAACGTTTTTACCGATATCTTCCGTTCTAACGTAGGTATAACGATTTTAATAAAACTTCTTACACATTGTCTAAAGACCTAAAGTCCAATTGAAACTGGCATATAAAATTTCAACCGGATACAAGTACAAGTTTTAGAGTAGGGAAGAGATATATTTTATAATATTTTAAATTAATAGGCCGGGTAGGTAGAAAACAGTCCTATTTCAATCTAATATCCTTTAACAAACATACTCTTTAACTATAAACTCATCATGATCAACTTTTTTCTTATATTTATTATATATTAGTAAGACGCTTGAAAGTCTTTAATGATGGTGTATCTTTAATGATACAAATAATGATTTTCTTTTAATTTTGCCTTAACTCTGCTAGAGGTCGACCAAGAAGTCATGGAAATGTGAGGAGTGCGCTAGTGTCGTCATGTACAGTCAGTTTTTTATATAATAGACCACGGCAAAAAACACAGTGTTGTTCTTTTGTTATTAATAATTTTATTTTTGATAACTTCTATATTTTTGTAATATTTTATGCAACAGGCAACACTGTACCTGATAAGAAATCACTAATAATGTACGATAATATCTTTATATTATTATTCATAATAATATTCTTTCAATTTAAATCGATTTTCTTCTTTCATAATCTATGATTTCTTCCTCTTTATTTCTGAGTTATTGTGATTTAGGACAGGTGTGACTATAATTCGTATTGTATAAAAACAAACAAAACAGGAAACCTAACAGATTGGAAACCTTCTTGTTGTTGTAATTCGTGAGATTTGACGTAACTGCGCATGTCATACAAACTAGAAATGGGTATTGTCTTAGCACCCGACTGTACTGACATCGGCACTACTCGGAAGTTCCGATTTTAAACGAAGTTAAGCTTTCCGTTTCTTCCGTGTTCATGACTTCTTGGTCGACCTCTAGGTGCAAACAGTTCGTTACTTTTAATTTTGTCTCTTTTCCGCCATGTATAAGTAGTTAGCAATGTATACGTACTTAGCAGTGTGATTTTATAATTTATATTTAATGAAAAATGCAAGGAACTTCGTTCCTACCGGGTGTCCCACGACACCACACATATTTTTTTTCTGTATTTATTATTGAAATCTACAATCGTAGATAAAGTACGGTAAGCAACTCGTGCGAAAACTGCATTTTGCTTTGCTCGTGTGTTTTTACTACCCTCGCTGTCGCTAGGGTGCAAACTCCACACTCGCATGCAAAATACTACTTTCCGCACTAGACGCGTAAAGTACTATTGCTGTTATTTAATTTATATTTTCCCTCTGAGTGCCAATTCAGAAAATATATTTAAATTGAGACGGCTAAATCTATGATTTAACAACTTTTTTTTTTGGCTAAAAGTGTTTCTGTTGGGATCTTATTTAATTACATATAACATATAACTTTTCCGCCAAAAAAGAAGAAAAAAAAAAACTGTTACGATTTTCAGCGGGATAAACAAATTTTTAAGGGTATTTTCGGAGATCAGGTGCGTTACAGACAGAGAAATAAACGCAGGTAATTACAAGAGACTTTGGTTTTGGCAAAGGACCCTTAAAAACAACACTTTCTTGGACTTTATAATAACTAAACTTTTTTTTAAAGGTTAGGGTTAGGAAAACAGAGTGAGTGTTCTGCTCAGAAAACTCTTTTTTTTTATCTTTTTTAATCTTGGTGAAATCTGTTTTTTAATAATAAATATTACTAATAGCATAATATACTATGTTACATATAAAAGAGAAGAAGCAAGGAAATTATAATAAAACTTAAAATATCCAACAAATAAAATTTCCATTTATAGTCATTCAAATTTTAAACTTTGGCCATTTCATTGTAATAAAGACTTTGAAAAATAATAAAGATTACGATCAAGCATAATTGTACTAAGCCATCACTTTTAAATTGCTTCAATTAAGTTTAACCGTTATTCACCCAAAAAGTTTTTCTCAAACCAAAACCACATTCCAAGAAATGAGATAATCCTGAAGGAAAACCAATTTCCCGAAATAACCGTAATAAGATTGGTGGATAATAAGAAATTTATTTATTTAAAAAAAATAATAACCTTAAAAAATGTTAAACTATTTTTCTTTAAATTATGTAATAACTTAGAAAATAAGTGGGAAGATACTTGGAACAGCCCACAACCTAATAATCTTTTACCAGGAATTCTTTCCTTCTAAACCAGCACAGTTTGATAGGTGATAATCTTTATGGTCAATAAAATGAACCTTGTTGTTACACTATCATATACGAAGTATATATAAAGAAAAAGTATTTTAATGGCGCGAAAATTGTTTTTGAATTTTGATGAATTTATAAGTTTTGAGGGCCCTTAAGTCCAAAAAAGCGCTTTTTAAAAACGGTCTGCAGTATGAAGTATGTGTGGGCGCGTGGAGCCTAAAACTACTAGGCTGATTCTGATAAAATATGGCATTCATGTTCAGAACAGAAAATCATACCCCCAGGCGAAATTGAGAAATTTAATATTAGCTATGAAGTTGGGACCCCCAAAAACTCTGAATTTTAAAAAGAATTATTTATCGAAAATAGTTTCAACAATTTTGATTAAAAATGTAGTCTTCTGTTTAAATGCAATTCTAACCTTATAAGTCACGGGAAAAATCTGGTTCCCGAGATATTGATAAAAATATTTATGTGATTTTGTTAAAAATCGAAAGCACAAATTATATTAGCATATTAAAAATACTTAATAAGTCGACATGGTGAAGACTCATGACAAATTTGCCAACCGTTTAGAGTCTAGAGCAGCACAGGGAAAAAGGAGGTGGTCGTCATTGTGATATTACATTTGCTTCATAATGATTTTTATATACTTATTTTGTATGCATTGTAAATTTACACTATTCCTCTTATAAATAAAAAATGCCTGCCAATTGGTGTGGCACATAGCGTCCTCGCATCCTATTCACGGGCTACTTTCGATAAACTATAAAAGTTTCATACAAATCAAATAAGTACTTTTAAAGCTATAGGTGTAAATAAATGTATTTTTGTGCGCATGTGGAAGAGAAGTAAATAGGCGCAGAAGGTTGGGACTTTTATGAGACCAACAATGAGCTAAGTATGACCTATCATCCAAATTTAATTAAAATTGGACGTTTATAAGTTACGTTGGTTCGCAAAAATTAAACGACAGACAGATGCGGAACCAAAAATGTTCCGTGATGTCTGAAACAGATTTCTGTCTTTGTCTTGGAATATTTGAAATCGGAGACCTAAAAATTTTTCATTCTTCAGAACGATCGCGTAGCTTCCGTTACCTTCGGTAAGCTCGGAAGCAGAATTAAAATAATTCACTGAGTAAGCCCATTTCAAAACCCTTCAGGTTTGGCTACTGGAGCTTTATATAAATAAAGAAGAGAGTCTGTTTCAAACCTTCAGTTTAATGCCGAGTTTGATGAAATTTTGCACACTTGACTTTCAAGGAAGTTATTTCCTTCACCTTCCCTCCTATCCAGGGCAAAGCCGGGTACTTCAGTTAGTTTTGTGCTTCAACTAGCTTAGGGGTTTAGTTTTACAAAGTCAGAGGTAATTAAAGTATTAATTAGAAGCCAAAAATACATTAAAATATATATATATATATATAGAGGCCGGTGGTTCAAATCCCCGCGCTGGAGTCTATTTTTCTCTGTCTGTTTCCCGTAGTTAATAATAATTATAATTTGTTTTAAATTAAAAAAAATAATATATATATATATATATATATATATATATATATATATATATATATATATATATATATATATATATATATATATATATATATATATATAATATGGATAATAACTTTGAGAAAATAAGAGATAGGAAACTACTTTCTGAGAACCGAGAAGTAATAAGATTTCTTTTAAAGTAAAATTTATTAAAGCAAACCTTAATGATTTTGGCCGATCATTCATTTATTTTGATTTAAATTTGGAGATGTATTATTATGTTTTTTTGTTTTAAATCATAAAATATTAATAATATTTAGTAAATAATAATAATAATAAATAAATTATATATGGTGGTAAAAATTTTATTATCATGTAACATCAATAAAATGTAATAACAAATAAATAAATTAGTTGTTTTTTTATTTATTTATTATAGAGCAACGTGTGGTATGGACTCTTGAGGGTAATACAAAAAAATCTCATTTAGGTGGCAACGTTTTGGCTCGACAAGCCATTTTCAATAAGGCTAAAAGTAAAGCTTTATTTAGAAGAGCGTCATAATAGATTGCTTTAAGAAGTTTACCTGACTTAGTATTCAGTATTCAGAAAGAACCTGTAATAAGATATAGTGAGGACCGTTATGATTGTGAATAATAATAGTGTCAATAATATATGGAACATACATCGTTCCTTCGTAAAAACAGTTTCCATAAAATTAACATCTCCTTACTCGCTGCCTGAATAGGTTGTACGCAATTACTAGACATTAAAATTAAAACTAAATATAAAATGTGACTAGAAGACGGATTATAAAAATAAAACAACGGAAAAATAATTAACAATAAAAATATAGTTTCTGAATACTAGTCAAGTAAACTTCTTAAAGCAATGTAAAATGACGCTCTTCTAAATAAAGTTTTATTTCTAGGCTTGAAAATGGCTTGTCGAGTTGAAACGTTGCCACCTAAATGAGAGTTTTTGTAAGGATCCATACTATTCGCTGAACTATTACAAAGGGTACCTACAATTTTGGAATAATTATATAATTTTAGAATTGATTTAATTTGATTTACATTCTTGTATTCGTTTATTGGAGAAAGAAGAAAAAAAACTAAACAATATATTATCAGGGTTTGGCGCGTAAGAGATAGATTTATCTTATAGATAGATAGATAGATAAATTTATCTTATGCAAAGATATTGAGTTGTTTTTTTGGTTTTTTAAAAAAATGGATTTATACATTACTTTCTAATGTACGTAGGGTAGAAAGTTCAATATAAAACGAGAAAGTAGGTACTATTATTGTGTAAAAATTTGCGTCTTAACTACTGGAAAAGTTTAATGAAATTTAACATACGCGTATTTGCAGAATATTTAATCAATAGTTTAAAAAATTGGTGAAAGACTTTCAATGTATTGTATCTAGAGATATTTTTAAGATGTATTTTATTTCGAGATACTTCTGTCTGATCCTAACGTTCCAGTAGGCTGGTTTCCCAGCAGGTCGATGTATAATACATGAGAATATGACTTGTCCTGCCTACTCTGAAAATTGTGGAAGCGTTTTATTTATTGAGGAAGTACACACGTGAGGTAGACGAAAATGTTAACTTTGTAAACTTGTAATTATATAGTCAAGAATTTTACAGCGCGAAAGGGATTGCAAGAGAGAGAAAATCTATAACCGATCATGCTCGGATGATCTAAATAAAATACACCGAAGAATCAAACAAAAGAAAACATATACAAAATATAAGCAACACTACATATGAAGAGGACAGGTTTAGAGAAGTAATTGGAACCCTGGTGGCATAGTACCGACTCAGGTAGTAAATATTACAAGTTGTTTCACGTACTTGCTTGCCCACCGTTATCGATATGCGTATATTTATATAAGCTTTGAGTTTCTGCAATGCGAAAACACGTGGTAAACGTGAACTCCGTTCAACCATTTATTCAACTACGATAAGATAAACACGAACGAAATAAAAACATATATCAGATTCAAAGTATAAAATATGGGCTAGGAACCCAATAAAAAGGGTCAGCTCTGAAAAACAGAATAATTTGTATAAACAAAGTTTTAATTAGAAAGTAAAGTCGGCCAGTGAAACAATAATTAGAGAAAAGTAAAAAGTTTTTAATGACTTATTTCAGGATGGAATGTTTAATAAGGGAAATTAGAATTTTCTCTTTTTCTCTACCCAGCTGCCAAGATGAGGACCCTGACCTGATGCAAAAACATATTAATTAGCTTGTATGAATCCTAGACTTTATGTCCAGTTCTGTTTTACACAAACATTTTTATTTATGTCTCCTTCGATAACTATAGTTAGCCAGCGAAATAAGTTATTATTAAGTTAGACATTAGGCAACAGCAGGTTACATTCAATTTCAATAATAACTTCTATAAAGGAGTCTCCTTATCATATTGCTTAACGAAGAAATTTTAATTAAGATATTTTTTTATTTATCTAAAAAAAAAACAAAAAACAATTCTTAGAGTATCGATTTATGAATAATACAGGATTCTCATTTAAAAATTCTACATCATTTTACAATATTTATTTCCAGCAGCTATATTAAAAGAAAAAAGTTACGAAGGAAAAAACTCAGCTGAACTTATGTAATCCTTTCCCCGAAGTATTGATGAGAAAACCAACACCGAAAATTTATTCATTCTTACTTCAGAAATATAAAGACAAGGATAGGACGTAGAAAGAAGCATGAATTGAAATAAAGAACTCCTTTTTAACAATTCCAAAAGGAATTACAGAATAAATGAAACTGTCACGGTGTCATTTTATTACGAACAGGAAAAACTATGTGAGTTGGATTTTAGAAAAACAGCGATAGGGAAATATTTATATTTTACTTCAATAAGTGAGGCGTAAATTTAAAAATAATTGAATGTCAGCATTTTCAAAATGATAAGCGAAAATATTTTTTATTTTATTTTAATGTTCATCTATTTATTCAGTTACGTTTGATTTTAAATATTTTGGTAATACAACTATTCATAAATAATTTAGTATAATAATAATACTTAAATTTGGTATCAATAGTAATAATAACAGTAGTAATTTTAATAACAGGTAGTGATTTTCTTTACTGCGTGTTCCGTACTTTATGTGGATGATGTCATCAAAAATAATAAAATTATTCTTCTGCTAATGAATAACAGCCCCTTTTACTTATTCCCTAATCAACAAGCCTCTTATTATTTCCTTTTTTTCAATGAAAATAATTTTTGTTCTAATATTTCACAATTGGGCTTAACTTTTATTTTACAACTATCTTTCCTTTTATTTTTTCTAAAAGAAAAAAATGATTCTCCGTTTATCCCACTAGATACAATAAATACTCGTAAAATTTTCCCGGTCTAAAATGTATAAAGTAATTTATAAGGTTGTTATAATAAAAATGAATTAATAATAAATTATTTAACATCAAGAGTATTAATTTAGAGTGCTAATGACGATAATAAATGCTGAAAGAATATCATAAAATAACGGTAAAGAACTCGGTTAAAACGAACGATTTTTCTTCACCAATTCAGCTCAATTGCACGAAAACAAATTATATCTTTAAATTACTTGTGGGGCGCAGTTAAAATGAATAATGTTTTGAAAATAAAAGGGCCTTTCAGATTTACTGGTACTTTTCCGGTTATTGTGTTGAAAGTTCTCTTTCTCTTTTCTTTTTAAGATCTGAATGCCACGTGGTTTCAATAACGGATTTTTTTTTATCTGAAAATAGACGATCTGAAAAATAAATGATCCTTTTATTCGTCTCTCTTTTCACGGTTTGAAAAATTATTTTAAAAAGGGAGACATAGAATACAAAAGGAGAAAAACTTTTAGTTTTTTAATTGAAAGTGTTTTCTTTTATTTCGCTCTAAAGGATTTATTAGTTTCTTTTTTTTTGTTGTTTCTGTTTCTTTTCATTTAAAGACATTTATTGAATTGAATATTTTATAAAGGACTGTTAAAAATTAACTTATTACTGGTGACTGAAAACTAAGCACAATTCACTGACTAATTCTTTCTCATAAACAGTGATTTTATTTGTTATTTAGACATTCCTCTAAAAAATAACAAGGCTTATGGAGCGGGCCTAATAACTCTGTGGAACGCTTATTACTAAGTTCATGTAAATAAGTTTTCACTTATTAAGCTTCTCTAACACTATTTAAGTAAGTCTGATCATTACAATAAGCCAAATTAAAGTTATTAAACTCAATTTGTTATTGGAATAAAAATAAACAGCATAAAAAGGAGATAAGACAACTCTCTGTTATATATATATTATGATAAATAAAGAAGCCTTTAAATCAGATTTTATATTACAGTTGTATAAAATATTACATTTCATATTCGATATGACAATTTATCTTAACAAAGCGCGACTTGTCTTAAACTTACATACGAAAATCTTTCAGCTCATATACTTCAAAATATGGCCAACTCCATGTCAAGAATTAATTAAATCTGATTAAGGAAATTGAAAATATGTTTAGCGGGTGTATTGAAAAATACACGAGAAGAAGCCAAACTTGGTCGAGGAGGAATCTAATTTAATCTCAAACATGATGGAATGAGATTCTTGTATATTTAGCGAGGCTTAACTTTATTACTGCTGATCACAAAGCTGGATGATTCTTAGTTTCAAAAAGTTTAAAATGTTCTTTTAAATTTTATCTCAATATACTAGCGAGAATCTCTATGTTAAAGATTATCAAGAGCTTTTAAGTCAATGTAAAATTATATGCCACAAGTTAAGGAGCTTCATACTAGTTTTAGTTTTGATTTCTCTGAACTCTAATTTTAATTATTTGAATTGGTGGAGATTTTAGCATGAGCACAAGGAAACCAGTTTCAACCCACTCTTTCTGGACATTCAAATAAAGCAATTACCTTAATATCTTATCAACATCGCTTATTATCTTCTAATTAACTAATGGAATTAAATCCGATGTACATAATTATATAGGTGTAATATATATACACGTTATTTACATATTACAAAAGGACAACACCATATATTATGTTATTTAATTGTGATATGCAAAGGTTAATTCCATTAACCGTTAATTTTATTAAAAAAAAAAACACTGAAACTGTTTGAACCAAAACAGTTTCAAACGTCTCAAACGCAATGTTTAATGATGCATTTTTGATAGTATTAAATATCAAATTATAATTATGAAATCGTTATATTACTGACGATAATATAATATATAATCAGATGTTTTTCATACAAAGTAATTAACTTAATGATGTGTACCTGACAATATGATTAATACATTAGTGAGAGTGCAGCAATTAGTCAGCAGGTTAAAACACCATATTACAAACACAAGTAGCATATTAGTAGCAATGACATACACTGTACAAGAATATTTGTGCTATAGCATTAAATGTGTCCGGTGAAGTAAATTAACACTTGTGAGATGCAAATTATTTATATTTTAATTCTATAATATCCCTGGTTTGGTACTTTGATTTAGGAGTAGAAGGAGGAATAAAAGAATAAGCAATCTGTAAGATTTGAAAGCATCAGGGTGTTCAAGATACTTATTTAAAACCTTTATTAATTAGGCAAAGAGGTTATTAATTAGATAAAGGAAGGAGACCCTTATCACGAACCCAAGAGCCCAGAGGTTCTTAGAGAGAAAACCTCTTAACTTATTCCTCCTTTTACATCTTACTTACTTTAAATATCCTTTGAATTAAAGATTGTCGTATTTCATTAATCATAAGTCTCTTCACAATGAAGATAATTCTTCCCAAGATAATAACAATCAGATTCCAATAATAATCAGATTATACAAAAGTCAAAAAATCTTCGGGTTAGAAATGGAATATTACTTTTTAATCAACAGTTTAATAGGCGCATAATTAGTAAGGTAATTAGTAGTATGAACTAACCGTCATCTGGCAGAGCAGAATGAGGTGAGGGCGGAGTTGGCTGAGGGGGCTGTGGCCTACGCGATTGACCGTGACCTCCGGATCCAGATGTGTTACTCCTGCCTAGATTCGGCGATGGACTAAACATATCTTGATAAACGCTCTCGTCCAGACCGTCATAGCTGTCGAAGTCAGGTGGCTCTGGATCGTCGAGCGATTCATCTGCCTCGGGCCTCTCTTCGTATTGCTCGCGCAGCACTTTCCGAGGTACTGAAACAAATAGAAAACCCCGTTTCAAACCTTCAGCACCAACTGAGTTACCAACGCGAGGAGGCTATGTGGGACACCAGAAGTTTTATGATTCTTATTAAATTTAGAATATGATATGAATTTCATTCCTCTAAATTAAGAAAATAAGTAAAATTGATCGGGGGCTTTTCAATAAATATTTAAATAAACCCTTCAATTTCTTCTCTTAATTGCCCACTATCAAAGAGTAGCGATTAGTTTAAATTATAAAAATACTTTAAATTATAATAAAACAATTAAATTATGAATGATAATTTAATATGGTACACACTTGTAATTCTGAATATAAGTGGCTAGATGGCTGAAGAGGTGTAAAACAATTGTAAATCTATAATTCATTTGAACTATTTTAACTTTAATTGAAAGTCATCTTCAGTCGTAGTACAACTTTTTTCAATTACTGTAAATTAATTATAATGCTTAATTATAAAATATAAAAGTATTATAATATTAATAATCTGTTTATTTTGCTTCCGAGCTTACCGAAGGTAACGGAAGCATTGTGTTCACTTTTGAGAACGAAAAACTTTTATGCCTCCGATTTCAAAAATTCCAAGACAGAAATCCGTTTCAGACATCAGGGAACATTTTTGGTCTCGTGTCTGTCTGTCTGTCTGTCTGTCGGTCTGTGTGTCCGCGGATTATGAAACGTGCGACGATAACTTGAGTAAATGTAAACCGATTTTGATGAAATTTGGTAGACATGTTCATTTTACCAATGCCCAGAACGAGTTCGTTGGACAACGTTATCCGTCAAAGCGTTCACGAGCAACGCTCGCGTAAACGTGAACTTTAAATTTAAAATTGGAATTGTAGGTCGGGGAAAAAATCTAACTTCATCTATTCAATGAGACAAACATTTTTTTCAAATACATTTTTTTAGTAAAACCAACAGCGACACCGCTATGAAGTGTTAAAGATCGCTAAAACTATTAATAATAAACAATATAACAATATATTAATATAACGATAATGTTAATACAACAATAAAGTACATGATAGGATGCGAGGAAGTTATGTGCCACACCAATTGGCAGTCTATTTTTATTTTGATTATTGCTTTTTAAAATCATACAAAATCATCATATAAAATCATTTAAAATCATTTACAAAATAAACAATATAACAATAAAGTAATATAACAATAATTGTTATAGTACATGATAGGATGCGAGGAAGCTATGTGCCACACTAATTGGCAGTCTATTTTTTATTATATTAAAAATCCAACATTCAAAATTTAAATCTAATTAATTTAACAATAATTAACATTAGTTATCGATATTGAAACTTACAAAAGTCGAAAAAAACAGTTATACAATCTGTCTCCATATAAGAGAGTTAAAGAGGTTTTTAAAAAATTAATTCTTTACGAAAACAATTAACAAACAATACAAATATAACATTAACTTTTTTTAAATTTTTTTAAAAAATAATGTGACTGTAACAGTAAATTGAAGATGAAATTTTAAAGAAATACTATGACATTATGATGAGATCTAATCTATCACTGAGAACCTTGTTTGATTCTAAGAGTGATTTCAAGTTTAATCTTAGGTTTGTTCCAACAGAGCCTCGGACGGTTCTAGAACTGCCGGGAGCATGCGCAGTATCGAAAGACCGTTCCTACACGCTTCTCGGACGGTTCTGGAACTTTTAGTCCCGTGTTCCAACAGAAAGTCGAACGGTTCTGGGACAGTCCTAGAACCGTGAAAACAGTCCCCGGGCTGAAGAAGGAACTCGACCAGAACTACTAATACTAATATACGGAGGCGTGTAGGTTATACTACTACTACTGTTCAACTATAACCTAACATTTGTTTTCGTTTCTTTTCATGATATCTTCTGTTTCCTAGCGTGTTTTGTTTCTCTCTCCTCAGTTAATATTTAGACTACTTCTTTCTTTCTTCTTTACGTATTATTTTTTATCATGATAGTATATTGGAATAATAAAATATAATTTATATTTTATTTATTCCTCATGATAATTAAAATTTCTCATAGCGACTTTGAGTCCTTTATAAGAATTACCTACGATCTTTTTGTCTGTACATCCGCCGATGATTTACAGACAAGAAAAAAAACAAAACAGATAAATTGTTCTTATAATTTTCTTTTTTGTAGTTTTGAACCCTTTATTTGTAAATATTTCTTAATGTGTGGTTGACCTTTTCTTATATAAGGGTTTATTTTTAATAAGCCAAGATAAAATTCACATTTTATCATCCGAAACTTGATTCCGAGATCTCTGTGAAGGAGGGGTCTTACGAACCCGGGGATATCATTAAAATCTGTTGCATATACGTCTGTATGTTCGTATTCGTATGTAACTAAACCTTTAATAACATATCGCTTCAAGATATCGTATTGAGATGCGGTTTGCGACATTTTTTACAACTTTTGTCGGAAAAACTGATGGCGACAAACCCGAACATCGTAGCTCACGACGTTTCGGAGCTGTAGTCACTTAAGCACGAAATCGGTCTGTCGACGATAACTTCAGTAGACATTATTTGATTTCTATTTTATTTGGGGTATATATTATTATGTGTCCTATTTGGTAGATTGTACCTATACTTTTTGGGCACAAGTGGTTTTGGAGATATTGGCATTTTAATGTTTTTACTTCCATGAAAATGGGTGTAAATACTGAGCTCTCTCTTGATCGCGTATTGACTCCACAACATTTCATGGAAGTCATGTGTAGGATTTCCACACCGGTACTTTTTATATGATTTAACAGTTAATGTTTAAAAAAATTACAATTTATACAAACAAATTTTTAATAGGCAACTGAAACTAAAAGACAGGATTGTTACGAGCCTGACGAATCCCAAATGTGAGAGCGAAATATAATCATTCAGAAATGACAGTGTGATAAATTTGTAATTTTAAAAACTATTTGCTCTAATGTGCATTCTTATAAACTTTGTTGAGTTTAACAATAGAATATGTTCACGTAAGTAATCCATTTCTGAGTGAACATAAACAAAACAAGTGGAGAGATACGAAGAGGAAAATAAAAACAAGATAAAGAGAGGTAACATGAAGGTTGCAGTTCTGAAAGAGTTCTTAAATCGTTCCAACAGGCTCCTCTTTTTGAATCAGTTCTGAACCAGTCCTCATAGACGCATGCGCATTAAAAAATCCTGAACTGGTTCTAGAACCGTCCTCGAATTGGCTGTTGGAACAAACCTCTTATTTATTTCGAGAATAAATGCCTCATTCAGAAACTGTGAAAAAAAGAAGAGTAGTCTTGCTCATGAGAGTAGAAGTGAAGTGAGGTTATGGACTAAAGAAAGGGTAGACTTGGCCACAATGTAGATATCACTACTGTGATAAGAGGAATTTTTTTTTTGGTTGGGGTCTGGGAATTGGCTCTTTTGTCACGGTTAAGTTTTTGCAGAGGATATCATTTCTTTTTGTTGGCTTCAGCATCGTTCGTGTAGATTTGATTTTTTACGAGTCACTGGAGGGAGCAAGACCACCGAATTTTCCTCTTATTATATACATTAGTTGTTTGAACTTTATATTTTTGTGGTTGCTGAATCCGAATATGAGAAATCTAAATTTATCCTATACGAACAGTTTTTACGGAAAATACGCCTAAATTGTAAGATTGCAGTGTTGCCCAATTTTTTTTTAGTATTAGCAAGAACTGTTTAGGCGATAAATTGGATCGAAAACCAAAAATAACACAGCGCATTTTCCGGGAAAACTGTACGCATAAGATGAAATTGGACTTCAAATTCAGATTCAGCACACAAATTAATTTAGAAAATGATATTTTCATTCTTGTACCTTTTTTACAAAACTTTATTAAGAACATAATAGTAAATTTACTAAATTTTTAAATATAAACAAATGACACAGCCTCAAAATACAAATTGAGGCTTACTAACACAATAAAAAAATGTGGTCATGTTACATGGCACTCTGGAAAAAGTTAACCCTCATTTTCAGAGCAAACAGGGCGATTTAATAAAACAATAAATAGGTACTCGATTTAACGAGCATTTGTGTGAGATTTAAGCCATCCAATCAGAAATAAAATCGGTCAATAATTGGGGACGCTGTGAGAAATGAAAGCCAAACAAATAAAATACTAATCAAATCTGTCTCTAACTAAGATGACGCAAAGATAAGAGGGTGAGAAAAATTCGGGTGAATTGGTTTAAGTAAAGATACCCTGCATGCTTACTGGAACTTGGCCTTGCGCTTATCATTACTCTAGAAATTCCACTCTTTTCTAGGGTTTCGAAGTCATCCTAGAAACCCTTATGCTTTTTTGTTCGTCACATCTTGAATCATATCTCTGGACCTATTGTAGCTGGAGATTTGAAATTTAGTACAAAAGTTAAACTTTTTTGCCCAAAAAACAGGAAAAATGTCGCGAACTTCATAACTCTTAATTTCTTTGATTAGAGAACAATTATTACGAACTGATCGAAACATTTTTTATTTTTGAGAGGGGTATCATTTTATAAGTATTGAAATGTAGATCTCAAATATAATATATCGCGTTTCCATACACGGCCATTTTATCCTCGAAATTACCAAAGCATAACCCCCCATAAAATGTCCCTCCTCGCTACCCCATAAGGACAGCTCCTAAAAATAAAGAAAAAATACATAAATATATATCTCTGTGGATCAATGATATTACCGGGAGTTAATATAAAAAAGTCAAATTTTAGACATTTTAGCTTGCTATGGTGACCCAAAATTTTTTTGAGTGGGATATCATTTTAAAGTTATTGAAATGTAGAACATAAATATGCAAGTACTTGACGGGATTTTTTTCTTATTCAATACAGCATACTGATTCAAGTTCCCTGAAAATTTTATGTGTGTTATCTCCATATGTTTCAAGAATTACAATTAAATAATAAAATTTATTTATCTCCAGTAGGTGGAAAAAGTTATGATTTTGAATTAGTTTAGAGGGACTAAAACAAGTCTTTTCATCCCTGAACTCAAAAAGTAGGGAGAAAAAGTAAAAGTAGGGCGAAAAAGTAAAGTAGGGCAAAAAAGTAAAGATTGCAACTTAATTATTATATAAATAGTAGAAAATGAATGGCTAATGTAATGAAGATGTTGAAATCAGGTTGGCGGCACTGCGCTTTTTTGACCATGTTTATCTTTGTTTGGAACCTGCATCTAAATAACCTTCTATTTGAGTTTAATTCCAATTCTTATTTGTTTTTAATATTAAATCTCTTATATCTGCTATTAAATGGGCTTAAAATTATTGTTATTTATTAAAATAATAAATAAAAACTGTGCAATGGACGAAAATGTGTATTTTCTTCCTACTGGAGGTAAAATATTGATAATTATCTCCCTCGGCTGCACCTCGGGAGCTAATTAGAGTTATTCTAATTAGCAATTTAAGTAGTAATTTAAGTCTAATTCCCTCGGCTTCGCCTCGGGATTTTGGGACCATGGTTTCTTCGGCTTCGCCTCAAGAACCAACTTTTTCGTTCAGGGAATAATGGCTTACTTTACTCCCTAGGTGCATAAATAAATATTTCATGTATAGTATAATATATTATACCGCCAATAATATATCATATTAGGTGAAGTTACTCACCACAAGTATAAACGACTTTCAGGTACATTCTAGATTCCTTTCGACAAGGGTTGCCAAAGGTTGCCGCATCAGCTGATAAAGTGCACTTTCTTTTTCCATGACATAAGTGCATCACAGTTTCAGTAGCGTAGCTTACAAGGCATGCTGAAACAATAAAAAAAAAAAATAATAATAATGAAATATAAAATTACAAAATATATTAATAATAACAATAACTAATATTTAACAATATAACAATGGAAGTATTAACAATCTTCATACATTTTATAAGAGAAATAGAAAGAGAAAAAAAAAGAGAAATTGAAAGAGAGAGAGAGAGTGAGAGAGAGGGAGAGAGAGAGAGAGAGAGAGAGAGAGAGAGAGAGAGAGAGAGAGAGAAAAAGAGAGAAATTTACATTCAAAAACTGGTCTGACACTTATGACACATTCATCTGTAAAGGTGTGCATAAGTCCCCTTATACACTAAGAAAATCCTATATAAATGGTAAGTTTTCCAATGATAAATCTAGTTTCCGAGATTTGAGCGAACAATAATGCCAAAGAATGGAAAAAATAAAGTTAAACATGTATATAATAAAGAAAATAAATAATATCTGAGGAGGTTAGGTTCCAACATCTGTCTCAACTCCTACTCTGATTCTTTTTCTAACGGATTTTGACTCGCTTGATTGCCGGCGTTGTAAAATTAAGTTACTATTTGTGGAGGGACTTTTTCTTTATTCTCACTTAAGCCTCTCAACTGATCATTTTGAGAAAGGGTATAACAAAGCTGTTAAGAATAAAATCAGACTGATTTCTTCATATTTGGCTAAATCATGTTACAAACTGAAATTAGTTTAAGAAGAGAGTGTAAAGTTTTATGATCAATATCTAACATTACAGTTTGGTTTTAATTTATATAATAATAAGTATTATTAGTTATTAAAAAGAAATGTATATACAGACAAAATTTAAACAAATCATGCAAAATTATTATTAACTATAAAATTCGTTCTAAATATAAAAAAAGGATTATAATTTATATCTTCGTTCTTACTTAAAAAGAAATAAATTTTAAAATCCTTTAATGCTCATGATAGAGTTGGGAGAAGAATAAGTGCCCTTTTACATTTAATTAAAAAAGGATTAGGACTCTAATCCTTTTTTTTTAGCACAGTAAAACTAGTTTAGTACGTGATAACTCGTTGATTCATTTTACTTGCGTTTTTTTAAAGTGTTTCATTTATAGTCTAACATTCGAGATAAATCGATTTTTCAAAAAAATCCTCTAAATTTAAAACTGTAGCTGTAATATTGGCCTTTGTATAAACGTTAGCTTTTAAAAATATACACGATTATATGAAGCAGTCCTACTCAAATATTTTAGATAAAATATCCACAGCATTTAAAGTTTCTAAACTAATGACAGGCTATATTTTCAAAATTCTGGCAAATTGAGTTACTCAATATTTTCAGTTTTTAGAGCCTACAGGTTTTCTGGAGATGACAATCTTATTTATAATTCGTTAAGTCAACGATCAACATTTTAATTCCACTGCTTTGAGAATCATTTACTATCTAATGACATTCAACGTATCTCTAAGAGCCATCACTCAACTCTTTTGCATTCTGACTTCTTTTCCTCTCATAGCGGAAGGATACATTCGGTCGGCTACTTCGTTCTCTCCAAAGAGATCAATCAGTCAAGAGATGCTATCTAGTTCCACTCTTAACATATTTTTATTCCCGCAAACAACCTCATGTTATTTGTTGCAATGTAGTCTGCCCTGCCTGTCACTTTCTTTTTTACTGTTAAGTATACTCTAATCCTAGGAAAAATATCCTACCTTATTTGAATCTCTCTCACAGATCCACTTACGACCCCGATGACCTGAAAGCGGCTGCTTTACTTAAATATATCTCTGCAGCTCTTTCCATCCGATAGATATAAAGTTCTCCAGATATATCTCCTAACATATTATAAGGAGATTTTCATCTTTCTCCTTTCCTTCTTTTATACCTCTATATTTACAATTCCCCCCCATATATTCCATATCCTTATTATCTCTAACATATATTAATATCAGCTTGGTTTTTAAAAAATCAAGTTATCAAATTAAATTTTTAGGGTCAGCAGGAAAAACTAAAGACCTTATACGTTTGACTACGTTCAAACTAAAGCGTAAAACTTATACATTGACTTAAGTTAAAACAAAAGATCTTATTGCGTTTGTCTGTTTGTCTGGTCGTTAACGCACGCACCTCCAAAGTACCCAATACGGAAAATTTGAAACTTTTCAGTTATTTTATGTGTACAAACTCAAGCAAAGAAAATTATAAGTCCTAAAAAATCATACATCACATGTTTGTTGGTATAAGTGCGTCATGTGGGGTGTTAAATAAAGTTTCTTTTCCGTGGTAGGCTGTGAAATAGTCACTTTAGAGCCTAAAAAACATAGCTAAAATCCATTTTTTTTTCTTTACGTGGACTTAAAAAATCTTATCATTCCCCCTAGCTGTAAAGAAATAGTTATTTATTTAACTAGGCAGCAAAATGGAATTTTGCTGACAAGTTTTTAAGTTTTAGTTCCGAGCCAAAGGCGAGGATAGGCTAAACAAATTTACTGCAGAGGCGAAGCCGAGGCAGGAAATTTACTATTTTACTGACGAGGCGAAGCCGAGTCAGGAAAATTACATGTTGACTGACGAGGCGAAGCCGAGGCAGGCAAATGTTAATTACCTGCTGAGGTGTAACCGAAGCAGGTAATCTTTAAACGAGTCAGGAATGTTTCCTTTGCTGCATAGTTACATACAATATTTTATTGTATAATTGTGACACTCCTTTACAGGGAAATTACGTTTCCATGATGAAATAAAGTTGTTTCTATTTTAGAAATTGTAATATAAACGATTATATCAGGTATTCATACTCTAAGATTTTAGTTGAAATATAGCTTTTGCACGTAAATACTTTCATGATTATATATATGAGATTTGTGTTTAAACATAAACTTGCGTGTTTGTAATTACAGTCAATTCTTACATTTATAACATATAGTGGCTTTTTTATTTAAGCAGGATAAGCTTAAAACTGTAATACATTTTTCACTTTTAAATGTATATGTGTTTAAATCCATAACAGTAGAATAGGACTGTGTATTGCAAGATTTGAAAAATAAATAAACAATAATATAATTTTTAGTTTAAATAGTTAAAACTTCCGGAATTAAGTGGATGTAAAATTTGTATGTTCAAAGTTTGTGTTCTTTCAAATGTTATGTTAGTGTTAGTATATTTTTAAAATATGTCTTATAATTTATTAGGCTCACTATCTGATAAGAAACAAGCTCTCAATTTTATTATATCAAGTTTAAGATTACTGTTTAGCTAAGGAAGAACCACTTCCTTCTTTGGAATCATTTAGAAGCATTTTAGAAAAAGAAGCACAAGATTCGATTTGTTTATTGTTCTATTTCCATCAGATTCTTACCCTTTTTCCGATAAATAAATTTCAAGCAGAGATACGGGAAGAGAAATTATTGAACAATCGAATCTTCTTTTTGCGCTTTCTTCCTTTGATGAGGCACCATCCATTATGAGAAGCCGATATAATTAGGTTATTCGTTTTGTTCTTATCTTCCTAATCGCTTCCCCGTATACCTTTGGGTCTTCGTATTTTTTATTCACTTTTTCTTTTATTTAAAAGTAGAACAAATTGGAGCCTCGTGCCTTCCCATTGATTTCCGAATTAGAATTTCATTCTTTCAATCCCCCTGATAAAATTACGAAGAAAATGAGCAGAGAATATAAAATTTTTTCTTTTTTTTTCATTTCAATCTTCCTCTCATTTAACACGAGAAGAGAAAAAAGTTAAATGTCGTCATTAATTTTTATTTTTTCAAAAGGCGAAAAATGGAATCTTTTTGAATAACTGCTGACCATTTTTTTTTTTTTTTTTTATAAATGGATCGAAATGAAATATAATGTATTCGAACAAATAATAAGAATAAATTATAAATAGTTCACAGAATTAAGTACAAGAATTTTCTAATTATAGTCAAAATACAAAGGGCCCAGTATCTGAGCACAACATCAAACTCAATGAATCTTTTTATAGTTATCACTCGGTGCTCTAATACTTAAGATCAATTTATTAATATTAATAAACTTGTATGATCGTCGCCTCCCTCCTGAGACCTTTTCCTTGAGTAATCACCACTAGAAGCGCGATTGATTGAAAAATGGCATGAAACATCTTCTCCAGCACCCACCGGCTTCCCTAGATGTTTTAATCTTCAATGTTCCCGTCCTGGCACTGGACTATAACCATCGTCGACTAAGGCGGAGCCGAATATAACGCGGATATTTTGGGTGATCTGGTGAAAATGTCCCATGCCCTTTCTGAATAGATCGAGTCTCCAGAGCCGATTAGGCAAGGCATATGTTTCAGTATGAAGATAAGGATCGTACAAACCTTGTAACTTTTTGGAAAAACTTTCCAAATGAAAAATACAATAATTAAAAACAATGAAAAGTATTGAAACATATTGTTACAAGTCTAGTTAAAAGCTAGGCCTCAAAACGACCCATAGTGCAAGAAGCCTAACTCAACAATTTAAGGAGAGAATATACAAAAAATCATAAATAAAATTGATTTATTGCTTATACTATAAAGCCACATGGCTAACTGACTCACTGACTGACATTAATGTGTACCCACTTCCAGAAGAGCTAGAGACTTGCGGTTTGCGCCATTCGGCGCGCAACGTCCATATTGTGAACAAAAATAACTATAAAAAGTTCACTTTTCCCCCTTCTTCCCTCCTTAAAAAAATAATAATGGGTGACTTGATTTTTAAGCTGGTTTGGGGGCTTATTGCGGCTAAACGGTAAGTCGTATTAGAAAAAGGATAGCAAATGTGGTAACTGATTTTAAAAGATCTACAACTTTAGTCCTATGAGTTTTTGTCGTATCATCATCGGTTGTACCTTAGATGGTGATAATTTTGTTATTTTTTGGTTTTATTTTTTTCCATTTTTGTCTTTGAATGGCCATAGTTTCTATAATAGTTGGCCGATTTTATTTCTGATTGTGGCGATTGAATCTCACACTAATGCTCTTTAAATTGAGTATATTTTATTTCATTAGTTCATCCTACTTGGTGAGTACATGAGAGTAAACTTTTTCCCATGTGCCGTGTCACGTGACCACTTTTTTTGGTTTTTAATATTGTGTCGTATATCATTTTAAAGGCCTTGATATGTACATTAAAGCTTTTTTATTTGTTGATTTTTTAAAAATGTTGTACATGTACTTTAGTACCGATTTATAATTTTGTTGAAGGTTAAAGGGTTTAAATACTTTTTTAATATTAGGTTTTTTATTTATATGTATTTATTAGTTAAATGAATGCCCTTTTGTTTTGTTTGTTTTTTAAAAATATAATTTTGTTACCTCAGAGTACAGGGGTACAAATGTTAAAGTTAATCTTTTATAATATGATGTATATCGTTGAAATGCTCTTGCATAGTAGATTAATTTTTGTTATATTCTATTTTGCGTTATTTTTAGTTTTGAGGGGGGTAAAATAAAAAAAAAACTTTTTATACAGCGGTTTCAACGATTTGGTTGCAGTTTTATATTTGTTTATTAAATTAATTATATGTGCGCTAACTTTTGGTGCATGTTGGAGGCTTTGTTTCTCCAACAAATGTTTAAATTACTTCAACTTTATTAAATATTTACTGGAACAGTGCCACGCCGTTCCAACTTTTTGATTATTTTTATCGAGGTATTTTTCTTAATTCGGTCTTTTCTTTGTGAGGAAGCTATGTGCCACATTAATTGGCAGAGTATTTTTTAGAGCTCTAATGACGCATAAAATCATTTTATTTGTATAATCTCCTAAAAATTAATTTACTTTCCATACTTTATCTCTGTTTTAAAATTGTATTACTTTTATATTGCTTCTAAACAGAGGTTCAAATATTTAAAAAAAAAACATATCTACTTGTGCCATGAATTTTATATTTTGCTTCCGAGCTTACCGAAGGTAACGGAAGCTATGTGATCGTTCTGAAGAACGAAAAAATTTTAGGTCTCCGATTTCAAAAATTCCAAGACAGAAATCCGTTTCAGACATCAGGGAACATTTTTGGTTCCGTGTCTGTCTGTCTGTCTGTCGGTCTGTCATTCAATTTTTGCGAACCACCATATCTTAAAAACTACACGTCCAATTTTAATGAAATTTGGATGGTAGGTCATAATTAGCCCATTGTTGGTCCCATATAAGTTTCAACCTTCTGCGCTTATTTGTTTATCATCCACATGCTCACAAACATACATTTATTTACAGCCATATCTTTAAGAGTAATCATCTGATTTTTATGAAATATTTATGGTTTGTCGAAAGTAGCCTGCAGATAACACCTACCTAATTTCAACCTTCTGCGCACTTTAAATCGTGCTAAATTAGTATGTCTTCTTATATTATAAAGCCGCATGGCTAACTGACTCACTGACTGACATTAATGTTTACCCACTTCCAGAAGAGCTAGAGACTTGTGATTTGCGCCATTCGACACGCAACGTCCATATTGTGAACAAAAATAACTATATAAAGTTCACTTTTCCCCCTCCTTCCCCCCTTAAAAAAATAAAAATGGGTGACTTGATTTTTAAGCTGGTTTGGGGGGGGGTTATTACGGCTAAACGGTAAATCGTATTAGAAAATGGATAGCCCAAGTGGTAACTGATTTTAAAAGATCTACAACTTTAGTCCTATGAGTTTTTGTCGTATCATCATCGGTTGTACCCTAGATGGTGATCATTTTGTTATTATTTGGTTTTATTTTTTCCATTTTTGTCTTTGAATGGCCATAGTTTTTATAATAGTTGGCCGATTTTATTTCTGATTGCGGTGATTGAATCCCACACTAATGCTCATTAAATTGGGTATATTTTATTTCATTAGTTCATCCTACTTGCTGAGAACATGAGAGTAAACTTTTTCCCAAATACTGCGCCGTGTCACGTGACCACTTTTGTTTGTTTTTAATATTGTGTCATATATCATTTTAAAGGCCTTGATATGTACATTAAAGCTATTTTATTTGTTGATTTTTTTTTATAAAATTTTGTACATATACTTTTGTACCGATTTATAATTTTGTTGTAAGTTAAAGGGTTTATATACTTTTTTGATATTAGGTTTTTTATTTATATGTATTTATTAGTTAAATGAATGCTCTTTTGATTGTTTGTTTTTTAAAAATATAACTTTGGTACCTCAGAGTACAGGGGGTAAAAATGTTAAAGATAATCTTTTATAATATGATGTATATCGTTGAAAAGCTCTTGCATAGTAGATTAATTTTTGTTATATTCTATTTTGTGTTATTTTTAGTTTTGAGGGGGGTAAAATAAAAAAAACTGTTTATACAGCGGTTTCTACGATTTGGTTGCAGTTTTATATTTGTTTATAAATTAATTATATGTGCGCTAGCGTTTGGTGCTTGTTGGAGGCTTTGTTTCTCCAACAAATGTTTAAATTTCTTCAACTTTATTAAATATTTACTGGAACAGTGCCGCGCCGTTCCAACTTTTTGATTATGTTTATCGAGGTATTTTTTTTAATTTGGTCTTTTCTTTGCGCGGAAGCTATGTGCCACATTAATTGGCAGAGTATTTTAATTTATATCAATTTAATAAGACATTGTTAGCTATGCCCTGTCGCAGTTTTAACACTGTTTTTATATAGTTTTCCAAAGCGACATCACAGCCATAAAACGATAATAAAAAAAAAAATAATACGTAGGAAAGAACAACCAAAAAAACCATATCCCTGAAAAAATTTAATAGAAATCAATTGCAGCGAACTATTTTAGCAAAGACACAATTTCAAAGAATATAGAAATAAAACTTCCTGTAAAACGACCAAAAAAACATAAAAAATAAAAAGGAAAGTGTAAGAAATACGTGACTAAAAAAAAAAAATCTGTAATAATCATAAATTGTACAAGAGCTACCACCCCGATACTTAGAAATTCTTGCAAATGTATTAACTCCCAGCTGGTTAGAATTAAACTGGCCAGACCACGTTCAAGCAATAATGAAGTTGCGTCTTTAATACAGCCGGTTCAAATAGCTTTATTAAGCAATTTAGTTGTTCTAATGCCTAGTCGATTTTTTTTTGTCGAAAAATATTAATAGGAAGAAAGAAATATAGTTAAATAGTGAACAGTACACTTATAGAAGATAAAGAGAATTAATGCATCAACTAACATATAGAATAAGTTATAGCTTCAGTTTACACAACACAGGTATTAATTAAGAAAACTCTCTGTAGCATCTAGATTATATTCTCGCTCAATAATTTAATTTGCGGATGTTTCTTAACGGCATATCTCATCAAATTAATAAAATGTACATTAAAAATAATATTCTCCGTAGCGAAGCGCGTTAATCTTGCTAGTAATTTATACAAATTGAAAGATGTACGTTCTTAACAGTTCTTACGATCTTAACAGTTCTTAACACACAGTTCTACAGCAAATTAATAAAATGTACATTAAAAATAACACTCTCCGTAGCGAAGCGCGTTAATCTTGCTAGAGGTCGACCAAGAAGTCATGAACACGGGAGAAACGGAAAGCTTAACTTCGTTTAAAATCGGAACTTCCGAGTAGTGCCGAAGTCAGTACAGTCAGGTGCTAAGATAATACCCATTTCTAGTTTGTATGACATGCGCAGTTATGTCAAATCTCAAGAATAACAACAGCAAGGTTCCCAATCTGTTAGGTTTCCTGTTTTGTTTGTTTTTATACAGTACAAATTATAGTCACAACTATCCTAAACAATTTGTGTACGATCCACAAATCCACGGGATGATGCAAATGCAAAGGACGCTACAAATAACGGGGTTGGAACAAACTTATTATAATATGTAACTTAATAATATTAACTTATAATATTAACTTATTATATGTATTTGTTATTATAAAAGTGATTGCTCTCCATGACAATTAATATCTGTATGGATAGGTACTTCTGTTGTTAAACTGCCACTCCCGCCAATGTTGTGTTTAAAATACAAATACACATTGTAAACTATTTCACGTCCTTGACTGTGAAGAGTCTTTCTTCCTAATTTTGAATTCGTATTATTATCCATGTTTTTATTAATACCAGGAAATTTAATTTACTAAATAGTAAAAAAATAATTCACAAAAAAGTAACAACCAAAATCCAGGAATAAAAAAGTATCAAATCAAACTCAGAAATAAAGAGAAAGAAAAAAATTGATTAAGAAAGAAGAAAATCGATTTAGATTTAAAGAATATTATTGTGAATAATCAATAAATAATAATATAAAGATATTATCATATATTATTAGTTATTTCTTATCAGGTACAGTGTTGCCTGTTGCAAAAAATATAGAAGTTATCAAAAATAAAATTATTAATAACAAAAGAACAACACTGTGTTTTTTGACAATGGTCTATTTTATTAAAAACTGACTATACATGACGACACTAGCGCACTCCTCTCATTTCCATGACTTCTTGGTCGACCTCTAGTAATGTATACAAATTGAAAGATGTACGTTCTTAACAGTTCTTACAGTTCTTAACTTTTACAGTTAAAATTTACTGTCATCTTAAAGAGAGTAACATTTCAAATTTAAAAAAGAGCTAAGTTGTTGATACATCTACGAATAAGTGGTAGGCAGTGTAATATTGTACAGTTTTGATTAATTCCAACCATTTCTAATCAAAATAGCGAGAAGCAATGGTCTTTATACTGTTTTTTAACGTTGTATAGTTTACTTTTGTTTCAATTAATACAATATAAGAGATTATAAGTTTCACCAACCTTTAAACTAAGTTTCATATTTTTAAGTTTACAGACAGACTGACAGACAGAATAGAGAGGCTATAACTATAGTATAGAGAAATCTCTTAGTCTTAGTTTAGAATTCGTTTCGGACGTTTATAAAGCTCTTGACTTTTTACTGTGTAATTTACACACGGTATAAATGTCAACAAGAAAATTATCACTTTCAGAAAAAAATAAGCTACTCAAAGACGTAGATAAAGGAATGAAGAACGAAGAAGTATCCTGTAAATATGAAATCGCTTTGAGTTTAGTGTCAACAATTTTAAAAAACCGGGATTTAATATTTAAAATATACGAACAAGTGGAGATCCTAAAAAAATGTCTAGAGGTCATAAGTATATGAAGACGTAATGAAGCAGTTCTGCAATGGATGAAATTGGTACGGAATAAACATTTTTCTCTACCAGGAACTCACATTTTTTCTGTAGACCGATATTTTCTGGAACCATCAATTTGGTTGTCAATTTGGGAGGTCCGACTGTATTTTACATTATTATTTTTTTTTCTTTTTTTTTTTTTTTTCTTTTGGGTTTTAGTCCCGATCAACTGCTAGGGTTATTACAGGACGGGGGTTATCCGGCCACTTTACTCATCTAATCGATGAGATCATCAGTGTGAAACATGTCTTACCCCGCTGGGATTCGAACTCACAGCCGGGGTTTAGACCTTGGTTTCAGAGTCGAGTGCGCTAACCCCTCGGCTACACCGGCCCCTTACATTATTATTGTTATTATTTTAACTTTTTCGCGAAGAAAAGAGAGGAGATATAGAGACCGACACTGATGATGGCGATGTCTTGTGCCAGACTGTATTTCGCCAAATAAAAATAAAAGAGTGTGCTAGACTTGATAAAACCAAAAAAAAAAAAGAAATAATAATAATATTGATATATACAGTATGCCCACGGATGGAATTGCCTATGCGCGTAAATTCAAAAAAAAAAAAAAAAAAAAAAAAAATTCGAAGAAAAGTCACTCTTCCTAACATTTCCTGCCTGTTCTTAAATAAAGATTTAAAGTATTAATTTTTATTCAAGATGTACCCTGCACTCAAAAATATAATTTTCTAAAATCTTACAAGAGGAAATCGGACCAAATTTCGACAATTTTTTTTTAAACTATTCCAAATTTCTTTATAACATAAAAATTTCACTTAAAACATAATTACAATAGACTGCAATAATAATATCAAAATTATTTAATATAAGATTTTTAGGAGTAGATCTCTAGGCCACTGTCTCTTCAGACGTCTTGGAGGGTTACCTGGAATATGTTGAGTGGATAGGAGTTGTACAAGAGGATTAGAATGATGGAATAAGGATTCACGGAACTTTTTATATCAGGATTCGAATAAATTTCGGACAAAAGGAACATTCAGGTCTTCATGGAGAGTAAGGTTGGAAATGGAGCATCAGTAATTTTTCTAAGAATTTTTGACTGTAGGATTTGGAGAAGACGGGACTTTGGAGGCTTATAAATAAGATTTCCCCTAAATATGTCGTAGATGTAGATAATAAGTAAAAGTATAATATCTGTTCAAAAAGTTTAATGTAATAAGTATCCATCGCAAGGACACTAAAAGTATACTTAACTATCATCGTTACATTACATTTATCGTTACTTTTCCAATTATTGAACATATTATGTTTAATGCTGAAAAATACACTTACAATTTTTTTAATTACTCACACTTTATTACTCAAAATACTAAAAATAATGAGCCATTTCGTCTTTAGAAAACTTTCATTAATTTACATTAATACACGAGAATAAAATTATGTTCAGAGACACATAGAAGACGAAATGTAGATACTACATTATGTATTATAATATACGATACCAAGTTGACTGCCTCTATAAACATAAATTATTTTCTTGTTTAGATAATGCAAATAGAGAAAGCCTACATTCATAATTTTGAATGCAAAGCACTTGAGTAAATTTACAATGGAGCTATTCAATTACATTAATGATGACAGGAGCAATTTCTTAAAGTTTAAACAGTAAGCGGAGAACAATAGTGTTTTATTAATTCAATTTAATTATTAGCTTTATCGTTCTACATATTTAATTTACTGGTTAAACGCAGCCGTTATAAAAGAAGAATAGCTATTTGCTTTAGAGATTTGTAATTTAAATCTCGGTACCGCAGATTCTTTATTTTAGTGTGAATTCCTTTGATAAAACTCAAAATAACACTGCTTTTAATAACTATATTAATAAATTATGGTATTTAATCTTACTTTTGAAAAAAGGCCGCATTTAAACTTAAAATAGATGGAGGTAGTCTACCAAATTTATCAAATACCATGATGGCAGCTACCAGTTAAAGCAATACTAGAGTCAAAATCTAAATGTTTGCCCCCTTTGATTATTATTCATATAAACTTTGGCAATTTTCGACCACGAGTTGGTTACATCTTTTCTACATACATCACACATAGGAACGTCGATGTGGCGAATAACATAGAATTTAGATTTGAATCAAAGCTTGCCCTCTATAAAAGGTATGAATTATTGAAATTTTTAATTGTTTAGGACGGAGGAATTTTCAAACTTTTGGAGTCATAGAACTGCGAAAATGGGTCGCACAAATTAAAGGACATCGTGAATTATATTCCTACTATGCAGACAGTTAATGCATGTAGGGGTCACTTGAATAGATCTGTAACAGAAATAAACATTCAAAAGAGATACGTATAACTATAATGTTTATTTTTCAGTGTGATTTAATCTTTTAAAAACATAGATAATACATTTGAAAATATTCCACTGTTTACTATTTACCCTAGAAACCACTAATAGAGTTAAAACATCTTGTATTCGATTCCATACAAAATAGCTAAAACCACGAAACATTTTGACATGCTTACTGCTTAGTTAGGATATAACAAATTATAGTAACTTAAACTATGGAAAGGAAAACAACCACGATGTGTTGTTGAAAACCACATCACTTTGACATGCCGAGTATAATTTGTAAAATGGAATAACCAAAAACTAATCTACTCTGGACAAACCACAAAACAAGAAGTAAAACCCAATGTGGTGGCAACTTTTGAAACGTTAGTTAAGACGTAAGTTTGTAGTTAAGTCCAAATTAATGTATTTAATTATAACTTTAATGAATTACCTCTCTCTTTGATAATTTAACTTTATATAACTGGTGATACATTATACCAATGATGTTTAACTGGGATACTTTATCATTAAAGGAAGCTTAAAATGAACATATATTTCGTCTTAACATCCCAAATTTCTATTTCCAGCCTATCCTTTATAATTTTATCCTTCATAAAAACTAAATAAATTGTCAGTTCAGTACAATAAATTCACTCATTTGTAGTCTTTCTATACATGTTTTAGGTTTAGGCGAACAATATTTCAGCGCTTTACTTTTTAAAGTCTGCAGTGTATTCCGATTTTATCCATATAGTAGACCCACATCCGATTTTAGACATAATATAAAAATATGCCGCTCTCTGCAGTCGCGTGGTTCGCAGGTTTAACCCCTGACTATGTATTTGACGTAAATAAAATAATAATATACAATTTGTTTTTTTTCTACATTTAGTATGCATTATATTACGTTCGTAATGCCTTGAGAAAACTAAATACAGATGACTACAGGTTATTCAGGTCATTGCAGGTGATTACAGGTTATTTACATCGAAGTTTAGATGCAAAGAGTTCAAATATTTTAGAAATAAATTGCTGATACTGATGAAATTTTCTCTCCAAAGGAGACCTTTCTCCTTTAAAGGATTTAAGAATTGTCGATATTTTGACATTAAGCGGCTCCTGAATTTAGGCAGGAGCCATCCTTTATTACCTGTAAATAAGCTTGAATCTACAAAGCCCTTTGATATGAAAAGCAACCCTAACTAAAATCCGACAGATTTAGCTTTAATTCATATTTAGATCATAACTAACTACCTCTTGGAACTTTGGGCATGGTATTTCGAGGAATAAACTTATTTTACCTCTTTGAAATAAATGCTACAGAAGATGGAAAAACCAAAATTTAAATAAATTTTTTATATTGTGTTAAATAATATTCTAAATGTTGTTTTATATTCTTGATCAAGACTTATTGTTCGGCAAGGGTTGGAAGAGAATATTTTTATATACTATACAAGGTGTTTTTATAATAGTTAAACAACGTTTAGAGCATATAAAACAAGAAAAATAAAGACGAAAATCCTCAATAAAATGTTTTGAAAAAGTGTACACAGCCCCTTAACTGTCAACGTCTAAAGATGGTTTTAATTAAATATCTCGGAAACCATAAGTGATAAAATATAGTTTATAGATAATATATTTGCCATATTTTATCAGATGAAACTAAAATTATTCAAAAAACTTAAACAGAGGTGTCTCTAACGAGCAGTGCGAAGGGTAATTTACCTCTAACTTTTTTTCAGATAAAAAGGAACATCTAAAAAACTTCATTAAATCGTGCCCTTTTAGACTAAACTCGATTTTAATAAAATAATCAGTAAAACATTTAAATTTAATGAAACCAAAAGCAACCCATGTAAAATTGTAAATGCTGTAATTATAGATAGACTGAATTATTGACACATTGAAGTAGAGTGCAAAAATGCCTCAATACTCATTTTCTGAGTATGTTGATGTGCTGCTTACTTCAGGTGAGTGCCACGCCAATCCAGCGCCACACAGCCCCGTGCGGCGCTACGGTGAAAATATCCTGGGAGGAATTTACCAACATTCATACATTTCTGGCCACGAAGCGACGGTAACGAGAATCTAGTTCTCTTAAAACAAGGCATGCAGACTAGGGAATAACACACAAAATTTTCTTTATTTTCATGAAGAAAATTCTGTGTGTTATTCCCTAGTCTGCATGCCTTGTTTTAAGAAAACTAGATTCTCGTAACCGTCGCTTTTCTTTTGGGCCGAACAAAATTCACACTCGAGGAAGGGGACTCACTATCAAAAATCATTTAAAATTAACGTATTGGCAGTAACATTAGGGAATTATCTCCTGGGATACTACATTCTTCCTGGTAACCTAAATGGGTAAATCTACCACAGCTTTTTAGCCATCCAGTTATTAGATTTTTGGAAAATATTCCCTTAGCAAGGATAGCCAACCTTTGGTACATGCACGATGGCGCCCCTCCTCATTTTAGAAGACAATGTCGACAATGGCTTGCCACAAATTTTCCTCATCGCTAGTTAGGTCGTGGAAATGATGCTCCAATAAAATGACCTCCACGCTCACCTGTTTTGAATCCCATGGATTCTATTTTTGGGGTCAAATTAAAGAAATAGTTTATGTACAACCGATTAATGCTATTCATGAATTGCGTCATTGTATTCAGGAAGCCTTCAAACCAATTTCCGAAGAAGAAAAGCTTAGATACAATATTATTTTTACATGAAAAAAAGGTTGCGGATAATGGTGGAAATTTTAAAGATTAATTGTGATTTTTTAAACACAATTAAGCTTTTGTTTTTGTTTTTATTAAATTAAAAATGTTTACTGATTATTAGATTAAGATCGAGTTAACTATAAAACGGTGGGTTGTATTGACGTTTTTAAAAGTACCTTTGTTTTCTTAAAATACCGTGATTTATCATTCTATTTCTTCTTGGGCTCTAGGGGTGATCAATGAAAAATACAACTTTTCAATTTCAACTGCTCAGATTCAGCAATTAACTGTAAGAGTAGCTAATAGCTTGTAGTAATATGTTGTTACTCACCCTATAAGGCCTGATGATGCCCAGGAATGGGTGGAAATTAGCAAAATATATACTTTGTTATCACTACTTAAATAAATAGGCGTATTTTATGGGAAGAGATCTGGAACTTGGCCCTTTTTTCAAGGTAGGTTTTTGCTAAGGATATCATTCCTTTTTGCTGGCTTTAGCATCGGGAGCGTCGTCTTAGTTTTTTACGAGAAACTGGAGGAAGCGAGGCCACTATATTTTTGAATATTGATGAATAACACGGGTGTAGATTATAGAGAATTATATGCGATATTATTATACTTTATAAGTATGATGTAATTATTATACTATATTATATGATATCAAGTAAAGATACACTTTCACGCTTTCTGAAACTCTTGACCTGGTAGTACAAATTAAGGCCTTTAAAATGATTTGCAACACAATAAAAAACTTTTAAAAATTGGCCACGTGACAATAACAAATACTCGATTTAAAGAGCATAAGTGTGAGATATGAGCCTTTCAATATCCAATGAAATCGGTCAATAATTACGAACGCTATATGAGCTCAATGTCAAAAATAAAAAAATGAAAAATATAAACCAAATCTAGACTCCAACTAAGGTGCAACTGATGGGGGTACACAAAAAGTCAGATTTTGGGAGTTATTATAGATAACATGCAATTATTAAATAGATTCCTTTTCTTTAATTATTTATTTATTTATTTATTATATAACTCATCAGCATTGCGCCATAAGAATCCTTTCACAAAATAAAGATAAAATAAAATAAAATTATACTTTGAGGATATTAAAATATTTAAAATCAATAATTATTTATAAATTAAATATTTAAATATAGTATATTTTTGATTATACATACATATACATATTTCATACGCAAATAATCCATAGATACTAATAAATAAATGATAATGTTCTTTAAATAAAAAAAATAATCGAAAACGTGAAACGCAGATAAAAACTGTGGCCGTAAAAGAAATCATTATAATCCTTAATAATCTCTAGATTAAAAGATAGAACCCTGGCTGTTTAATTTATACCAGTGATAACATTCCTTTCATCCTTTTATTCTCAGCAAAATAAGAGGAGCGGAGAAATATTTTTCGATATTAATCCCTCACAACTCTTTGCCTTCAACGGAATAAAAAGCGATAAAAACAACCGTGGTTAAGAGAATAAACCTAAAGAACTGCCATTGTTAGGAAGATAAAATGAAAATAGTTTTATTTTCTTTATAAAATACATTGTAATATCTGTATTCATTTGACCTTAATACCTAGCTAAAATGGCCACATAGCTACAATGGCCACATAGCTACAAAGAAAGCGAGAGTTAAACCTACCCTTTGACTACTTTCTACACAATTATTGTAAAAAGGACTTCTTACACTAATTGTTCATAGTGGATGCAGTGTTATTAGTAACTGCTTGTTTATTCTTTTCTAATGAGCTATATAATATTTCTTTTGTTTTGTTTTTACTTTCTCTTGTACACAGTACCTATATAGAGAGAAATTATTGCGATAGCGCAAAAAAATCGATTTTGAGATTTTAACGGATTTACACATTGTAAGGTCGCCTGAGTCCAAAAAAGTGGTTTTTACAAAAGTCTGTCCGTAGACAGACTGTGCATAGACAGAAGCGTGAAACCTAAAAGTACTGGACCGATTTCAATGAAATTTCTTGTACCTGTTTAGAAGAAAAATTTGATTGGGTTTATAGAATCAATATTAATAAAGCCCATTTGTGGATTTTAGTTTAAGCTAATAAATTTACACTTTTTTTGATTTTTCAGTTGTATTCAAATGAGAAATTTGAGAGGATATAATTACTTATTAAACGTGCATATAGCAAACATTTTTAATATACATTCCGAAAGTTGAGCAAGTGTTAACTTATAATATATCATCATTTAGGTACTACTTCAGTGCAATGTACAATTTATTTAACGTAAAATATTGTTGAGATGTTTTAAAAAATTTAAATGTAAAATTCGAAAGTAAATTTTTTTGTTAAATTATAGAAAGGCTTAGAAAAAAGTTATATCTACCAAATATAAATTCATTAGTTAAGATAATTTATTTTATTAATGCACAGTACTTTGTTCTTAAATCTGAATAAATTTTCTATTCAAAAAGTTAAATGAAAGGAGTTTGAGCGTTAACTAAGAATATTTTCTCTCACTCATAACCTAATCTGGTGAGTTTATTCGTAATTCATGATGCTTTTACTTAAAGGCTTCTGGCAAGACCTGACTTTAAGGAACCCATTACCTTAACCCCTTAATCTACTGGCCACGCTTTAAATTATTTTTGTTTTTCCTCCTTTTAATAGAGTTTCGCAGTGCATTAAACTAGGAGCAGGAAAAGCGAGTTTTCTTGGTTAAACAGTGATAAATAAATAAACAAAAGCGTAACATTGTCGGAAAAGTAATCTGTCCTAACAGCTTCCTTCAAAAAATTAAGTAGGACCCAAGAGTAGTCTTAACTTTTTGAATAGAATTATATTTATATTTAAATTGAGAAGAAAACTGTAGAGGAAAGGATTGAACGAAATATAATTTGACCAGCTGATTTAATTAATAATTGTACTGTAGATATAACTAGGCATCGCGTGGCTTTATCATTGAAGCAAGCGTATAGTAATTAATATGTATTGAATATTGAAAAAATATATAATCATGAATCATAATGAGTTGATAGATAAAGGTTATGATAGAATAGTGCAGCGGCTAGTAGTAAGAAGGGAACCAACCTGGAATTCTTACTATTCCTCCAACCACACATCTCCTTTTCAATTATTATAAAATGTATGACTTCACTACGCAAAAACCTCTGCTTTTATCAAGCTGAAATGTTACATACCTTTTTCAACTGTACTTTAGACGATGTATATGAAGTTTTATTAAAATCGTTGCGTTAGAAGAAGATATCGGTAAAAACGTTGTTTTCTCTACTTTAAACGTTTAGGACCGCTTTAATAAGTTTTAAAGATCTTTATAAATTCATAGCGGTATCGCTGTTGGTTTTACAAAATGTTATTTGAAAAAAATGTTCGTCTCATCGAATAGATAAAGTTAAATTTTTTTCCCGTTCAACAATTCCAATTTTAATTTGGGAGCGAGAGCACGCTTACGCGAGCGTTCCGCGTGAACGCTTGGACAGACAACGTTGTCTAACAAACTCGTCCTTAGCATTGGTAAAATGAACATGTGTACCAAATTTCATAAAAATCGGTCAACTTTTACTCAAGTTATCGTCGTACGTTGCAGACACACACACAGACAATAACGAGACACGGAGATATTTTAAGGAAGCTCGGAAAATATTTAAGCGTTGATTTGATGAAAAAAAAATAGAGGAGGGACACTAAACACGCAATTTTAAGGACCCATGGTGTAAAGATGAATTGATAATTAAACTAAACCAACAATATATATTTGTCAGGGCGTCCCTTTTTTCCGTTAAAGGATGTCAACCTCTTAAACGGCATCCCTGTCTTTCTAAGGGTTCTTCTTTTCAGCTCTTTTGGGTTGTTACTGTTACAAATCAAGTAACTACGAAGTTTAAAATTATTTGAGTTAGGTGTTTTCAGAGATACATGAGCGTTAACGACCTCCAGACAGAGAGACACACAAACGCTAGAAATTAAAATGAGGGCCCTCAGCTTTGCTTACAGACTCTAAAATTAAAGGAACCCTTTTAAATGAATAGATAAATATTATGTATTTATACTAAAATATTGTTGTGGTAAATATATTTATAGGGGTAGAATATGCAGTCTTCCAATAAGGCAGTATAGGTTGGAATAAATTCGAATAAGTAGAGAACAACATGTTTATAAAAATTAATCCTGTTTTTATCTGATTCTGGGTTTGGATTTAAAAGAGAAAAACAATGTTTGGGGTTGGAGGTGAATAGCATTGCATTTTTACTTAAAGTGTAATAAATATGTAGCTTTACACCGCTAATATATCTTGTGGCGAGACAAAGCTTGGAGTTTAATTTAAAAAAAAAAAAAAAAAAATCATCGGGTAAGGGAAAAAAGTGTTATGGACGTTTCAGTGTTGTTAGCAGGGGAATGAGATATATGCGAATATATTTTCTCAACTCGGGGTTATCAGTGGCCGGTTTGAATAGAAGGGACAGTTAGGGACGTGCCGGACCCACCACAAGACGAAATACGACCTGAAACTGGACCCTTCCACTGCCCCAATATATATATAGAATAAAACTACCGGGGACCGGCCGGCCACCCTATTTCAGCCCGCCCGTGAACTACACGGCGCGGCGGGGCCGCCAGCTCTCCAATGAAACTGGATTTCAAGGCTCACTTAACCCTGCGGGGTGGAGGAGGCCCTTTAGATTAACCGTATTTACTGTCTTTCCATTTCCAAAGAGCAGGAGAGAAAAGGGAGAAATCGGACCTACACGACCACACCCCAAGGAATTTATACACAGAATAACCTCCCCCGACCAACAAAGGACAGAATAAACAAAAGACAAAACGACGAGTGGAACCGAGCACAACACACAAGCGGAAAAACAGACAACTACAAGCAAGGCTCTATTAAACAAAGCCACTCGCACTCACCAGCCGGCACAAAACAAACCAAAAAAAACTTTGAAATACACACATTATAAGAGAAGCCGAACATCCTATATAAACAAAACACGTTGGAACTTGGAAACAAGCAAGCCAAACAGGCAGGGCCTCACACTACGACCCGTATAAACCTACAACAGCAAACTACATAAATAAACCAAATCCTTTTTTAATTTTATTATTTTTTTATAACACAAGAATCTAAAATATATATTTATATAAAATGATAAAAATCTAAATTTATTATAAAACGTCTGAATTTTTAATTTCCCATAACCGATACTAAAGGATGGAAAAAATAAATTAGATTTTTTAAAAAATAAAATATAGTTTTTTTTTATCTCAAAAGAATAAAAAAGGTGGTTGGTAATAAATTTCTATCAGATGAGAATTTCTTCATTACTTAAACCCACTTTTACAAGTAATCGTCCGTAAAACAACAATGGCCATAGTTGATAAACGTTGCAAAGTTCGAGAACCTGAAGAAGTTAAAACTTATAAAAAGTATTTATTTAAAAATGTATCAAAGAATAATAGTTAATAATAGAAAACTTGCTACTCATCAGAATTACCTAATTGTAAAGGCTATAAATCCGATATTTGATGCCGTATATTTCTATAAAGAGAAATATACTGCTGGGTAGAGAAAAGTAGGACGTGATTTGGAAAATAAAAATGACGTATGGGCAGTGTCCAGGGAATGAGGAGGATATTAAGGTAATTTACTGCTCTGATATATCCACTGCTGTTTTCTGTTCTCACTCTGAGCGGAGCAGAACTCACAATAATCTTTGATTTAACACTAAACTCAGTCACGTGACCTCATTCATTTCACCCATAATGGCCATTATCTGATTAATTCCCTCCTATTTAATATCTGCTTTATACAGCACTTTGATTTATGATTCACTTGAAAAGGTGATGAGAGTGAAAAACAGTCAATTGAAAGTGAATTGAGTGAAAGTAAAGTTGAGTCTCGCAAAAATTATGAGAGTGAATCTAACGATATGTTTAGACTAAAATATTTATATTGTGTTACTAAAATATTAATTAAATAAAAATAAAAAAAAATAAAAGAAAATATGTGGGGTGTCGCGGGACACATGGTAGGAACGAAGTTCCTTACATTTTTCATTGAATATATATAGATTATAAAATCACCCTGCTAAGTACGTAAACGTTGCTAACTACTTATACATGGCGGAGTTAGAAAAGAGACAAAATTAAAAGTAACTAACTGTTAGTACACAGCGGTTGTACCATTAAAGCGTCTCACAATAAATATGTATTGAATATTGAGAAAAAATTTAATCATGATGAGTTTATAGTTAAAGAGTATGTTTGTAGTTGGTAGGAAATAGGACTGTTTTCTACCTACCCGGCCTACTAATATAAAATATATCTTTTCCCTACTCAAAAAGGTAGGTCCGCTTTAATAAATTTAGCGATCTTTATCACTTCATAGCATGTCGGTGTTCATTTTACTAAAAAATAAATATTCAAAAAAGTTGTTTGTCTCATTAAATAGATGAAGTTAGATTTTTTCCGTCCTAAAATTTCAATTTTAAATTTGAAGCTTACATTTACGCGAGCGTTGCGCGTGAACTCTTGGGCGTATAAAGTTGTCCAACGAACTCATCCTGGGCATTGGTAAAATGAATATGTGTACCAAATTTCAACTAACTCGGTCATCTTTTACTCAAGTTATCGTCATCGGTAAGATTTAGTGACGCTTGGTTTTGTGACGGTGTTTTTTTTCGGATTTACTCCCGGGCTCCAGAACGAGCCATAAGGAACTTCGTTCCAAAAAAAAATTACTCGATCTCTAACTTTATTATGTATTAAAACTATTAGTCCAGTCCAATTTTATATGATTAGATAAGCCTTTTGTGAATACTCAGTTCGTTTGACTTGTCAATAAAACTTTATTATCAGCAGAGTTGGTTCAGAATACATATATTCTCGTAAATTTAGTATGTAATTATATTTGAAGAGAAAGTATGGTGATGGCGCAATACTAAAATGCATAATAATAATTATAAATAAATGCTTCTTATTGTGAACAACGTAAGCTTTTGGCTAAGGTTATATTATATAAGTATAAGTTACTTTATAAGTATGTTTAATGTTCGACAATAAATAAATAAAATTATACATTAACTAAATTCATTATCACCATGAATTTTTCAAAATTTTGAGCCATATAGTCGGACCGAAATTTTATGCTATAATACTGATATATATGTACATCTATAGTGTGTTTGTTACAAAATAGAAACCAAATAGAACTTGATAGGAGGTTTAAAAAAGTCGAGACTAATAGAATATCTTCAATTGGAACGTGTATAACATGTGGTCACGGTTTAGCCTATACCCTATGAGGGTCTATGTTATACTCACTGCCTCCCACGTGTTCGCTACAAGTAAAACCTGAGGCCTGAAAGACTAGTGTATATATGGTATATGGTAATGAAAAAGGTTTTTACAACCTTACTTACTTGAACAGCAGCAGGGTCCAACCAATAGAATTGGTTTTATTCAAACTCAAGAACCTACATAAACCTGATACCCAAACGATATGTGAAGGGCCTCTTGCGCCGAGTTTACTTCAGGTAAAAAAACAACTCTTTGTCAGAGAAAAATATACCCAATACATTTCTATTCAGTTCAACTTTTATCGAGTATAAAATAGCCTTGAGGGAAATAGCACTCCTCCTTACGTTTAAAACATCAACCTTAACAGACCATCATCACAGTAAGTAAAATCAAGTAAACATGGTTCTTAAATAAGATAATCACTGCGGAGCAAAGCTAATAAAAATCGCTAATAAAAATCATGTAATAGAATATCAAGAAAATAATTACAAAATAAAAAGAACTTTTTATATACTACGTTTTCAAATATTCTGTTAAATCAAATGTAGTGTTGATAATATAAATTGATATTGCTATGTATAATTTAATTAGTGAAAAAAAAAAAAAAAAAAATATATATATATATAGTTCCGAATTTATTTACTTCATATAAATGACAACCAACTAGAAAGCTGATCCTAAACCTATAAAAAAAACATATATCTTTGTACAACGGATCTCGACCGGCAGACAGCTACAATAGCTATGTTACTTTTTACTTTTCATTTTTGTTACTATTAATTTTGTATATATAAGTAATTAAATATATATACGATATGCCCCCGTGTAGGGGACGGAAAAAGAAGAAAAATGAGTACAAGTAAAGAAGTACAGATGCAGAAAAATTAAACCGAGACCTAGGACACACGTGTAAACAAACCTGGTTGTCATAGGTCAATTATTTTAATTCTTTGTTTACTTTTCCTGTTTCGCTGTCATTCAATGTTTATCCAAAGTAAAGGCCTGATATAAACATTCTTGAACATTTTAACAATTTTATCAGCCATACCTGGTACAAAAATAAAAAATCATATATTTGAAACCCGTCAAAATGAAGATCGTAAATATAGGTTATGTCAAAACATCTAAAATAACTTGCGGATTTTGTTCCGAACTAACTTTCCATATTCATGGCATATGTGTTCCTCATGCTCATTAATAGTAAGTAGTAATTTGGACAAATAAGAGGAAAGAGTTCTTTTTTTAACTGTTGTCTATATTTCGCCTCCTTCTCGAGGTATATTCATGTCTAAAAATTATAACAATTATTGAAAAAGTTACAAAAACCAACGTACTAATACAACCATAACAAGCAGTACATCTACAAGACAATGTTAACACTATTTACCTGTTAGAAATCAGGCAATAAAAGCTTTCATCACATGCAAACTCAAACTACAGAATTAAATAAAAAAAAATTTTGATACATATTATAATAAAAGCTAAATATATTCAACAGTTAAAAAAGAATTGTTCCCTCTTATGTGCCCAAATTTCTACTTACTATTAGCTTTCCATATACTTGCGGATGTTTTCCGAACTAACTTTCCATACAGCAAAATTAGATGAAAACGAATTAAATTCTGCTGAAAAATGGCTAAAAGTATAAAAATAATGCATTATCAACGTGTTCTGAGCTATTCTAAAAGTTTCAAAGCTAGTTTCTAGCTGCTGGGGAAGTTAGTTAAAAATCGATTGCAAGATTTGTACTGGACACACACACACAAACAAACAAACAAGAAAGCAAACTAATAAAAACGTAGTAAAAATGAAGGGGAGGTATTTTACCTTTTTATAGAAACATCACATGGAAAGAAGACAAGTTAAGAATTACATAGGTATTTTATATTTATCGCCTACAGATTTAAACGCTCTGTAACTTAATTGAATAGTTACTTTAAGTTTAAGTTTCACTTTTGAGAGAGGAACATTTCCGCAAATACACCTAGTCTCCTCCTTCACATACCGTGGAGCCACGCCTGCATATTTTTGTCTTGGACTATCAAAACGCTATTACCAAAGAATATTATTCAAATCGAGAAAAAATATGTCAGTTTATTTTATAACGATAAAGAAACAAGCAATTTTGTAGACTTGTAGACTATTAATTTTAGATACTCATTCTTTTAAAAATACATATGATAAAAATATCGTAACAGAAATAAATAACAACAAACTAAAAAAAAAAACTTATTTGTCAATCTGAGTAAAATCAACTAGAGGAAAATGTGACACTTGTCTATATGCATGTTTTATTTCTGAATCTGAAGGTTTTCTTATAAAGGTTTTCGTAAATTATATTGTCAAACCTTGTCAGAAAAAAACATAATAGTCTCAGGGTTTATACTTAACATACAAGATGTGTATATTTGTAAGTAAAAGCTTAAACTCCGATTAAATAGAAATATAAACAATTTAATTTCTTGCAGTAAAATAATTGTTGTTAAACATTCTAGAAGAATTCTTGGTGTTTTTAAGATTTTAGGAACAATTTACTTAAGACCATTATGATCTCCTTTGATAGAGTCCACTATGAAAGGAATTCCTTTTCTCGACACTAGAAAAGAAAATGTTATTAATTTAAATTAAATATCTTTTACATAAACCATGATCTTCGTTAAAATTAATTAAAAAAAAAAAAATTATAATAGAAGTAATGGATATCCTTATTTATTACTTTTTCAGGTAATTTATTTGAAAAAAACCAAAAAGGCAAATTTTTGATTTAATGGTAAAGCATTTCTATTTTCGCGTCCATTAATAATGATTATCCTAAAGCGAACGGCTTTCATTTACTTTACAAACAGGCCATAATTAAAACTCTCGCCCAATTTATTACAGGAGCGACTTCCTGTTGGCGTTAGAGCACACCCCGGTCATTTAGCCCTAATCACTGCTGCTGTTAATGTCAGATGAATGTATTCACAACCCAATCATTAAAATTTACCACCGCATCAGATTCGATTTCACCCTTTACCACTTTTCCTCTTGACTAGGGAATTAACGATATCGATGTGTTTTTCATTCCAAGGATATGAAATCATCGGTCCATTCTAAAAGTAGTGTCAAATCCCTCTAGATTATGAAAATGGTTGCATAACAGTTAAATAAACCGCTCTGTGGTACCCTTATTTGATACCATTATTTTTTGGTTACGGAATAAAAATGCAATAAACTTGGGTGAACTGTTTTTCCCGTAAATAAAGTAAAACAAAATCGGGCCCGAGACAACTCACACTCACTTTCTCATATACGAGTACGTAATTACTTAGCCCAGTGTTTTTCATTTATTAGATTTCGATTTTATTTTTTTTATTTTTTTTTAGGTACATTTAATAATTATTTATGTTTATCAAAAAAATAACTTCTAGGTGGAGAATCGAACCAATCCTCTCTCCGTCCGCGTTTAAAGCTATTCTTAGGAACTAGATTTTCCCAGGAAAACGGCTTATATATGTCGTATTTAAATGGACTGCATTTTAGAATTTTCATCAAATCGTTGGAACCGTTTTCGAGATTTTTTTTTTTCACATTTTGCTTCCTAGCTTACCGAAGGTAACGGAAGCTATGTGATCGTTCTGAAGAGTGAAAAAATTTTAGGTCTCCGATTTTAAAAATTCCAAGACAGAAATCCGTTTCAGACATCAAAGATCATTTTTGGTTCCGTGTCTGTCTGTCGGTCGGTCTGCGTCGTTCAATTTTTGCGAAACAACCTTTCTTAAAAACTACACGTCCAATTTTAATGAATTCTAGGTGGTAGGTCATAATTAGCCCATTGTTGGTCCCATATAAGTTTCAACCTTCTGCGCCTATTTGTTTCTCATCCACATGCTCACAAACATACATTTAATTACACCTAGAGCTTCAAAAGTACTTATCTGATTAGAATGAAACTTTTATAGTTTATCGAATGTAACCCGCAAATAGCCCCAGATTAATTTGAACCAACCGCTCTTTAACTTTTGCTAAATTGATACTTCGTGTAATAAATCAAAACAATTTTGACAGATTAAAAAAAAAGGGGGGGAAACAATTAAACCATTTAAATAATAATGGCTTGTAAAAGCATAAATTCAATAAAGTACGTAGATAGGATGCAAGGAAGCTATGTGCCACACTCATTGCCTGACTATTTTTACACATTATATCTTGATTTCATCGACATTATAAAAAATTACCATGCTTTACATAATTTGTACGATGTTCCTTTTATCTAATGCACAGGAAATGCTCGATATTTATGTAAAACATTAAATGTTTATAACTATTCAGAATGCAGAGATATTCTTAAATAAACGTCATAAAAAATGTCCGATAATGATGCAGATAATATTCTGCCAATTAGTGTGGCACATAGCTTCATCACATCCTATCTTGTATAATTTAATGATTTTATGCCTTTACACCTTAGTATTGTCCAATTTATTTATTTTTCCCCAGTTTTTTAGGGTTTTGAAGATCCTTCTCGAAACCCTTATATCGAGGGTAATGTGTCTGTCTATCCGTTGCTCTTTAGTTCATATCTCTCGAACCTTTTAGGGTAAAATGTTTAACCAACATTTCTTAAAAACTACACGTCCAATTTTAATGAATTCTAGGTGGTAGGTCATAATTAGCCCATTGTTGGTCCCATTTATGTTTTAACCCTCTACGCCTATTTGTTTCTCTTCCACAAGCGCACAAACTTAATTTATTTACACCTAGAGCTTCATAAGTACTTATTTGATTTAAATGAAACTTTTATAGTTTATCGAAAGTAACCCACAGATAGCCCAGATTAATTTGAACCGTCTACGCTCTTTAACTTTTGCTAAATTGATAATTCATGTAATAAATCAAAACAATTATGACAGATTAAAAAAACGGGGGAAACAAACAAATCAGACATTAATGGCTTGTAAAAGTATAAAATCAATAAAGTACGTGGATAGGATGCGAGGAAGCTATGAGCCACACCAATTGGCAGTCTATTTTCAGAGTTTTTGGGTGTATAGCGCCCCCAAATTTGAGGCTAAAATTAATTTCTCGATTTCAACTCGGGGTATGATTTTTCTGAACATAGATGCCAAATTTCGTCAAAATCGGCTCAGTAGTTTAGACTCCACGCGTCTGCTCAGGCAGACGATAGACCGCAGACATACACTTTTTGAAAACCTCTTTTTTGGAGTTGGAGGCTCAGGGGACCTCTATTTTTTACTTGACCTTTATTTATAAGTAAGAAAGTAAAAAGGAAATTACAGAATTATTAACTCAACATTATAAAAGTAGCAGCAATAGGATCGAAATGGCATAGAGTATAGAGGATAGGGACGAAATAAAATACAATTCAACAGAAAATATTAATTAGGGAGTTGTGTTGATAATAAGTTTTTATTGGAAAAGCTTATGTTTTGAATTGTATAAGTAGTGATGGTAACCATATGAAATTTTACTAAAAAAACAAAAAAAACAAGCTTTTTCTTTCATGAAAACTGTTTTTAAATTTATTTATCTTTTATTTTTTATAAAAAATAATAATAAAATACATACATAAAAAACAAAATTGTAAAACAGAGTGCCTAATTTTAAACATTAATTTGGCCTATATATATATATGAATGTAAAAAGGGGGGAGGGGGGATAAATAAATAAGGGGACAGACGAAGAAGAAAGGAAGAAAGGCCTTCAAGAAGTTAGTTTTCTCCACTCCTGTGGCAATGGAGTATCAAGGATACAGACAGGCGCAGGAGGTAGCTCAACACACTCCTCTATTGAACAATACTCGATGATTCAAGCTTTATAACTCACTACGAGCTTTCAACCGTCTCCATCTCTTTACCTCCATCGCGTAGATCCACCATTGAACCCCCTTGAACCCCCTCGGATTGATTGTACAGTTCTCAGGGCTACACAGCCAAAAAGCATTGTTGCCGCGCCTTTCCTTGATAGGCAGCTTTCAAAATATGACGGTTTTCCCCGGCTATTTGACAGTGAGGTAACAGGAAGCTAGCAAGACGCAGGAGCTCGGATCCCCTGTTCTTTCTCCCAGCTTAGCCTTCCTCCTTTTTCACTTGCAAATATAATACATTTTGTACAAATGCAGCTTAAATATAAAAAAATTGTCTTCTAATTAGTGTGGCATTTAGCTTCCTCGCGTCATATTATTGCAAGAATGAATAGTCACATGGAAATTCCAAGTAGGTATAGTTGTTTGGGCAAGTCTCGATTCCCAGTGGAGTCACATCGACTAAACAAAATTATTAATTATGCAATCTTTTGATTCTAACCATCTTTAATGAAACGCAATTTTAGTTTAAGTGAAAGGCAGCAAATTAGATCGGATCTACAAACAAGATATTCTTAAAACACAAAAATGCTTATGCTAGTTAATATTTATAGAGTCTAGAGAGTTAAAAGCAAACATAAACAGTACCTAAAATCCTCATTTTAAATTCGATAATTATAAATATATCATATTTAATCTTATTCAATAAAATAACATTATTCTGAAGAAACACTTTTTATTAAAACCTATTACATCTTTTTAAGTATAGGTACAAGTATATACTTACAAGTATACTTTTTGCTATTCACAAAGCATCAAGAAATGAGATTGCAGTCAAGGTATTATTTAGTTATTTGTAGTTTGAAATAAAACTATTTTCTGTTATCAAGAAGTAAAATGATATTACAAAATAACTAATACATTTAATTTTACTCATAAAATTACAATTTTCATATACGATACCTCTGTAAATAAAAGTATTATTCTAACAAAAATGTATAAATACATAACTGATATGGTTATATACTTAAAAATAGAATTGTGACTTGAAGTAAAATAATATTTTATTTATTCATATTGAAAATTACATTGCATCTTTTCTAGAGAACTGAAAATCTCTCGTGTTATTTATTATTTAGTTGACATTTCAATCAGCCGCGCTTGTCATATAAGCTTAATATTTTTTCCGTTTCTATCTGTCGGTCTGTCGCTCAATTTTTGCGAACCAACATATCTTTATCTTATAAACTATTTGTCCAATTTAAATGAAATTTGGATAATAGGTTATAATTAGCCCATTGTTGATCCCATATAAGTTTAAACCTTCTGCGCCCATTTGTTTTTCTTCCTCTTACGCACAAACATACATTTATTTACACCTGTATCTTCAAAAGTAATAATCTGATTTTTATGAAAATTGGATGGTTTGTGGAAAGTAGCCCGCGGATAGCGCCAGATTAATTTGAACCGTTTGCGCTCTATAACTTTTGCTAAATTGATACTTTAATTCATGTAAAAAATCAAAACAATTTTGACGATTTAAAAAACGGAGGAAACAGTTAAATAAATTATGCAATAATGCGGGCTGTAAAAGCATAACATCAATAAACTATGTGATAGGATGCAAGGAAGCTATGTGCCACACTCATTGCCTGACTATTTTTACACATTATATTGATTTCATCGACATTATAAAAAATTACCATGCTTTACATTTGTACGATGTTCTTTTTATCTAATGCACAGGAAATGCTCGATATTTATGTAAAACATTAAATGTTTATAACTATTCAGAATGCAGAGATATTCTTAAATAAACGTCATAAAAAATGTCCGATAATGATGCAGATAATATTCTGCCAATTAGTGTGGCACATAGCTTCATCACATCCTATCTTGTATAATTTAATGATTTTATGCCTTTACACCTTAGTATTGTCCAATTTATTTATTTTTCCCCAGTTTTTTAGGGTTTTGAAGATCCTTCTCGAAACCCTTATATCGAGGGTAATGTGTCTGTCTATCCGTTGTTCTTTAGTTCATATCTCTCGAACCTTTTAGGGTAAAATGTTAAAACTTTTTGACCCACACAAAAGAAAAATACAGAAAAGTTTAATATGCGCTTGCTGCAGCAAGCGATTCATGAATTCGCAAAAATGTGAAAAAAAAGAAATGAAAAATGTGAAAAAAGATCGAATTTAAATTATTGTTTGATTGTTGAGGCCTTCCGCATAAATTTGTTCATATTTTTTTATTTTCATTTAGAGCCGACGGGAAGGAAAACGGACGGGGAAATAAGAAAATGTTATTTCATAATTTAATAACGTAAATAATAATCAATTTGAAACCCTAAAAATACATGGATACAAGTCCTACTTGCCTGTGATTTTTTTAAATCTTTCAAAATTGTTTTGTTTTTTCACATGAATCACAGTCTCGGAAGTCGGAAGCAAAATATATTGAATGAGTTACATATAACTCTTGCCTGCAAGTCAATATTCACCATTTATAATGGTAAATTATGAAGTTGAATATGAATAAACTCTATATAGGTATAGATGGCGAAAAAAAAACAATAAAAGAAAAAATATTATCACTGATTTTTATTAGTCGTTTGTTGTATTTGATTAGGTGTTTAATTCCTAATAATAGATATTTATTTATTGTTATAAAAATTACGTGATATAGTTTTATATTTACTTGACTGCGTGCTGTTGTTATCGATGGATGATTCAAAACTAAGATCGACCTTTAAGAGAGTAAAATTAAATCGATAGATTGAAAGTAGAGAAGGATAGGAACGATAGATAGGTAGGGAATCGACCTTAAGAATCAATCTGAGTGGTAGTAGGTGTAGTTGGGTAATGTGGGGGTGAGGAAGGATTCTCGATAGTTTTTCCCAAAGTCAACGATTGTTTAGTAACAGGCATACAGGAGTAGGTAGGAGGTACACCAGTCTGCTACCTCACACTAGCTTTACACATCGCCACCTCTCTGCCATATTGCCTTCTAAAGCCTTGAATGGAATCCCCCTTCACCCTATTCATTCCCTTCCGTAACGAAGTACTGCTAACGCTAACCCCTCACAACACAATGAACATCTGTCTCATGTCACACTCGACCAAACACATATCAGCCCACGTATTGAAATGCCCCGAACATTCCTCAATTGAATGCTATATGTATTTTTATAGTTTACCTTCACAGAAGAAGCGATGAGAAATAATTTACATTTTTATTTAAATAATTATTAAAATAATTATTGAGTAATCAAATAATTAGTTAATTTATCGTAGCCGTAATCCTTCAACTCATTATGTTTTGAGATTAGAGTATGTGGCCCCCTATAGGCGGATAACTTGGTGCGCCCCCGTGAGTCTCTGAAAAATGGGGGAAATATAATAACTATCAAGACAAACATATTTTGTTTAATCTCTACACCTATGCAGCTCTGATTTGGGCATATTTAGGATTAATTTGGAAAGTTTAGATATTGCATTGAAGTATTTTATGAGTCCTGAATGCTCTAGGGGGAGCTATGACCATATATTTCTTAGAAAATAGGTATATTTTTTCTGTTTATTTCTAACATTTAAAATAAGAAAAGTCATTCTATGCTTAATCAAAGATCATATAGGTAGGTCCTACGTCCTACTCAATTGTCTACAAAGAAGGTCCATAAGATTGATTGTCTTGATAACTCTGATGGGTTTCGAGATATTTGTAGTCAAAATCCATAAGTTTTCCTGAGCCACACCTAAATCATTGGCTTAATTTTTATTTTTATTGTTATGTTATATTCCTTATAACTATTAACTAAACAACTTTTGTTATAAGCATTAAGGCCATAACTTAACTCTAAGAAATTTACGATCACTTCATTTTTTGCATTTAGAATAGGTACACTTTTTAATTTGCCACAATAATTTAAAAATTGTGTCTGTCGTCTCTCCAGACGCGTGGAGCCTAAACTACTGGACCAATTTGACGAAATTTGGCGTACATGCTTCAAATTTGGGGGCGGTACCCCCAAAAACTGTATGAAAAAAATTAACTATCGAAAACGATTCCAACGATTTCGATTAAAAAATTGTAAAATATAGTCTTTTTAAATACAAATCTGAAAAATCTAGTTTTCGATATATTAATAAACGTGTATGCAAAATTTCAATTCAATCGGTTGACGATAACTGCTTTAAAATTCAGTTGCAAGATTTGACCCGAACATACAATCATTGCAAGTTAAATAAAAGCTTGTAAAATAAATCTGATTTTGTTGAAAATCGAAAACAAAAAGTAAACTACAACCTGTTGAACACATTTTAAAAAATATATTTAAGTGAGTGATTGAGGGAGCTTAATGCAATAAATATTTAATATTATAGAAAGGCGTGGGATCCTCCAAAGGTAATTGTTTCACATTTTTCTTGAATAACTCGAAAACCATGGACTCCGGCGAAAGAAAGAGGAGGAGAAAGAGGAGGGCAGATGCGTGAGAGGGCAGGCACCTTTGGGCATGATTAAAAAAACTTTAAAATTTTATGTAGGCGGTTGTCGGTTGTTCTTACATTATACCCATTACATTATACCCCTTCCCCTTCCTCATTTAGAATAGACAGAAATGTAATTTACAAATAATCAAACAATTGATTTATTTTTATTTAGATAGAACAACTAACTGAATTACATACATGTTGTTGTAATAACAATACATATATGTAGTATAAATCACAGTGTATATATCAATGTCAATCATACATTGACAGAAACTATATATATATTTATGTCAATCATATATTGACAGAAACTCTATATATATATATATATATATATATATATATATATATATATATATATATATATATATATATATATATATATATATATATATAGTTTCTGTCAATGTATGATTGACATTGATATATACACTATACACAGTGATTTAAACCAGCGTTTCCCAACCTTTTTGATGCCGCGACCCTATAAATTTCTCCTAAACACTTTCTCGACCCTACAGTAAATATAGTGTATTGCATATTGCATACCCTAAGGATTACAGGGATATATAGGGCTTCAAGAGCCTTAATTCTATCGACTCATTACTGGATAAGCGAGAAAGGACTGTAGGCTGATTAGCATACTCATAATCTCAATTCGGTTAATGGCATTGCTTGATTTGTTTATTTTTTATATCAGTTTTGCATTATATTATAACGCCCTTTCTGAACTCATGTTGACAGGCTGATGACCCTTTCGATGGCTAAGAAGTGATACCTTATATCTTCAAAATGTCAGGTTTACAGGAGGATCAAAAAACTATTAAAAAAAAAAAATTTAATTTAACTGACTAGTAGTAGTCTAGTACTTTCTACTAGGACGGGTAGGACGAACCACTTGTTCGAACCTTGCAATTAGGCCATCATTCAGGCCCTTTTTACGCCCCGCGGTAGAGAGTTCCAGCCACTTCACACATCATACATATGTACATTTGTACCGCCGAAGCGAGTATGATGTGATCAATAGTGAGCCATATAAATCAGAGTGTCACGGCGAGGAATCGAACCCCGTCTCGTTCCACTCGAGATTCAGTGATGGCCGAGCAGACGTGGTTTAACTCACACGGCTACGCTAGCTCCCCATTTAACTGACTAAGTTTTTTACGTGTTTTATAAATTTGTATAAAATGTAACTCTTCTGAAACATTGGTAACTGTTAAATTATAACAGTTCATAAAATAATGTAGTTACGAGTTCTCACTATATCATTTCTTTAATAAAGTGAACACATACGAATTAAAAGCTCAGTTATGAGGTGTCTCAACTAACCTTCACCAAAACACATACGCCAGAAACACATACGAGGTGTAGTTATATGGCTATCACATAACAAACAGTTTGCGAATCTGACACGAGATGTCACGACTGCCCATTTTTTTATGTGAAGGATTTTTTTTCACTTACGAGATCTCGCATGTACTTGCAGACAAGTATCCCAAGGCCAATATAATGAAAACCTCAAAATCGCCATTTTGGTAGTTACGAGGTATCACTTCTTAGCCATCGCTTTGTCAGAAGTTTAAAGAAAAGAGATTTAAGTTTCTATAGCAAGTTTTATTACTCCTTGTTACAATACCCCTTTTTTATCTTTTCCTAATGACATTCCTTTATTCTTAGGAATTAATTTTTATAATTTAATTATTTTTACTTCATTAAATTAAATGTATGTGTTATAAGTCTTTATTAACTTATTTATATTTTATGTTTTTTTAAGAAAAGTACCTATTTTTTATTTTTGTCTCTAATTTCAAAGATTTTTGGCGACCCTGAAATATTTGACCATAGGGTTGGGAAACGCTGATTTAAACTACAACATACATAGACCTGTCTGCCAGACTACAGACAACCATTTTTTTATAATTAAAATGTGGTCAATTTTCTACATTTTAGAATGTTTTTAATTAAAATCGTTTTCAGATTTTTTTTTTTTTTTTTTTTTTTTTTTCACTTTTGCTTCCGAGCTTACCAAAGGTAATGGAAGCTATGTAATTTCTGAAGAACAATAAATGTGTATGTCTCTGATTTCAATTTCAAAAATTCCAAGACAGAAATCCGTTTCAGGCATCAGGGAACATTTTAGGTTCCGTGTCTGTCTGTCGGTCTGTCGTTCAATTTTTGCGAACCAACATTTCTCAAAAACTACACATTCCAATTTTAATGAGATTTGGGTGGTAGGTCATAATTAGCCCATTGTTGGTCCCATTTATGTTTTAACCCTCTACGCCTATTTGTTTCTCTTCCACAAGCGCACAAACTTAATTTATTTACACCTAGAGCTTAATAAGTACTTATCTGATTTAAATGAAACTTTTATAGTTTATCGAAAGTAACCCACAGATAGCCCCAGATTAATTTGAACCGTCTACGCTCTTTAACTTTTGCTAAATTGATAATTCATGTAAAAAATCAAAACAATTATGACAGATTAAAAAAACGGGGGAAACAAACAAATCAAACATTAATGGCGTAAAATTATAAAATCAATAAAGTACGTGGATAGGATGCGAGGAAGCTATGAGCCACACCAATTGGCAGTCTATTTTCAGAGTATTTAGGTGTAGACCCTCAAATATAGAGCCAAAATTCATTTCTCGATTTCGGCTTAGGGAGCGCTTTGTCTGAAACTGTATGCCAAATTAAATTCAATTCGGCCCAGTAGTAAATTTAAAATTGTCTGTGACTACAGACGAAATCTAAATATACCTTCAAAATAATCTAAAAATCAATGTGTGGCGCCATCACTATACTTTTCCCTATATATGCTACGTACATGAGAAATTAAAAAAAGACATTTGTTAAAAATTGCATTTTTGGATTCAAGCGACCTGAAAACTTGTAAATCCACTAAAATATCAATGCATGTTTTATCAAAGTAATGTTTTTTTTTCATATCCTCTATGACAGTAGGAAATGTAGGTTTTTGCTTCCGAGTTCCGGCCTCATTGAAGTTGAAGTTAATGCGTAGGAATTCTGAAAAAAAAACTTAGTTTGTGGTGCGGGCCCCTAGGAGGCCGTTATGTCACCTATGCCTAAATCCGCTGCTGTTCTTAAACATAATAGCGCATGGCAATTTTTAGGATATATTGACAGCTATTATAAATATGTTATCTCTATACTTGGATAAAATAAGTTATATAACTAAACTTACCATGAAAATAACTTCTTCCCTGCGAGGTATCAAACCCGGCCTCCCACCGTCCGCATTTATAGCTATTTTCTCAGGAACAAGATTTTTCCTGAGAAAATTACTTATATGGTTAGGTATGTATTTAAATCGGCTAAATTGTAGATATTTTTTAAATACATTTATTCCACGTTTTTCTTCATTTCTTTAGGTGGTCATGAAATTAGGAGGTAAAATTAATTTCTTCATTTCATCTCGGGGTATGATTTTGCTGAATTTAATATTAAATTTTATTTAAATCGGCCCAGTGATTGAGGCTCCACGTGTCTGCACTGAGTACACACGACAGGCAACAAACATTTTTTTAAAATTATTTTTGGACTCCAGTAACTTTAAAACGAGTTAATCCATCGAAATCTTAAAATATAATTTTCATGCCATCGCAATACTTTCTCTTTGTACGTATATGAGTAAGTAAAACCTTAATATTCAATCAAAACTGCCTACATAGTTAGTTGATATAAAACATAATTAGTCAGTTGATAGTAATTGTAGAAATATTTTATAAATCTTAATCTATTAGGAAACGAGATTTGTCTATTGTAACAAATACATTTTATTAAAATTATTATTTTTTAAAAATATGATTTGAGAACTCAAAGCCCACAGAGCCATAGTGGAAGTTAATTTGAGTAAATTCATAGTGGGTCAAGGTGAATGTAAATTATGCATTCTAATACTCAACAAAATGGTTTGCCCATTTGTGTGGAACACAGATTTCTCGCGTCCTGTTATTGGGCGAATGGTCACTTGAGACTGGGATCTCTGGACAACTTGAGGAGCAACTGTGGGCTACTTTCAAGAAACCGTCTTAAGTTGGGCTAATTGTGACCTACCATCCAAATTTTATCAACATTGGACAATTTATTACAGTTGGAGAAGAATTTTATGGTGGTTATCAAAAATGCTGAATGACAGACGTGATCAGATGATCACGAGATCACAAATGTTCCCTGGTGTCTGATACGGATAAAAATCCGTATCAGAACTGCATGGCAAAAACTAGAAAGTTTTTTAATTAGGGAGACATAAAAAAGTACTTTAAAAAACGTAAGTCTATAAACTTCAACATTATTTAAGCAAATATTATATTTTTTACCTTTTATAATCGTCTATAAAAACATTTTACAATTCTCTTTCAGACACTGAAACGAAAATGCATCGGTTGAAAATTAAGAATTAGCATAATGATATGGTATTTCTATATCAATAACCGTTCACTATTCACTGCAACAAAAATTCTTTCTCTTGGATGAAACACTGGGTTTTCTGATACTATTTTTCTAATGGTTTGGCGTTAAATAAAATGCAGTTCGGAGCCCGTAAGCCATAGTTGCTGGACCCAATAATAGGAGATGAGTGTGTATATAAGAAGCTTATATAACCGACTAGTCTAAGTTGATTCTCAGGGTTATTGAATTTTTATGATAATTCCTCCATTCTTTCAATCCCTTCTTATCCACAAAAAAGAGTGAAAATGCACGGAGACAACACAACGTTATTGAGAAATATCACTCAGGTTATCTTAAAATAGGTTAATCTATATAATATAATATATGTGTGTGTGTATATATATATATATATATATATATATATATATATATATATATATATATATATATATATATATATATATATATATATATATATATACCACGCAAGCGTGACACATAGGAACTGTTCCAACATCAGACATAACGTCATTAAGATGTTGGCTCGGCATTATGCCATGTCCTGCATCGTTTCGTCGCGTCCGACTCATCAGGGGCCCGACGATGCCCACCCAACTCTGGACCTATACTACATCAAGAAGATCAGATATAGGACTTATCAGAGACGAGGGTGCTCTCATACCGCCATTCTTGCTTGGCTAGCAAAACACATCAGCAGAGTGGCACATCCCTTGGTGTCTCTCGCAAATTGTGTAGCCTATTGCAGTGTGCAAGAACAAGGTATTACTCTGCTGATGTGTTTTGCTAGCCAAGCAAGAATGGCGGTATGAGAGCACCCTCGTCTCTGATAAGTCCTATATCTGATCTTCTTGATGTAGTATAGGTCCAGAGTTGGGTGGGCATCGTCGGGCCCCTGATGAGTCGGACGCGACGAAACGATGCAGGACATGGCATAATGCCGAGCCAACATCTTAATGACGTTATGTCTGATGTTGGAACAGTTCCTATGTGTCACGCTTGCGTGGTATATATATATATATATATATATATATATATATATATATATATATATATATATATATATATATATATATATATATATATATATATACCACGCAAGCGTGACACATAGGAACTGTTCCAACATCAGACATAACGTCATTAAGATGTTGGCTCGGCATTATGCCATGTCCTGCATCGTTTCGTCGCGTCCGACTCATCAGGGGCCCGACGATGCCCACCCAACTCTGGACCTATACTACATCAAGAAGATCAGATATAGGACTTATCAGAGACGAGGGTGCTCTCATACCGCCATTCTTGCTTGGCTAGCAAAACACATCAGCAGAGTAATACCTTGTTCTTGCACACTGCAATAGGCTACACAATTTGCGAGAGACACCAAGGGATGTGCCACTCTGCTGATGTGTTTTGCTAGCCAAGCAAGAATGGCGGTATGAGAGCACCCTCGTCTCTGATAAGTCCTATATCTGATCTTCTTGATGTAGTATAGGTCCAGAGTTGGGTGGGCATCGTCGGGCCCCTGATGAGTCGGACGCGACGAAACGATGCAGGACATGGCATAATGCCGAGCCAACATCTTAATGACGTTATGTCTGATGTTGGAACAGTTCCTATGTGTCACGCTTGCGTGGCACATCCCTTGGTGTCTCTCGCAAATTGTGTGTATATATATATATATATATATATATATATATATATATATATATATATATATATATATATATATATATATATATATATTATATAGATTAACCTATTTTAAGATAACCTGAAAATGTATGTATATATATATATACATACATTATTTTGGGTGGAATTTTGGCGCTAAAAATGCAATAATCGCTGTAAAAAGCGCGATTGCCATAAAATGTCATATATATTTCTAATCTACTCTTCAGTAGCTTTTATATGATACCCCACTCGAAATTTAAAAAATAAATACATTTTGACTCACTTCTCATGTGCGCACACAAAAGTTGCAATGTATAAAAATTGGAAATGCCCCCCGTAACTTTCATCGCCCCATCATAAGGTATTATCATGCATTTTTCGTAATTTTAGAACAAGCTGTTATAGCGTGGTTGCGGGGAATTTTTGTTTTGTGAAATTGTAGCGCTAAAAACGCACTATTGGCGGTAAAAAGTACAATAGTCATATAAAGTTATATTACGTTTGTAATCTACACTTCAGTAGCATTCATTTGATACTTTTATTATTAAATGTTAACTTTTTAATATTTTTCCTATGTGTGGGTCAAAAAGTTACGCTTTGATGAAATTTTATCTTAATTTAACCCTTTTTTGAGAAAGGAAGATACATATTATTATTTTATTAAAATATATATAGATTTCAATTAAAAATAATGTTTCAAAGAAATATCAATCTAATTTAAAATAAAATAAGTAAAATATTAGCAAAGTAAAATAAATAAGAAACATTTTTTAAGGAAAAATTGTATAAATTGTTACTAATCTTCTTCTATATAATATATAAAAATGAATGTTTGTCTGTCTATCTGTCTGTCCCTTATGCCTGCCTAAAACGTTGATCCGATTGCGATGAAACTTGGGGGAATGTTGGGACACATGCCTGGGGTGGTTTCTAAGTTAGAAAAACTATGATCCGATTTTGGTACACAGAGGTACAGGGTACAAATGTCTGCCTGCCTAAAACGTTGATCCGATTGCGATGAAACTTGGGGGGAATGTTTCGACACATGCCGGGGGTGGTTTCTAAGTTAGTAAAACTATGATCCGATTTTGGTACACAGAGGTACAGGGTACAAATGTCTGCCTGCCTAAACCGTTCGTCCGATTGCGATGAAACTTGGGGGAATGTTTGGACACTTGCCTGGGGTGGTTTCTAAGATAGTAAAACTATGATCCGATTTTGGTACACAGAGGTACAGGGTACAAATGTCAACGTAATGTAACCCTTCGTAATGCATATCATTGAAAAGCTCTTTAAGACTACAGTAATGTTGGACGGATGTCCGGGATAGTTTCCTAGTTAGTAAACAGGGGTACGGGGTACAAATGTCAAAGTAATGAAAACGATTAATGATGCATATCACTTAAAAGCTCCTTATGACTACAGTAATGGTTGGACGCATAAACTATGTTCCGATTTGGTGCACAGAGGTTTAGGGTACAAATGTCAATGTATAAAAAACCCTTTGTGATGCATATTATTGAAAAGCTCTTTAAAACTACAGTAATGGTTAGACGGATGCCCGGGAAAGTTTTTGAGTTATTAAAAGTAAGTTTTAAATTTTGGTACACTGGGGTACGGGGTACAAATGTTAAAGTAATGCAAACCCTTCGTGATGCATATTATTGAAAAGCTCTTTAAGACTGCAGTAATGGTTGGACGGATGCCTGGGCAAGTTTTCTAACAGCTATATATTTCTTATGTTATTAATGTTTATTAGGCGGTACGAAGTTCGCCGGGTCAGCTAGTTTATAAGTAAATAATAAATCAAACATTTAAATTATAAAAATGTTATAGGAAGATATTCCTTATAAAAATATAAACGTATACAATTTATATATAAATATAAGCAACTCCACGTGCTTATATTTATGCTTTAGGCAGGAACAAAAAGAACTAACTCCTAATAGCACTTACAGTTATTTATAGCATTTTTGCATAGATACTGGCTTAAAAGTATCTTCTTAATGTTTTTGAACATATTTTTATATTTGTTCGGCATCAAGATAAATATCACTATTAAATGAGAAATATATATGCTTTTTCAGTCCTCTAGCGTGGAAGATCTAACCGAAAAATTATATTTATTAAAATAATTGAAGGTAAGGAACTTGATAAGAGACCCTAGGGAGCTATAAGAGTCTGATGCCCAGTTAAACAGCTTTAATTATTTAAAATAAATTAGCATAAATTCCTAGGTATTTAGCCAGCAGAATATTAGAATTAAGATTAGAGTCAGGATAGGGATAGTTGGGACAAGCGGTATGACTCATCGAAGATCATAGTGGAATTTAATTATAACATAGATACAGTGTCAGTAAGCACTATTAAGCTACTATCTTCTTAAGATTAGTAACTCTTAAGGGCCACATTACACGAGTCAAGTGCTTAGCCGAGTTAGTGCATTTGGCTGAGTGCTCGGCTAATGTGATTATTACAGTCAGTATTCGCCCGAGTCAGTAGATATACACGTGTTCCATTTTATCGCCAACTACCATAAAATCTCACGAATACGCACAATTTCCACCCATTTTTTCTTTTAAAAATGGGTGCGTATTACGTATTACGAGTGAAAACAATTACCTTCTGATATTTCCAGCTTCATTAAAGGTAGAAATTGAAAATAACCATAATATATCTACCTACTTGCTACACTACATGTCTGCGTGTAAGAAAATATGAACGTGAATGTTTCTTTTAACAAAAGAAATTACTCTTCATACGTGATTTTTTACAAGCATTCACCAGAGTAACTGATGAATTTATTTAGTTATTGTTGCAGAAAGTTACTCCCTTTTGTATGAGATAAATTAGGTGAATAGGAGCTTGGAGATGATTACCACACTTCATATATTAAGATTGAGGCCTGTAAATGTCCAGGTTTTGGGCGAAAATTTGAGTTGAAAAATAGTAATGTTTTGCTTCCGAGCTTATCGAAGGTAAGGGAAGCTACTGATCGTTCTGAAGAACGAAACATTTTTAGGTCTCCAATTTCAATAATTCCAAGACAGAAATCCGTTTCAGACATCAAGGAACATTTTTGGTTCTGTGTCTGTCTGTCGCTCTATTTTTGCTTCACGTCCGATTTTAATGCAATTTGTATGGTAGATCATGATTAGCTCATTGTTGGCCCAATATACGTTTCAACCTTTTATGCTCATTTGTTTCTCTTCCACATGCACACAAACATACATATATTTATACCTATAGCTGCATAAGTATACTTATCTGATTTGTATGAAACTTTTATAATTTATCGAAAGTAACCTGCATATAGCCCCTGATTAATTTGAACCGTCTGCTCTCTATAATTTTAATTGATACTTTAAATTATGTAAAATAGACTTCCAATTGGTGTGGCACATAGCTTCCTCGCATCCTATTACGTACTTCATTGGTTTTATTCTTTTACAAGTCATTATTGTCTAATTTGTTTAAATGTTTCCCCCGTTTTTTTAATCTGTCAAAATTGTTTTGATTAGGCTTAGGCCCTTTTTACGCCCCGCGGTAGAGAGTTCCAGCCACTTCACACATCATACATAAGTACATTGTACCGCCGAAGCGAGTATGATGTGATCAATAGTGAGCCATATAAATCAGAGCGTCACGGCGAGGAAACGAACCCCGTCTCGTTCCACTCATAATTCAGTGATGGCCGAGCAGATGTGGTTTAACCCACACGGCCACGCTAGCTCTCTAAAAAAATCAGATAAGTCCTTTCGAAGTTATAGGTGTAAATAATTGTATGTTTGTGCGCATATAGAAGAGAAACAAATGAGCGCAGAAGGTTGAAACTTATATGGGACTAACAATGAGATAATTATGACCTGCCATATAAATTTAATTAAAATCGGACTGTAAGTTGTTCATTGCACCCAAGGTTGTCAGGTTGAACAGGGAGTAATGGAAATTGAAGGGAACATGAACTCTCATGATTCCCTCCATCGTTCCCCTAAATAAAGCACAAGTAAGTATAAGGTTGGGGCTAAATACACAATTTCATTTATTAACTTTTGTTTAATATCTAAATCTATAATGTCATCTTCATTATTACAATGTAACCGCCACAAAGGTTGCCATGGTGATTCATCGGTAAAACAAACAAACATTTAAAAGGGAAAATTATAATTTATAAATGTAGATAAAGATAAACTAATGCATATGTATACACATCAGTTAGCAATTACTGTTCAATAAATGACTCAGCTACCTAATTTAAATACAACTAAATTTAAATTTCAAATAATTACTATCTATAATTAAATTTTAAAGTGATTACATTATTAATTGGCTATTATTAAATTTAACTTTGTTTTATGTTTAAAAATATATATGAAAATATTTTCTTTTGAATAATAAAATAATTTAAAATTAAAATCATCTTCAATTATTTTTTTTCTCTCTTCTGTAGATAAAATCGTGTACGTACCCCGGGAGTAAAAATAAGTTGCACCCGAGCAATAATTAACATTGTGATTCCTGAGGCGAAAAACAACTATTTCACATTTCGACTTTAAATATAAGAGTATTATTAAAAATACTTACTTTCCTCTGGCACGCCCTGGGGTTGAGGACACTGTACGCTCTCATACTCAGTTCTGCCGTAACTAGCTGAGTACACAGCTACTCTCGAGTTGGGATTGCACTTGAGTTGCACAACATCATTTTCGCAGGCTACCTTGCTTCGGAATTCATCTGCAACAGAAAAGAAAGAATAAAATAAACAAGTGTTTTCGTCTTATGCGTAAAAAGGATATGTACCTATTGCTTAGAAGAAGACATAAAATATTTCTATGACAAATGAAAAAGAATATGAATAAGAAAGATGAAGTGGAAACAGAGATTATATTATATAGCTTCCTTGTTGGAGTATTGCCTCAAAGGGAATAGTATATTGAATAAAGAGAATACGTGATTCTTGATTTCAGCTGCCCTGACGTAGGTTTAAATAAACTTATAAGGTATAGCTATAAAATATTACGAGTATGTTTAAGAAAGATACATATTTTATTAATTGAAGAATATTATCACTACAATAATATTCCAGATATTTTATTCATAAATATGGCGTCTGTTCCAAGAAAATGGGAGCTTACATTATTTCATTTTTTTTTTTTTTTTAATCGCTTCATTTTGACGTTCTGAAAATTATGACAACGAGATCGTGGTCGCAATAGAAATTCAAGGGCAAAGGCCAACAAATTCGGTTTTTCACGAATATCCTGCTTCCTATGAAGGATAGTCGGACACCAATGAAGGTAGTTATCACAATTAAAGATAACAAAATTTCCCACAAAAGTACATTGGTCGATTTACGGAATATATGACGAAGAATATCTATGAATATTTAGTATCCGTCGCCGCACCACTTATTACGTATTTTTGTGAATATCTCGCTTCTTCTGGCTCGGTAACCAATTGAGGATCACATCAAAATTGAAGATTATAAAATTTCACACGGGTAACATTACGTTCATTTTTTACGTACCACGATCCGTTAGGATAATAAAGTGCTCCGAAGTTTCCGCACAAGGTGTAACAAAGACCCATAAGTCAATAAGTTGTTCGTCGCCACAATAAGTTTGCTCAATGGCTTGAGTAAAATATTTGAAAAGGTCGTACAAGCCAGAATAAATAATATCATTACTATGAATAAACTATTGCCGAATGAGCAATTTGGCTTCAGAAGTGGCCACTCGACCCAGGGTCAACTTGCTAGAGTAGTACAGCATGTCACTCTAACTTCAACCTTAAGAAACATACAGGATTAGCTCTAGTGGACTTAGAAAAAGCTTTTGATACCATCTGGCACAAGGGACTAATTTACAAACTTATAATGAGTAAATTCCCCTTATACATTATTAAACAAATACACTCGTATCTCAAAAACAAAAAATTCCAAGTACATTTCAATAACTCCAAATCACAGGAAATAAAATTACGTGCAGGGGTACCCCAGGGTTCGATCCTAGGGCCCGTATGATACAGTTTTTATACTAGCGATATTCCCCGTTGCAAACTAGTCAATTTAGCCATATTCGCCGATGACGTTGCCTTATTCAGTTCCTCATGGAGAACCGACATGATAATAAATAGATTCAATAAAGCCCTCATGATAAAACTACGCAACTATTTCTTACATTGGCGATTACAACCCAATATTGATAAATTCGAAGCAATATTATTTTCAAAAAGGCGCCCTATAATTCCGGCAAATATAATAAAAATACAAATATAAATATATATACCTATAATTCAGACAAGTAGTTCTTATAAGATACTATGTTGGTTCGCAAAAATTGAAAGACAAAGCGACAGACAGACAGACATGGAACCAAAAATATTTCTTGATGTCTGAAACGGATTTCTGTCTTGGAAATTTTGAAATCGAAGACCTAATCATTTTTCGTTCTTCAGGACGATCACATAGCTTCCGTTACCTTCGGTAAGCTCGGAAGCAAACATTTTAATTAGATATTTATAATATAAAATTGGGTAGGTTCTTATAATATGAGTACATAATTACATCGTCTAGGGTTTTCTATATTTATTCGTACTTTTGATCAAACTTTAATCAAAATGTACTCCTCGGTGAGGAATCGATCGAGATCGACCGATTCCTCTGACCGTCCGCGTTTGTAGCTTTTTTCTCAGGGACTAGATTTTTCCAGGTAGAAAATTCTTATATGGTTAGAATGGTTTTTTATTGGAATACATTTTAGAATAATTTAATTAAAATAGAACTGTTTTCGAGAAGTACCAATTTCTTTTTTTTTAAATAAAAATAATTTGTCGATTTCGCCTTCTAGTATGATTTTTCTGAACATGTATGACACATTTATACGAAACTTGGTCGAGTAGTTTAGATTCTATACAAGTCTATGTACCATAGAATGTATACTATGTATTAGATTCTATGCAACCACATTTTTGGATTCAGAGTATCTTAAAACATGTAAATCCATCAACATTTCATGTCGTTTCAAAAATGTCTCTCTATATACTACTTAATTTGAGGAAGTAAATAATAATAATAATATGCAATTAAAAAAAAAATTGTGCTTGATTATTCTGTCTAAAGAGGGCTAAAGCTCTAGTAGGAAGGCAGTCATCATTCAATCATGGAAGTTAAGCAGCATCAGGCATGGTCAGTAGTTGGATGGGTGCCGCCACCTCTGACCAGAGCTCTGGGTTCGATTTCCGCGGAACGGGCCCCCCTCAATGTCTACCCAGTATTGTTAAACAAATGGGAACTGATCAAAAGATTTAGCGCCACCAGTTTTCGGCTTGGAAAACCAGTGTCGACACTCTCATGGTGGTTATATAAAAAAAAAAAAAACGATCAAACGAAACCGGAGTTGTAAAAACATGGTTCACCGACCAACAAATTCACTCATGTGTGAAGTGTTTGGTTGTCTGGTATCAATCCAGTTATAGATTGATAAAAAGCTTTTCCGGGCTTATTCAAAGGACCCATTTCGTGGTCTATGTCTTCGGCCCGGCAAAGCCCATTGATTAAAAAAAAATTAGTTATATACATTTATATTATTATCAGTCCAAATTCTATTATACTTTATGTGATAAACATAAAATAATAATTGACATTGAATTAGTGGCTAATTATGCTTCTTATCATACATTGGTGGAAATTAAGTTATAAAAATTCGACAAGCAGGAACTACTAGACTATAATTGCTCTTAGGTAGGTGGTAGAGCAGCAGGCGATGAATGTAGTTCAGTATTGAACCGGTAGTAAATAGCTCATTAGTAAGTCTCAGCTGGTTTTCTACCACCATTTTGGAAATAAACAGGTCAAGTGTGTGCTAGTCAGCACACAGCGAGGGTCCGTAGTCAACCCTGTATATTTTAAGTAGTACCCGATATTTTTTGTCCCATTAAAACAGGGTCACCCTGTATATATATATATATATATATATATATATATATATATATATATATATATATATATATATATATATATATATATATATATATATATAAATATATATATATATATATTATATATTATATATTATATATTATATATTATATATATATATTTATATATTTTATATATATATTTAATTGTCACAATCGGTACAACACACGTTAATAGAATAATGACATCTGATTCGTGAATATTTTATTTAAAGTGAATTTAGTTTTCCTCTAAATCCCAGAGACGCTGAAGGTCTTTTAGCTCAGGTTGTTTAATGAAGCTGCTTTGACGGTAGCGCACAGTACTTGAATTTCCCGAACCTGGGAAATTTCTGATATTCTTCCTAAAATGACATCCGATGATAGTGCTAATTAACATAGGTTGACCTGGATAGTAGTAATAATATCGCGTCAACATTTCGACAAATAAATATGCCCTAAAAGAAAGTCGGTCGGGAGTCAGAAGTCCGGATTGGCAAGGTTACATCGCTCTTAACGAGAGCGACACGATTCAGAGCCCAGAGGTTATGCAATCACCACCAAGGCCTGAGTGCTAATTTTAATAGTGTTGAAATCGTGACATGAGACTTTACCTCTGAAGCCAGGCACCAGTGTCTGGCCAATATCCTGGATAGTAATGTTACTTGTCTTTATGATTTAAGTCCTAACGTTGAGGCTATTCTTTTAGATAAAAATGAAAACTGGCTCCCGGAATCCATTGCTATAAGCGTATTTCATGAGGTGTGCCATTTGAGTCCAACAATAAACAAACAGCAGTTCCCAAAACCATGTTTGAATTAAAAGTAGGGCCAAGTACTGACCTACTCAATACTATATTTTATGTAATTACCTGGCATCTAGACAGCCGAGACCGGCTAATTAATCAAAAATTTATAAATTTATATATTAAATCAATTTCCAGATAACAACAAGCAATTAATAAGAGTACTTTTAGCTTTATTGAGTTTACATGCGTTTTATTAACCACTACAAAAAAGCAAGTTACTTTTTTGCTCAAGAACTGTAAAGACAGCTGTTAACGACGAAAGAACGAGATAAGGTTTTGTACCAGCTGACACATTACCACAAATGTTTTAATACATTTTATTTATTGTTATTATCATTATCACAAATGGGAAAAGTAAATGCTCTTCTATTAGGCACAATAAAACAAAGTAGGAGGAGAAAACTACACACGTTTATACCCCACTACGCTGCTGTTTCATAATAACATTACAATAGGTTTGTTCCAACCCCCCAATTTGTACTGTCCTTTGTATCGTCCCGTGGATCGTTCGGGAATCGTTTAGGACAGGTTTTATACGCATGCGCACACATTGTACTGTAATAAAATCATGTCAGGTTGGAACGGGTTTAGGACTATTATTCGCACTGTATTAAAAACATTCAAGGAAACCTATCATTACGGAACCTTCCTGTTAATGTAAAATAATCAAATTTTAATTTAAACTTCTTTAAAAAGCACTAATTTATGTACAGCGATAACAATGTATTTATGACAATTGACAAACTGCGCATGTCATACAAATCAGTACATGGTATTGTCTGAGGATCGTTGGGACCGTACAGTGAACGGTTCGCAAACGATCCCTGCCCAGGTTGGAACAGTTTTGTGGACGATACGAAACACTGTCCAAAGTCGGCTTGGAACTACTATTATCCATTGCGCACGCCCGTGACGATCCCGCGGACGGTGCAGTGCTTGGTTGGATCTAACCTAATATAGTAATGTTAAAATAGAATTGTTTTTTGACACTCAGGTTGGCCAATTTATGTAAGGGAAAAATAAACCTACTGGGGTTATCCAGTGACATTTCTGTTTTCCTAGTTGGCTCTATCTTCGAGACATCAAAATTTCGAGCACTCATAGCTCGCCACACAAAAAAATTCTTGGTCAATTTTAGTCTATATTCTAAAATGAATTTAGGGTGAAGCTATAGTTGAAATATTGAACTAAAAAGAACAACAGGAATTCAGCTCCTAAGGATAACCGATAGCTGGAATTTCAAGTAAATGATTTTCTGAGAAATAATTTTAACAAGGGAAGTGTCAGTAACATTAAATAATATACTGTAAATTCTAATTTCTCTATTAAAGTAGTTAACACCGGAATAACAAGACGACGAGTTCTTTTTACACTCTAATTTTGTGCCTAAAATATCATGGGCCTTTAAATAAGAATGACATAGAAAGTTTATATGGAAGATAGACATAGTAGGAAAAGTTGTTAAATAAAAATATAATGATGATAAACAGTAATAAACAAATACAATAAAGAAATTAAAAACTAATTTTAAATCTATTTTGGTTCTTAAAGCCAGCAGAACTTTACATGGCTGCCATCGCTGTACATAAATTAATGCTTTTTAAAGAAGTTTAAATTAAAATTTGATGATTTTACATAAAACTATACTAAACATGTAAATGTTAAGCGAAAAAGCAAAATAATATAGGTTAAGTGTATGATGAAGTTGTTGGTTAAAGTTAGAGTAGATGATATTCAGATGAAAATCTTAATACCTCATGCAAACTCCTCGCAAACAGTAAACTTGGAAATAAGATGAAACAAAGTTATTAGTTTTTAAACATTTTAGAGTAAAACTTATATATTCTGCTTTTACTAAAACGCAGCTAGATATTATTAGTATAATTATAGATACAAGTCAATAGAATAACTAAAATACCAGGGACGTAGCGGACATCCCCGCTGCCCCTGCGGGGCGAAGAAGAGGGGGGGGGGGGGGGGGGGGGGGGGCAAGAGGGGGAGCACTTCAAGTTGCTTTATCAAAAAGGTTATTATCACATCATTTGATGTACAGAACAAGACATTTAAAATGATATCTCATTTATCAAGCTTGGACAACTTTTGATGTTTTTCAAATTTTAAATTTGAAGGGGGTGGAATTTATGATATAGTCCAGTCGACAAGTACATTTTACCTTGCAAAAGGTCATAAAAACTTTTTTTATTTTTTTTTTTATTGTATGTACCTAGACATTAGTTAAAAACCCAAGTTTTCGACCTCCTAGACCCTGTGCTAACCCAGAGGGGGGCCAAAATACGCGAAATGTTTAACTAATGTCTAGGTACATACAGTAAAAAAAAGAAAAAAGTTTTTATGACCCTTTGCAAGGTAGACCCTTATTTTTAATACCTGTCGACTGGACTAATATAAGTTTTTCAATTTTTTTTTATGTTAAATATTATTTAAAAATAAAAAATACTTATTTTTATAAAAAAAAATTTTTTTTCGAAAAATCAAAAATAAGACCACTTCTCTCTTGACCAATTTCAGAAATTTGTACCATTTGGGTACAGGGTGCATAGTACGAAATTTCTAATAAGGTAAATTTTCATTCCAAATCATGCAGAAGACTTTATAAAGAATGACTCTTTTTCGAAAAATGGTTTTTTTTTTTTTTTGCATTTACACCTATATGTAACTCGATCCGGGGACACCCTGTATACAAGGTGGTCCAAAAGTCTCCCCCCCCCCTGATAACTTTTCAACGGTTTGAGATAAATTAATGAAACTTGGGGGATCTCCACCTCGCAAAGGGAAGTTTGTTTTCATGCAATCGCCCACTAGGGGCAACCACCCACTTTGCCCCCAGGCCACCCAACTTCAAAATTTCAAATTGGAATGCATATTTTTGATAGCATATTTAGATTCTACGGTGAAAAATAATAAACTTTTACTTGTAACTATTTTTTCTATCTCCAATATTTTGCCCCCTACAGGGAGGCAAAGATAGAAAAATAACCCTTTCGAAATAGTAGAAGAATAACACTTATAGCGTTATAAAATCTAAACGGTTTGAAATAAAGTAATGAAACTTGGGGGATCTGTACCGTGTAAAGGAAAGTGTGTATTCATCCACTCGCGTACTAGGGGCAACCACCATTTTGCCCCCAGGTGCTGAAATTTACCACTTTTATACGTATGCCCCATATAGGGGGCAAAATGTTGGAGACAAAAGAAAGTTTAAATTTAAACATTTTTATTTTTTGCCGTAGAATCTAAATCTGCTATCAAAAATATACACTCTAAGGTTAAAATTTTGAGTTAGGTGGCCTGGGGGCAAAATGGGAACTTGCCCCTACTGCGCGATTTCATGAAAACAAACTTCCCTTTACATGGTACGGATCCCCTAAGTTTCATTAATTTATTGCTAACCGTTTAGATTCTATAACGTATTATTGTAAGGATTATTTCGCTATCTTTGCCCCCCTGTAGGGGGCAAAATATTGGAAATAGAAAAAAATGTTTCAAGTAAAAGTTTATTATTTTTCACCGTAGAATCCAAATATGCTATCAAAAATATGCATTCCAATTTGAAATTTTGAAGTTGGGTGGGCTGGGGGCAAAGTGGGTGGTTGCCCCTAGTGGGCGATTGCATGAAAACAAACTTCCCTTTGCATGGTGGAGATCCCCCAAGTTTCAATAATTTATCTCAAACCGTTCAAAAGTTAAGAGGGGGGGGGGAGACTTTTGGACCACCCTGTATATAGTGTGAGCGCTTTTTAAAACATCTAAAATGAATAGGAATGAGCTCTAAACATTCATACCTGCATATATTTTAAAAACATATTTTGTTTTAAAAAGATTCTTTTATTCAACATCATTTGTCATATTATGTTATATTATTGGTAAATTATTAGTTTGAAAGCTAATAAAACAATGTTATAGTATCGGTAAAATATTAGTTTCAAAGCTAATAAAACAATCTAACTTGTCTATTTTGAAAACTGACTTGAATTACGGGTAAATACTTGACACACAATATTTTGAATTACTTCCTCTGGAACTTTTTGAGTATTAAACAATCACATCATACAAATATTATGTTTCACTGCTTCCTCTATCGTAAGTAGAAATTAGATGTCCCTATTTATTTAATAATTATTTTTAGGTAGGTCAATTAGGGTAAAAGTAGTAAGAGTTAACAACTCATAGTAGTTAGAAACTGGCTATATTTCGTCCCCCTCCGGGACATAATCATGCCTAAAACATCATTACATATAATTAACAATTTTGTTTTTAAATAGGATTTTTATAACTGCTTCCTCTAGTTTTGATGTATAGCACCTTTTTATGATTTTAAACGTGTATTTCATAATATATAAAGAAGTAGAATTGTATCCTTATTTATAATATTTTGTTATTGTTTAGAGCAGGGGTTCCCAAAGTTTTTTTTACCAAGCCCCCCACAGTCAAGAATAAATCTTCCCACGCCCCCCCCCCCCCCTCAATTTCAATTGTATGAGATAATGAAAAAAATAAAATAAACCATTATTACATTGAATAACTATTCATTTATTTGTATTAATATTATTTTTGTAACATTAAAAGTTAATCTTATGGGATCTTATGAGATGTATGAGCTTGTATTTCTTTTCCCTATTCTTGGATGAGTATTAGAAAGTGCACAACGAAAATCAAGCACAGCAACATCAAGTTTGCCACGATACTTTGTTTTTATTGCAAAAAGTGCTGAAAAATCTTTTTTGGCACAAATAAGTGCTTGAAAAAGGTAAATACAATCGAAGTGCTTGCTGTGATATACTGGGGTACACTTTGTAATACTTAACCCAAAACGATGATTTGTCCATTTTATTTTATTTCTAAAGCTTGTTCTTGAAGTGTTTCGGGTAGGGAATCTATGTTGACACTGAAAGGATCCATTGTTAATTTGTAAATGTTGTCATCGTCATCACATATGTTAGGAAAGTATCTGTTGAATTCGTGAGTGAGGTTCTCCAACTGGTTTGATATTTGGATTTTTATATAATCGCATTAGACGATCGGACGGCAAAGCTGTCTCGATCTCGAGGTCCCACGCCCCCCTTGACTTATCTTCACGCCTCCCTTGGGGGGCGCGCCCCCCACTTTGGGAACCAATGGTTTAGAGTATAGGAAAAATCTTTATTGTGTGAAATTACATTATAAATGGAATGATTTTAGACTTCAAATTTCTATCTATATATATAAAATCCAAATACCACTCAAAGACTCACTGACACATCACGATATCTCTGAAACCACTGGACCTATGACCATGAAATTTTGTATTTGTTTTCCTCTTACCTCCTAGGTGCTCGCTAAGAAGAATTTTAAAATCTGCCATCTGGATTCAAGATGACGGAAATTTATTTACAAAATTCGACAAGACGATATCTCCGGAACCAATGGCACTAGAACCTAGAAATTCAGAGGTTAGCTTCCTTTTACGAAATGAGTAACTTCTGATACGAATCGGGCATTACAAGTATATACAAAAACCTAGAAATTTTAACCTAGAAATTCAGAAGGTAGTTACCTTTTGTGACATAAACAACGTATGTAATAAGTTTTTTTATTTGGCCATCTCGAATAATCTATATATATGTATACAAATCAACGTGTGTGTGTGTGTGTAAATCTACAGTATTAGTCTGATCTCGATGATTTTGGATACTTGCAAAATATCTTTTTAATGAGGAGGTAAGTGGGAGGTTTAGAAGTTAGTGGGAGGGATAGAATCTAGGTATTCTCGCATAGAAAAATAATTTAAATGTTTCTTGATGGTAGTTTATTAACTTATCAAATTAAAATAACACCACTACTAATTAATTTATTGGCCCTTCGTGGTTTAATATATAACCACTTTTTGTATATTCACAAAATTTCTGTAGAATATATTAACATATTTTAAAATTCCTCGAGTTCGGTATGGTACTCATCATTTTGAATGTTGATCAAATTGATTAGAAAGATGAAAGCATAGTTTTAGCGAATTTCCAAAGAAAAAAATTCGCTAATGGAGCCACTGGCATGGGAGTTGGAGCCGGGACTGTGGCCAAAATACGTTTCATGGGTTCCTGATCACGAAAAAATTGGTTTTACAAAACTTTATATATATATATATATATATATATATATATATATATATATATATATATATATATACCTATAAATAATAATAATTTATACCTGTAATTTAATAAAAATAATAATAGTAATAACAACAATTTCTAGCGGATTTCTTGTAAGCACGATAGCTCTCGAATGAATTGACGTATCAAAATGAAACTTGCACCGAAAAATCAAGCTCGTTGAGATGAGGATCCCTATTAAAAATGGGATATTTATGACGTCATTAATCCCTCTTTAAGAGTCAGAAAAGATTTTAAAAAAATCAAGTGAGGTATCGCTTATGTTTTTTGGGGTCCTACATCAAAAAATGAGTTACCTTAGCGATTCGAATAATAATTTAATAATAATAATAGTAATAACAACAATTTCTTGCAGCTGCTTCAACAGATACAAGAACGGAGAAAAACTGCCAAAAAGCTTCACTAGGGCTATTATATTCCCGATATACAAAAAAGGCGACTTAACTTTACCTTCCAACTATCGAGGTATTTCCTTTTTAAATTCTGTAGGTAAACTTTACACTGGACTCTTACAAAAAAGATTAACAAAATGGACAGAACACCATAAGGTTTTATGTGAATGGCAAGCAGGTTTTAGGCGAAACTATTCCACAATAGACAAAATTTTCAACCTAACCAGTATAATTAACTATAAACCCCGGCAAAAAGGTCATAAAGGTCATAATTAACTATAAAACCCGGCAAGGTCATAATTAACTATAAAACCCGGCAAAAAGGTCATAAAGTCTACACATTCTTTGTGGATTTTGAAGGCGCCTTTGACAAGGTAGACAGGCAAGCCTTGTTCTACAAGTTAAAACAAATAGGGATTTCAACGGACTTTATAAAATGCATTCATAATTTATACGAGGATACAGAATCGTGTATATGGGTTGGAGATGGACTGACGGAGTTCTTCAAAATAGAACAAGGTCTTAAACAAGGATGTTTATTAAGCCCTCAGCTTTTTTCCTGCTATGTGAACGATCCCGTAGATTATCTGGACGGAGACATTCTTATTAGAAATACGAAAGTTAAAATCTTGTTATTTGCGGACGACATTATTCTGTTAGCGGATTCACCACAATCCCTCCAGATTATGATCAATAAATTAGCTGAATATTGCTATGCTTGGAGCTTGAAAGTGAATCTCACCAAATCAAGAATAATGATATTTAATAAATTGGTAGGAAGAAGGAGTAAACAGGAAAGTTGGAACTACGAGGGTAAACCTATAGATATTGTTAACTCGTACAAATACTTGGGCATGACTATTACGCCTACCCTTTCCTTGAAGCAGCATTTGAGAGAGAAACTTGTAGCAAGTAAGAGATCTATAGGTACTATTAGGAACAAGCTGTTTGCAAATCCACAAATAGCTACACAGGTTAAAATAAACATCTTTAACAGCATCGTGAGATCAGTAATGTGTTACGCAGCGCAGATATGGGGCTATGGGCAACACGAAGAGGTAGAAAAGCTGTTAAGATTCTTCATTAAAAAACTGATGACATTGCCTCCCAACACACCAAATTATATGATCAACTTAGAATCTGGAATAGAACCTTTGTATGTGTACAGATTAGATCTGCATTTCCGCTACATAATCAAAGTACTTCACCTAGAGTCACACAGGCTGCCAAAAATACTGGCACTAGAGACGATTAAGAACAAATTATCTTGGTTTAGTATTTGGGAAGAGATGGCAAAAGATTGTTTCATTAATTTAGAAACAGACGAAGTAAATGCCTTGGAAAAACAAGTAAAACAACTTTACGGAAAAATGAAAATAAAGCTTAAAGAAAAGTTGTTGGAAAAGGTAGTGCAATCTAAATATCACCCTACCTATAAATACTTGGATCTCAGAAACCCACCTTGCTATTTCAATAAATTCAACCAAAGCATGGCAAGTGTAATATTTAAATTAAGGACTGACTTGTTTCCTCTTAATAACAAGCCATGGTTGCAAGCAAACTATGACAAATGCACGCTCTGTAACCTAAATAGGACGGAGGATGTCTTCCACTTTGTTGGAGAATGCCCTATATTAAGAGAGTTTCGTATACATTTTTTGGGGAAAAACGGGTTATCTCAGAAAGAGATAATAGATATTTTAAACGGCTATAATTGGGACGGACTCTATAAATTTGGGAAACATGCTGGAAACTACAGAGCCATGTTAGTCAGAGAATATAATGGATAAGTAAAAAAAAAAAAAAACAAAAAACATAGTGGAATGTAAATAAATGTTTAGTTGTTGTTATTCAGGTAAAAATTAAAGTATGTTTATACACGATTAATATAGTATGTTTATAATGAAATTGGCATTTATTTATTTTATTATTTCTATTTCATAATTCGAAACTAAATCACATTATTATATTAATTAATATTAAACTGTGTAATTTAAACTGCTAGTTGCCTAAAATTATTGAATAGCGTTGTTTTGCATGTTACTTTAAAAATAGTGTTTTAAATCTGTTTTTTAAATTATTTATAAATATTTACATTTTATTTTTGTTATACTTGTTATTTATTATTGTTATATACGAATTATTGTTAGTAATTTATTATTTATTTCGCAGTTACTGAGAATTAGTTTTTATTTTATTTTATATTATTAGGTAAATGTATTTAGAAAAAAATGTAAAAAATAGAAGGTGCCACTACTCCTGGCTGACGGCCTATTGACCATAGCCATATAGATGTTTATGTAAAAAATGAATAGATTTATGTAAAATTGTAAACTATGCATACCAATAAATAAAAAAAAAATATATATATATATATATACAGGTTATATATACCTATAAATAATAAAAATTTATACCTGTAATTTAATAAAAATAATAATAGTAATAACAACAATTTCTAGCGGATTTCTTGTAAGCACGATAGCTCTCGAATGAATCGACGTATCAAAATGAAACTTGCACCGAAAAATCAAGCTCGTTGAGATGAGGATCCCTATTAAAAATGGGATATTTATGACGTCATTAACCCCTCTTGAAGAATCAGCAAAGATTTAAAAAAATACAAAAAATCAAGTGAGGTATCGCTTCTTATGTTTTTTGGGGCCCTACATCAAAAAATGAGTTACCTTAGCGATTCGAATAATAATTTAATAATAATAATAGTAATAACAACAATTTCTTGCGGATTTCTTGTGAGCACGATAGCTCTCGAACGAATTGACATATCAAAATGAAACTTGCACCGAAAAATCAAGCTCGGTGAGATGAGGATCCCTATTGAAAATGGAATATTTATGACGTCACTAACCCCTCTTGAAGAGTCAGCAAAGATTTAAAAAAAATAAGTGAGGTATCGCTTCTTATGTTTATTGGGGTCCTACATCCAAAAAATGAGTTACCATAGCGATTCAAATAATAATTTAATAATAATAATAATAGGAATTTTTTGCTGATTTCTTGTGTGCACGATAGCTCTCGAACAAATTGACGTATTAAAATGAAACTTTCACCGAAAAATCAAGCTCGTTGAGATGAGGATCCCTATTGAAAATGGGATATTTATGACGTCACTAACCCCTCCTGATTAGTCAGTAAAGATTAAAAATAATCCTACCGCGGGGTTCCGCAAGCAGAGCGAATTTCCATTGGAAATTTGTAGTTCAATGTTGTGCAGTTTAAACTTCATTTAAACTACTACAATTATGTTTAACTAAGCCATATTCTAAAAACCCTAATCCAACTAAAATAATTCTTTTAAATTATCTTAACTTATAATAAGACACACAATGGTAGTACATAGTTATTAAGGAAGTTTAAACGGCACAACATTGAAATACAAATTTCCAATGGAAATTCGCTCGGCTTGCTGAACCCCGCGGTAGGATTATTTTTATATAATAAAACAAAATTTAATAACACTAAATTCCCTTAATACTTTTTAGGGTCTGTAGGTAAAACCAAGGAAAACCATCATAAATCATTGCATCATTTCATTGCATTTTTTTAATCATTGCATTTATGTTAAGTGTAATAAACCAGCATAGGAAAAATAGTAACATAGAGAAGCCTCAAAACTTCATTCAGAGTTGTCAAACACCCTTAGCAATAAATAAATAATAATAGTCATCGCTCAAGAACAAAGGATTGACATTATTTTAACGGAAATGGTCGTATGGGCGTAAGAGTATGATAATTACCCCACCTAAATATTTTTAGGATTTTTAATAAAAGGGCGCCCTACTGATACCGTACTTTATGCAACAGCGAAGGAGAGTGAACAATTTTCCCCTTTATTTGACCTACTCAAAGCCCCATGCCAATCTACCTTCCCTAATAAGAGTATATAAAATGAAGCATGGGTGGGGTCTATATCATATTCTAACGCCATTGTACATAGTATTATATAAGACACACCCATTTTTTACACACTCCTACGCTTTTGTATAGGGTGTTCCAAAAGTAGCGCCGAATTTTAAACTGCAATAAAAAACAATTTCCGCTCAATTTGAAAACTTTTTATTGAAAATCGTTGTACATGAACTCCGATGCTTCCTAGACGATCACGAAGCACTCAAACCGTTGCCGTGGGGCTTTCATTACACTTGTAAAAAGTTTTCAACACCAAAATTCGGTGTTCTGTAGAGAGTTGTTCCATGGTTACAAAAACGCATAAACAACATAAACTAAGCAACGAACGGGTCGGTAACACAAATCGGAATGATAATAGATAACTATAATAACAATAGATAACAATAGAAAACAACAATATATAACAAAAATGATAAAACCATGGCTACCAAGCTTCACGGGAAGCCATAGTGAAAACTTGAAATTCGGCGCTACTTTTGGAACACCCTATATATATATATATATATATATATATATATATATATATATATATATATATATATAGTATGGTATCATACTCTTACTCCATTGTATATATTATTATATCAAACCCACCCAGTATTTTATCCCCTTTACTTTGCCCCAAGCCTTTCTAAAATCCTGAATAAGAGCGTAGGAAATAAAACATGTGTAGGTTTGATATCATACTCTTACGCCATTGTATATAGTATTATAAAAAACAGACATTTCTTGATGAAGGGAAATTGTTTGTTTGTTTTGGTAATTTTTTCTTAGCTTGCATTCTTGTTTGTTTGTTTGTTTGTTTGTTTGTTTGTCCGGTACAAATCTGGCAATCGATTTCTAACTAACATCCCGAATAGCTAGACATTTGACACTTTTAGCATAGCTCAGAACACGATGACAATGCATTATTTTAATACTTTTAGCCATCTTTCAGCAGAATTTAATTCGTTTTCATCTAATTTTGCTGTGCGGAAAGTTAGTTCGGAAAAAATCCGCAAGTTATTTTATTTGTTTTGCCATATCCAATATTTAAGCAATCTTCATTTTGACGGGTATCAAATTTGTGATAGATAAACATTGACTGACAGCAAAACAGGAAATATCGATTATATTATTTATCGATTATATTATTATCAACATTACATACGATTTAACAGAAAATTTAAAAACGTAGTATATAAAAAGTTCTTTTTATCTTGAAATTATTTGTTTTGATTTTGCGGGTGGGTTGGGGAGCCAGGGTAGCCGAGCGTCTTAGGGCGGTCGCTCAGCTATCACTAAGTCGAGGCAACTCGAGGTCGTGGGTTCGATCCCGTGCCATGATACTCTGAATTGCATCAATGAATCGCGGACGGTGCAGGGCGAGGGACACCCTTTATGGGGACTCTTCCCCCACTCTTTGATGTGGGTCCGATCCGCGTCATGATGATGTGATTTGTATCTATGGTTCGAGGACGGAGGAGGGCGAGGGACACCCTTTATGGAGACTCTTCCCCCACGCTTTGACGCACGCTTATATAGCTTACTAATGACCACACCATACTCGCTTCGGCGGTACAATGTACAAATGTATGATGTGTGAAGTAACTGGAACTCTCCACCACGGGGCGTAAAAAGGGCCTAAGTGATGGCCTAATTGCAAGGTTCGAACAAGTGGTTCGTCCTACCCGTTCTAGTAGGAAGTACTAGACTACTACTACTACTTGCGGGTGGGTTTAATCTCATACTTCAACCCCCACTGATTTCTAATTGTCCAATTTACTTTTTCCAATTTTTTTTCTTTTTTTTTTTTTACAATTTAAGAAGAATTAACACTTTTTTATAACAATTCTTCATACTTATTGGGCTTTTAGGGATGATCATTAAAAAAAATTTCTATTTTTTTAAAAACAATATAATTGGTGCGAATTTTCGCCCATACCTGGGCATCATCAGGCCTAAAATAATAATGATACAATGATACATTTTTATCTAACAACTATTAATGTACAATTTATAATTACAACATAAATGATTAATTTATTAAAAACGAAACAATTTAACAAATTTTAAAAAGTTAAACAAAAATAAAAACTAAAGAAAACGATGGTTTACCTTTATCTGAGTAATATTGTGTGCTTTTCATTGATCTTTTATATATATACATCCAAAGGTGAGTAACATTCTCTGACCAACATTGAACTGTTACTAACTTATCTGATAGTATATCATTCTACTAAACATTATTTAATCTTTATCTATCATAACAAATTGATAAGTAGTAATTTAAAAAAATATATATATACAAAGATAAGGTCAGTCATTTAAAGTCATTTGATTAAAAACAAAAACAATTAGGTAACAGTAGGTTAAAAAGTCTAATTAGTTTAAAAAGGTCTTTTTATTTTAAAATAATTGTCATTTTTATTTTATAATCTTAATTCATCATTTACTTGATGAACCGTCATAGTTTATTATCTTATTTATTTATTATTTTATAATATTTATATTTTTTTTTATATTTCTCTTTTATATATTCTATTTTAAATTTAATTCTAAGATAATATTATTTTTATATATATATATAATTATATATATATTTATTTTTATTTTTTAATAAAAAAAAATAAATAAAAAAAATAAAAAATATAAAATAAAAAAATTATTATTTATTTATTATTATTATTATTATTTTTTTTTTTTTATTTTTTATTATTATTATTATTATTTGTTTATTATCTAATTTTAATAATTTACAAAAATTTTGAGGAAAATTCTAATACTAAACATTTTACTTTTTAATCATTTTATAAATACCTGCATAATATTTATTTAAGTCTTTCATGTCAGATTTGTGATTCATGTTATTATTATCCATTGAAATATACGTAGCTTCCAAAAATTCTCTTTTTCTCGTAACAGTTTCTTTGTCTATAATTTTTGTATTGTCAAAATTTATTTTGTGATTTTCTACTCTTGAGTGAATGGCTAATGTAGTTTTGTCATCATTTTTATCTACATTATACTTATGTTGGATTAATCTATTTTCTAATGTTTGCTTACTTCGTCCAATATAAACTTTATCGCAATCATGACATGGTATTTTGTATATGATGTTCATTTGTTTATTTTTCGGAATTTTATCTTTAAGTTTAGTATGGTAAGTTTGATCTATTTTATTTACCGGTTTTAGTCCAAATTTTATGTTATCACAACCAAATTTTCTAAAAGTTTCTTCTATTTTTTCACTCAATTTGTTAATGTACGTCATACTATAAAATTGTATGTTTCTTGTTGGGTTATTATTTTGATTATTATTTATTTTTTGATGAATTCTTTGATACCAATATTTATTAATTAAATTTTGTGGGTATAAATTTGATGTTAATTTATTGACGATTTCTTTTCTAACTGAATTCAAATATTTTTTGTCTGTTAATGTTATTGATCTATTTATCAGATTGCGAACGGAATTTTTTATTTGGGTCATTGGGTGATTACTTTTGAAATTTAGAATTTTTTTATCTTTTAATTCTTTTTCGTACCATTTTGTACTAATTTTACCATCTTCTTCTCTAATTACTTTTTTATATAAACAAAATAAAAACGAATTCATTTTTGTTTACATAATGAGTTTCAACATCGTGCAATCGAAACGATACGAAATAGTTTGTTTCATATTTCTTATACCTATTGTAAATGTATAATTACTATAAATGTGTTTTATGTGTTAATTCAAATATTGTGAAGGTTTTAGCCATCCTGAGTGAATTCTCCACCCATAAAAAACCCCTAGTTCTAATAATCCCGTATGTACGTGGTCCAATAGTTAAGTATTCATGAGTCTATAGACTACAGACTTTTTAAAAACTACTATTTTGGACTCAACGTACCTCAGAACTTGTAAATTCATCAAAACCGAATTTTCGCGCCATCATAGTAATTTCACTTTATCTATTATTCTTATATGAGAAAGTAATACATTAACAGAAAATTTAAATATTAATATATAAGATATTGTAACCAACAATAATTAACTCAATATTTTTTGTAGAATTAAATTCATACACATATTATTATAACAATTTATAATCACATTGATAACAATTAAAGTAACGAGCGTGGGACTCCTTACCTGAATCGTGAATCGAACCAGGAACTTTCTACGTTACAGGCAAATATCAATGATCTTCCTGAGCTCCTCCCCCTGTCACAATACTTTCTCTTTATATATACCACGTATTAGAGAAAGTATTAATGTCATAAATAGTTATTGAATGAAACGAAGCTAAAGGTGGGATATAAATGGGGATATAAATAATTCATAATATTAATACTGTTTTAGCTATGTGTTATTTGAATATAACGCGCATGTCTCAACATATCTGTGACATTTAAGTCTAAAATATTCTACTCGTAAATTATTAATTACTGTCATGGTAAATAAACCGGGATCGAGGATGCCTGAAAATGAAATCAACAAACCGTATCCACAAACATAAATCAAATAGGAGTCCAAAATTCTACCTCTTCTAAAATATAATTGGAAATTCAATAATGTACGATAGAAATATGGATACCCTCTCGATTCCATCACAGTGGTGTTAAAAGAAATCAATACATTATAAATCGTTTCAAATTTCAAAATATGTATGTAACACTCTACTTATAAATACAATTGTTGTATTTATATCCAATGCAATTCATTTTTGAATGTGGCTTTAGCTTTAAACATTATAATCTCATAAATAAATAAAAACTTATGCCAATTTCTTAGTGAGATAATAATTTGTTCAATTTTTAAATGTATAATATGAACATTCACTTAAACTCTGAGTAAAAGTGTTTAATTTAGAGGAAACAAAGAGACGCGAAGCCAAAAATGTTTTAATTTAAAAAAAAATCGGGTACGGGGTACCTCGGAACTTTTCCTCACCTCAGAGGCCACTAAAGTGGCCTCTCCTGCTGCTTCGCAGCAGGAGGAAACAGCATTGGACGTGGTCAGTACTTGAATGGGTGACCGTTCTGAACTAACTGATTTATTATCGTTCTTCAAAGAAAAACTTATTTATAATACCTATATTTTATTTAATTATTTGAAGTTTGACGGTATTTTGACAGATGTAAACAAACTTTGACGTCATCATAATTATCGCACTAATAAATAATTATATTCGCTTATAACTTTTAAACTAATTAATGGAATTTCATCGGATTTTTTTATATTTGTTCCTTACTGTTTTTTCGTTCCAACGATATGCTATATGACAAAAACCTATTTATACTTTCGGTATTATTCACCGTCGAAGTTTAAAAATGCAATTATTGATAACTCCAAAATGGCGGCCAATATCAAAATGAAATTTGGTGGGCTTGTTTTTCATACAGAGAGGTACATTCGTGCCAAATTTCAACTCAATCAGGACCATTTTCGATTTATTACGATTTTATTTAAAATTATTGCTGACTCAACAAACTGGGTTCAAGATGGCGGAAAAATTTGATTTCCCGGGCGGCACCACTACAGGTAAGGACTGATTTTTCTGCCAAGTTTCAACTCTCTAGGTTAAATACCTTGGGCGCTACGATGATAACACACACACATACATACAGACGTCATGCTGAAAACCACTCAGGAGGTCTTAAAAACACCCAAAACGGATAATTCCGTTGAAATCTCGAAAAAAAAAATGTTTTGGTGACAACAGTACTTTTCCTCTTGTAGGTAGTGAGGAAAAGTAAAAAGGATTCCTAAGAATGAAGGAACAACTTAAGTTGCTGATTAGCTCAAATACAAAGTAACTACTAATAACTATTTTGTCGTTACACACTCGAAACAAAGTAAAAGTGTGAAATTATCTCCTAATTAAATTTTATTGTGCCAGAATCAACAATAAAAAATTGTATAATATACTCGAATTAGCATCGTGTGCTTATTTGACTGAAAATCTTGAAATTATTTCGTTATAATGTCAAATTACTCACTCGAATGTAATTATGCTTAGGGCTGACAAAAATAAAATTTATTGTATATTAGGAAGTGTTTATATTAAATTGGAAAAGAGATTAAAAATCTAATTAGGTGATTTTGAAATAGAAAAAAAAACAACAAAGTAACAAAATGAATGTATAACTAGATTTCTTGTAGCTAAGTTTAAGAATAGGTTAATTAAATTTTAGAAGCTTAAAACAGGTTCAGGGTTATCATGGAAAGAGACGCAGAGGAAAAATTAAGAAAGTGGAGAAAATTATGAAAGTAGAGAGTATAGTCGTTAGCCACGTTGGAAACTAGTATCTCTGTCCTAGATAAGAAAGAACGTGCCTAAAAGCAAACCAGCAGAATCAGGAACTCAAGGAATCAAGGATTTAGAAATAAACAGGAGGAAAGTGCACTGAAAGAGACAACACTGATTTTTTTTTTTTTTTTTTTGCTTTCTCATATAAAAAAAAAAAAAAATCATACAGAAACTTCCCTAAAAAAGGAATCCTTGCCGACTTCATCTCTACCTTATCTAAAAATTGGTAAGGTGACGTGGTCTTTGTCTTTAGCATACTTTGCCGATAAAAAATGTATTCTAATATCCAATATTCTAATATCCAGTATTGTCTGAACCTCGGTCTAGATAACACCGTGTTTACATTCAAGCTTATTTCTTCCGTTTACGTTTATCTACGGTTTTCTTGTCCGGGCCACTATGACTGGGTCCAAGGTCATTCCTCCTAATAAGGTAAAATGTTATCTTTGTAATGATTTTATCGCTTCTACACAGAACTTTTTATGCTGCATTCTCTGTAAGACAAATCGAGTTCACGCTACTTCTTGTCTGAAAGTTACGAAAGCCGACTTTGACTTAATTGTTAATAACTGGAGGTGTAATGTCTGTTTAAAAGATCCCAATCGGCCGAGTACACCTACTACCAGTCGAACTACCACAGTACCTAATGATAAACCTAAGCAGACTGAGGGACCTGATAATAAATTGATTCCCAGTAGTAAAAATTTAAACTTTAACGACTTAGTTATTAAAGAAATTACTACTAACACTGGTTTTCTTGTTGATCTTGTTAAAGATCTCCATTCTAAAATTGATCTTCTTACAAGCACTGTTTCTGATTTATCCGTTAATGTTTCAACTTTAACTGGTGAAAATAAGATACTTCGCGCTCAAGTCAGCTCTCTTCAATCTTCTTCTCCTGTTTACTTTCCTGCAAAACCAGATATCGTTAAACAACCTGCTTTAGTCAATCTAACTAATGCAGTTAATTCTGTCTCGTCTGATACAAAACATAAAAGTCAAGGAATGTTGGCTGCTGTCAATAACACTACTGTTCCTTCGCCCCCGCAAATACCTCCTACCTCTGCCTCTGACCTAACACTAAATGATCCGGTACCTGTTTTCTCTAAAAATGGTTCTTCTGATGCTAGCCACAGTTATTATTTGGTTGATTCTGAAGGTTTTGCACGTGTCGGTAAACAAGGTAAAAAATTGCCAAGACAATTTCCCCACTATGCCGCTGCTAAGGCTAATCAACCTTCTCGAAGACCAGTTAAAGAGGGTACAAACTCTTCTTCTAAACTTACAGCTGCTCCTGTTAAGCCTCGTCGCAAAGCTCTTTTCGTGACAAGACTTTCGTACGACACTCTAGATTCTGATATTCTCACTGTACTCGCCGATAGTGGAATTTCTGATGTCGTTATTAGTAGACTTAAGACCCAAAGTAATAATTATGCTTCTTTTCACATTTCTGTGTCCGAATTAGATTTTTCGATTATCGATAATCCCGATCTTTGGCCTGCTGGTAGTTTCGTTAAAGAATTTCGAGGTTTTCTTTCTAAAGATAAATTATTTCTGCCAAACCCTGGTACGGAGGGTCCAGAACAATCCCTTTCTTAATGAAATCTTTATCTGCTATCCTACAGAACGTTCGTGGTCTTCGAACCAAATACAATTCTTTTTTTACCTCTATTTCTGGTTCCGATTACGACCTTATATTCGTCACCGAGACTTGGTTCGATTCTTCTTCTCTAAACAGTTTTTATTTTCCTGATTCTTATCATGTTGAACGCTGTGATAGAAACCGCGATCTCGTGAAATGCTCCGACGGTGGTGGCGTCTGTACTGCGATCAAAGATAATATCAGTTATGTCAGACGGACAGATCTCGAATTAAATGTTGAGTGTGTCTGGATCGAACTTCGTCTTAGCAACTCTAAGTCTATATTCATCGGGAACCACTATCTGCCTGACCATCTTGACAACTCTGTTTTTATTGAATATATTCATAACCTTATTGAAATCTTACCACCTGATTCTCCAGCATTCTTTTTAGGTGATTTCAATGTTCCTAAAATGAACTGGTTAAACCTTGAATATGAGGGACCACAAGCTAAGCGTCCTCGAGCATCGGCAATTTCATTTTTATGTAGGTCTCTTGGCCTTACTCAATTCAATAAAGTTGAAAACAGCAACAGTGTTATCTTAGACCTTGTAATGTCCAACATTAATAAACCCATTGCTGTCTCTAGATGTATCGATTCCTTAGTCCCTGAAGACTCTCATCATCCAACGCTGACTTTTGAAATTACCGGTTTTTCATTTTGTGATAATAAGCTAAAGAAAGGGTTCACCTTTATGGACTACAGAAAAGGTGATTACGAATCCTTTCGTAATTATTTATCTCAGGTCGACTGGGCCTGTGTTCTGAACGAAGTTGATGTTAACAAAAGTGCCGACATTCTATCCCGTATTGTCCATGGTGGTATAACTCAGTTTATTCCTGAGGTTACTATAAAACGTAGTAAATACCCTCGGTGGTTTTCATCTGATCTGGTTTATATCATCAAGAAGAAAAATTATTTCCATAGAAAGCATCGTAAAACAGGCCAGCAATATTACCTTAATATGCATCGTATTTATAGACAACTCTTCAAGGGACGTATTAAAGAAGATTTGACATCCTTCCGTCTTAAACTTAATGCTACTCTTCTTGATAACCCTAAATCCTTCTGGCTTGAAGTCAAGAGCATGTCTAGTTCTTCACATCGATCCGCTCAAACTATTTCTCATCCATCTGGTACTACATCTGATTGCTCTGAAATCGCACAGGCTTTTTCTGATTACTTCTCATCGGTCTTCCCACCAGCACCTTCCATCTCATCGCTCTCTAACTCTCAAGCTGTTTCAACCGCCTCTTGTTCTACTAACTCTTCACTGTTTAATTATACTAATTCTAGTGCTGTTACCAGTATCTCCTCAGTTCCTATTCCTAATCCTATTCACATCCCGTCCATAAACACTTCCTCTGTCCTTGAAGCTATTTCTTCTCTTAAATGTAATAATTCTTCTGGTAGTGATAATATTCCCAACTTTTTGGTGAAGAAATTTGCAACAGTCCTTGCTCCAGTTCTTTCATCCATTTTTAACCGCTGCCTAACGTCGTCCACTTTTCCTTCTCTATGGAACACGGCAATAATTGTGCCCATCTTTAAGTCAGGTGATCCTAAGCTTGTTTCAAATTATAGGCCCATATCCATATGTAACGTTTTCTCTAAGGTCTTTGAACGTACTCTTCATACTACATTAGCTCCTCTTATTTACAAAATTCTCCATCCTAATCAGCACGGATTCGTTCCAAAAAAATCAACCGCCACTAATTTAGTTTCCCTTTTATCGTACTTGGCTCCTCGCGTCTCTAAAGGTCTCCAAGTAGACTGTGTTTACTTTGACCTAAAGAAGGCGTTCGACCTTGTTAATCATGCTCTTCTTCTTACCAAACTTAAATCTTTTGGTTTCTCTCAACAATATTTAGATTTTTTTTATAGTTATCTTTCTACTAGATTATGTCAAGTGAAAATTAATAGTTTTTTATCATCTTCCTATAATGCCAACTCCGGAGTTCACCAAGGATCAATTCTAGGTCCCCTTCTCTTTCTCATTTTTATTAATGATCTTTGTTCTGTTATACAGTGTCCCTTTCTGTTATTCGCTGATGATCTAAAAATATATCTAGAAATTTCCAGCTCCTCTTCATGTCTTCTCTTACAGCGTAATATCAATAAAATCTTGTGGTGGTGCTCGACCAATAAAATGAGTATCAATATTGTTAAATCCTTAGTCATTAGTTTCTCTCGTCGTCGCTGTCCTATCAATTTTAATTACGATCTTGATGGCTCACCTCTGCAACGTGTTTTTAAAGTTTCGGACCTCGGGGTTCTAGTCGATTCTAGGCTTAAATTTAATGATTACATCGATTCTATAGTTGCCAAGGCATCCCTTCGGTTAGGTTTAATTCGTCGTATTAGCCACGGCCTGTCTTTAGAATGCTTCCTTAGACTCTACACGGCTCTAGTTCGACCACTTCTGGAGTACGCTGTTCCTGTGTGGAATAACCTATTCCGTATCCGATCTGATCAGCTCGAAAGAATTCAACGTCTGTTCGTCAGAATTAGTTATCTTCGTTTCTTTTACAATAAAATCTACTATTCTTACGAATCACTCTCGGAACGTCTAGGCCTTCATTCCTTGTGTGATAGAAGAAAAGCTTTCGAAGTACTATTTCTCTCCAAAGCTTTATGCGGTGACTACAGTTGTGATGAAGTTATATCTCAAGTTGTTATCCTCCCTATCGGTAAACGAGTTGGTAGGTTTGCTTATATCAAAGAGTTATCTGATATTAGTCCTCTGGTTCGTTCAATAAACCATACTAATCGACTTTTTCTTTCTAATAGTACAATATCTATTTCTAAACTTTGCAATCTTAAAACCATCCTATCTTTCATGTGCCCTACAATTTAAGAGCTGAACTCTCTTGTTAGTTAATTGTTCCTAATATCCCATACTTTAATTTTATTTATTTTTCCTATTTTTACCTGACATATCTTATCCTTTATCCTTTACTTCTTTACTCTTCCTGAACGCTTTATCCTTACTTTTCTACTCTTCCTGAACACTTAATATCCTTACTTTTTTACTCTTCGTGAGCGCTTAACCCGTGGCATTTTTTGCTGTTTAAGGCTCGAAAAAAAAAAAAAAAAAAAAAAAAAAAAAAAAAAATATATATATATATCGCCTAGAATAGTATCTAATCAAGTACAGGAACGCCTCATACTTTCTGGAATCTGGCCCGAAAAAGGGAGAATCAAAATTAACGAAAACAAAAGTGCCCATATGATGTTTAGCTGAGACATATTATGTGAACCAGTAACCCTAAACTAGATTTCTATCCCTTAACTGTAACCCTGTTCCGAGACAGCAACTAGCGTTACAAACTTTTACACAGACTCCTACACCATAACAACAATCATTTTTAAAACCTTAATTAAGCCCATATGGTCATACATTTGAACTTTACACTGAGAGAAAAAAGACCGTTTTCGGCGTAACTAACACCGCGTTGAGGGCTAATCTCTTTGGCGATAATTGGGTGACTACTGGAAACAGTTGGGACCCGCTTGTCCCAAATAAACGATGATTGTTTGGTCAACTATTCAGAAATAGTTAAGGGGAAAAAACACGGTTTAACTATCTAATGACTGAAGCAAAGCGGTATTTAGTCAATTGCAATAGCTATTGTATAGTTGTTCTAACTCAATATTCGATGACATGATTTTCCCAGTTGCATTAACTAACGAAATAATAAAAAATAGTTATGTATACTATGAATAGGTTAATATCGGCTAATTCCACGAATATTGATAGATGACTGGTTATTTTTCTTCCTAATCTCTATTAGCCGGACTCCCGTGCTTAGCTACGGAGATAGTTAATATCCCGTGCTTCGCTACGGAGTGTGTAATTATCACATGCTTCGCTACGGAGTTTCTTAATATCCCGTGCTTCGCTACGGAGTCTGTAATTATCCCTTGCTTCGCTACGGAGTTTGTTAATATCCCGTGCTTCGCTACGGAGTTTTTTTTTTATATAGCTATATACATTATTTTCGACAAGAACCATAGCCACCCTACCCTCCTCTCCATCTACTAGGTGTGGGCTCCCGTGCTTTTATTAATTTAATTTGTTAGAAATTTAACTTTGAATACCAAATTCTTAGGAATGCGAACTATTATTGTACTTCTTGAGTGAATGTCTTCGATATAGAAGGGATCATTAGCACCCTTCACGGATTAACTTTCATACACCCTTGTGCACTTATAAAGAGCTATTACAATGTTCGTTTACTGTTATGGGTTCAGCTAAAAAGATTAAGTTGGGCCACCCATCAGGTAAAGAGGAATGACTAAATATACTAAGTATGCTGAAAATACTATTTATCACATTCTGGAAAATTTTACTATCTCTAATCTAATCCCTACTAGTAGGGATTAGTAGTAGTAGTTTTTTATTTATTTTTTTTGTAATTCATACTTTATCTTACCTAGAATCTATAGCAAATAGTTGTTAGGGACCATACAAAATCTAACGGGACCATGTACCTGTACCTTCTACATAATAACAAACAAATATTCAAGTTAAATATTTTACAACACAAACATTTTCCTGTTTTTATATACATTAATAAAAAGAAACAACGGCTAGCCTTAGTGCAGCTCTATTGTACAGGGTGTCCCAGCTAATATGGAACACAAACATTTTCCTGTTTTTATATACATAAATAAAAAGAAACAACGGCTAGCCTTAGTGCAGCTCTATTGTACAGGGTGTCCCAGCTAATATGGAACAGCGAAATATCTCCGAAACCATGATAGATAGAAATATGCGATTTTCAGGGTTCGATAAAGGATATAAAAAGGCGCTTCCAAAACATATGCTCAACATTTTGTGTGTTCAGCAGAATTGTGTGCAATTTAAATAAATAAAAAAGTGAAAAAGGAAGCCAAATTTTTAAGACTGGATTTAAAGTCTATGGTTAAAAATAAGAATATTTTACTCTTGGAAATTTTTTGCTCCGAGCATCAGTTTGCCTTCTAGAGAGCCCTGAACTTGCTAAAATTGAGACTGTAAGTCCATTTTACGGCTAAACTAATGGATTTAGAAAAATAATTCAGGAGACAAAAAATTCGTATTTTTAATCATAGAATTCAAATCAATTCTTAAAACCATCATTATTGGGTTTTTTTAGCCCTGCTGAACACCTTTTTTTTTTTGGTAAAAAACAGATACATATAAGCTGTAAAATTGAGATTGGATTTAGATTCTATGACTAGAAATAAGCATTTTTTGTCTCTTGAATTATTTTTCTAAATCTATTAGTTTAGCCGTAAAATAGACTTAAAGTTTCAATTTTAGCAAGTTCAGGGCTCTCTAGAAGGCAAACTAATGCTCGGAGCAAAAAATTTCCAAGAGAAAAATATTCTTATTTTTAGCCATAGAATTTAAATCCAGTCTTAAAAATTTTGCTTCCTACTCACATTTTTTTTATTTATTTAAATTGCACACACTTCTGCTGTACACAGAAAATTATGAGCATATGTTTTGAAAGCACCTTTTTATCCTTTAACGAACCCTGAAACCCGCATCTTTCTATCTATCATGGTTCCGGAGATATTTCGCAGTTCCATATTAGCTGGGACTCCCTGTATACAGGATGACTTAAAGTTTCAATTTTAGCAAGTTCAGGGCTCTCTAGAAGGCAAACTAATGCCCGGACCACCAAGTAAGTAAGTATTGTGTGTTTAAAAGTAGATAAGAATATCAAGTTTTAAGTCAATGCATCAATAACCTATAATTCTGTAACATAACATTTTAGGTTTGCTCTATTTATTCTATGATACACAAAAGACAAAAGCAGAGCCCTTACTCCAGTGTATTATGTTCTAACTACCGAGGGCTCTCACATCTTAGAGTTTAATTATTAATTATAATATGTATTTATTTATATGGTGTGAAAATAAAGAATATTATTATTTTTATTACCTTCGTCCAAATTTCATTAAATTCGGGCGAGTACTTTTAGAGATATATACGTTTTAATTAATGTATGTTTGTGTGCACGTGGAAGAGAAACTATTAAGTGTAGAAGGTTAAAACTTATGTGGCCCCTAACAGAGGTCAATTATGACCGACCGTCTTAATTTCATTAAGATCGGACGAGTACTTTTAAAGATATATATATATATATATATATAGGTTTTAATTAATGTATGTTTGTGTGCACGTGGAAGAGAAACTATAAAGTGTAGATGGTTAAAACTTATGTGGTCCCTAACAGAGGTCAATTCTGACCGACCGTCTAAATTTCATTAAAATCGGACGAGTACTTTTAAAGATATGTTGATTTGAAAAATTGAGGACATGCGACATTGTACAATACGCTTCCCTGTAAAGATGCCATGTGTGTGGCAGATGCAACTAATGTTTAGTTAAGCGGGTTAAAAATCTAGTTGTAGGGCATTAATAAAGTTAACGCTACCAGAAATAGTTGATAATAACTAAACATTAGTTGCATCTACTTCCGTCGAGTACGATTGACTATGTGGAAAGTTAAAGGATTTAATTCCATTGCCTACAACTTTCCAAAGTTGAGGTAACCAGGCAGCTACACTACCCTTGACTATTCGTTGGGTAGACGCAACCAGGCCCCCCACCACCGGCACTGTCCTATATAAAGGCGCGGATAGTTGAAAGGCCTCACACACTTCATCCTGCCCCGGTTCCCTTCAGTATTTACTAGACGCTCTTACGAGTCGGTTCTCCACGTGTCTTGTACATTTTTTTGTGTTATTTCAGTACAGTGTTTTGTGTTGTTTCTTCAGTACAGTGTTTTGTGTTGTTTCTTCATTATACATACTGCATAATGGACCAGGAAACGCGAGATTTACTGAAGCAGTTTGGATTTGAACACCTCACTAATTCATTCAAAGGTTAGTTGTATAACATCCTTTACATCTTAGTATTATTTTGGTGTATATTTACAATTAAATTTGGTAGGATGTGGCAACATTTTACTTGTGCACTCACAATATGTTAACATTATTGTCTCAATTTTTTTTTTTTTTTTTTATCCACTTCTTTAATGAAATGTGACAATATCCGTCAGTATCTAGGGTCATTTTAAAATACAATGTGCCTTTTCTGTACATGCAGGCCGATTTACACGTTTTAAGTTGTTAAGTGAATAACTAAATTTTAAGTGACTTAATTGTTAGAAAGCGTTTACGCGTAATATTTAGTTAAGCTATTAAGTTCACTAATAATGGACGTTGAACAACGTGTTCAAGTCATAAATACTTTCTCAAAAATTATTTTAAATTAGATTTTGGACGAAATGAAGTAGGTATTTGTAAATAATATAAATATAAGTATAATTTTTGTCAAATGAAACATTTTTAAATAATAATGTATAAAGTAAGATGTGAAAATCTGTAAGCGAGGTTTGTTCCGACAAATAGTAAAATAAAAAAATAAATAAAATTTCTATTCTACTTGTTTTTGTTTAGTTGCACGCTAAATTTTAATTACTAAATTCATTGTTTACATGCGTTAAGTCGTTACATATTTAGTTAACCACTTAGCAAGCTAGTTAGCTTAACAGTGTCATTTCTTTTTAAATTCATTCTTAGTACGCAATAATAGCAGTAAGATGATTAATTTTTGAGGTGTAATAATATTATTTTTTAATTTAATTTTCCATGTTATTTTTTATTTTTCAGAAGTTGAACAAATAGAGAGGGACAAAGTGCAGTGGCTTAAAGGAAATAGTAGCCCCTGGACCACTCTTGAGCTCTACTGGGCCGACACAGCTCGCCACCGGCTAAGGGCAATTTATCATCCGGAGCCCACTACCCGGAGAGAGTCGGTTGACGAATATATTTCTGCATATCCTTGTCTGCAACAGCCTAATGGCTATCTCCTTGTGAGTGTTCTTAAATAAATAAAATAAAGTGTTCTTAAAATAAAGTGTGTGTATGAACCTTCATGAAAATTATATTGTATCTGTAATGGTATGTTCCTTCTGATAAATAATAACTTAAATCTTCTTTGTTGTTTCAGCTGGTGTCCGATTATAATTTATTATTTCAATCAGGAGAGTTGAACACACTAGAAGTAGGATTGAAACTCGTAGCGAGTAAATTGTTACACGCAGCCCAGCAGAAAATTGGCAGCATTAAGAACATCTGTGACCGGGAATATTTTAAAAAAATATTGGAAAAATCCAAAGGTGAATATAAGAGCTAATTAATAATAATAATACCTAGTAGTAATATAGTTATCTGTCTATAAAACTGGGAAAGTTCTATACAAAGGGTTGTCACTTAATTAAACTGTACACTTTTCAAAAAAAAAATAATAATAATAACATAATTCATATCATAAGACTTAAATTCATAAATTTATATATATATATATATATATATATATATATATATATATATATATATATATATATATATATATATATATATATATATATATATATATATATATATATATATATATATATATATTTATATATAAACACACACACACGTACATTATTGACAGTGAATGTCAGTTTGGCTAATTTGTTTTTGGTTTCTTTGATTTTAGGGAGTGAACAAAGCCAGACCAACGCAGCCCTATTGAGCCTACCCCTTCTCATCAGCGCTCCAGTGGCAAGGGTTAAGGGCAAATCAGTTTGGAGGCCTTCCAGGGCGGAGGTCTGCGCTGGTTTCATAGCAACCATTGAAGCAAGTTCAGAGCTGGAGGAATTCATCGCCCAGCGGAAGGAAAAACTTCAGAAGCTTGGCCTACCTTTCCAGCCTTTGGTCTTGCTGCAGGGCAATGTTGGTGCGGTGGAGCAAGCATACATTGCAATTGGTGATACGACATATAATTTTAACAATTTAATAAGTTGTGTAGAAGTAGCCTTTAAAATATTTCACGCTACTGGGGCCTACTACCCAGCTGAAAGTAGCTGCTTGTGGCACTTTCTTCAAAAAGCTTTTTTCAAAATTAAAACCAAATATGATAAAGAATACAATTCTGTGTCATCATTAATGACGGAATTAGGACTTGATTAGAAAGGTCATATAGAGAGACTATATCATGCTTACTTGTGGCAGTTGCAAAGCTCGGTTTTTGAGCCTTAGAGTTTTGATGAATCACACCCGATTAGAATGCCCGGCTTCTCAAACAGGTGTTTTCAGATGTGGTGAAAGTGGCTGTTCCAGATGCTATAGTATGCTCAATTCATTGAGAAAGCACATTGTGAGAAAGCACAGGTCATATGACGCAAAAAATCGGAACTTAGCCGCTTCCACCACACATCACTTGATGGCTACAAGCTCGGGGGTTTCTGAAACGGAGATCAGAGATGTAGAAGATAATGATAATGAGTCCGTCATTAATGATGTCATGGAGCATTGTAGTTCAGACAATGATTCCATATTTAATGACATTGTTTCCAAATTCATTGCTTCATTTTATGCCAATGTTACTGTGCCTCGGTCAGTTGTTAAACATATAATTGACAATGTTCAGAATTTGATTAGCACTTCTCTATCAAAGACACAAAATGTAGGCTCTGATAATGTCATGTCATTACTTATTAAAACTTTAAATCAATTTAATAGTGAATATAAATGCCTTAAATACTTTCAACACTTAGGAACTTATATACCCCCTGTAGAAATTGCTATCGGTCAAAGGCTTGAAACTAAACGAAATGATGCAATATATTATATGAATCCTCGTTCTGTAACTCTGCAACTGATTCCATTACCTGTTTTACTTAACAGATTATTTTCTAAACAATTTATTCTGTCGGATACATTAAGTTATATGCGTGGATTAGCAGTCAAAAAAGATAGTGTTTCAAATATAATACAAGCTTCTCTTTGGGCAGATATTATGGCTAGCAATCCAAGTTCGAGGACAAATTTACTTTTACCGCTTATCCTGTATTTCGATGATTTTGAAACGGGTAATCCTTTAGGAAGCCATTCAGGTATACATAAACTTGGAGGGGTTTACGTTTCTGTCCCCTGCATGCCCCCTAAATATCATTCTAAGCTGGATAATATTTTGTTATTCGCACTTTTTCATTCTAAAGACAGAGAACATTTTGGTAACCTTGCAATTTTCAAATCTCTTATAGAACAATTAAATTCTCTTCAGCATGAAGGAATCAAAATTGATAATGACGCCTTTTGCGGAACTATTAGATTTAGAGTTGCAGCCATAATAGGTGACAACCTAGGGCTACATTCGATTTTTGGATTTGTTGAATCGTTTTCCGCTAATTTCCCTTGTCGTATTTGTAAAGTTCACAAAAGTGAAATTAAAACTTTGCTTTTTGAGAAAGAATCTCTCTTGAGAACATCTCACAGTTATCAGCAAGACTTAATGACAGACAACTACTCTGTAACTGGCATAAAAGAACAATGTGTTTGGCTTTCTTTGAGTAATTTTGATATGTTCGAAAATGTGGGTGTCGATGTTATGCACGATATTCTAGAAGGAATTTCCCGTTACATTTTCTCTTTTTTATTAAACCATCTAATAAAAGATTCTTGTTTCTTTACTATTGAAACTCTGAACAGAATAATGTTTGGTTTCAATTATGGTCCTGATTCAAATTCAAAGCCGTGTGGTTTTAGTTTGGAGCATGGCTCAATTCAAATTCGTATGTCTGCATCTGAGATGTTGGTATTTATTCGCTACTTTGGCCTCCTAGCGGGTTACTATTTGCCGCGGGACTATCCTGCATGGGAACTATACATTGCTTTAAAACAAATATTGGATGTCCTCACTGAAAAAACCGTACGTCCAGGCACAAGCGAGATTTTGAAATTTATGGTTAGTGAATTAAATGAACTTTTCATACAACTCACAAATAGTAGTCTTAAACCAAAATTTCATTTTCTAACCCACTATCCTGCTATGATGGATAGATTCGGGCCCCTGTGTCATATATGGTCCATGAGATATGAGGCCAAACATAGAGTGTCAAAATTTATAGCCCGCGCATCATGCAGCAGAATAAATATCTGTAAATCTATAGCAGTTAGAAATCAACTCCATTTTAATGCCTTCCTTATGCAAAGCAATATCTCTAGAGACGAGTATAAATGGGGTAAACTGACTAAAGTGACCACTCATAAGTTAGAGTCTATAAAATCATACTTACCAATAGATTGCTCTCTGCCAAAATTGGCAGCGTGGCTAAGGGTATTAGATAATGTTTATAAAAAAGGAGTTATACTTACCAAAGATGTCTCAGAGTCGAACAATTTGCCTATCTTTTCCATTGTCAAAAATGTATTTTCAGTTGATAGTAAAGCACTATTGTGGTGCCAAACACTAACCACTGTTCATTTTGACAGGCATTTTCAAGCATATGAGGTATTACATGATGGACCTGATTATTGCATTTGGTTTACTGACTTATATTCATGTATCCCTAATAACTTGAATAAGTTGCCTAATGGAACTAGTTATGTAACATTGCGAAACCCAGTTACATAGAAATATTCATATGAAAAAAAAAATTTGTAAGTTTTTATAATATATGCACAATTGCGTGTATTTATATGTGTTATTTTTTATTCAATTGTTTTGGTCTATTTATATTTAATTAATTTTTTACTTAAAAAATGAATAACACAAATAAATGAACAATATAGACAAAACTATATATATATATATATATATATATATATATATATATATATATATATATATATATATATATATATATATATATATATATATATATATATATATATATATATATATATATATATATATAGTTTTGTCTATATATATATAATAATATAATATGTATAATATTCATATAAATGTATTTAACTAGAACTTAAAATAGAAATAAATTTGTAAGGTGTTGTTAAAGAAAGCTTTTCTAGACTATTTGTTTAATTGTTTAAAGTTTTTTATCAAATAAATTTTTTAACAATAAATGTAAAAGAAATGTTATGATTATTGTTAAATTTTCATGTTACAATTTAATTAAACAATTACAATTAATTAAACAAAAATGGTGTAATAATTAATAGGTAAATAATGGTATAGTTAATTTTATTTCATGAGTGTGTAAAGTTATTTTTAGTATTATATTACAAGTAAATTATTGTTAGTGTTTATTTTAAAGTGAGTTAGTTTGCAAATAATTCATTAGAACATTATTTATGTCTCAATATTCGTTTCATGAAAGAATAAATTAAATTTATTTTTCACATAGTAATATATGGCTGACTTTATTTTTTTAAGACTTAATTTTGAGTCAGTTAGATTGTAATTAATTATTCATTAAAACAATTTGTATATCTTAATATTGCCTTGTTTTATGACAGTGTAATTAAAATTTTAAATATCATTAATAATTTATTTTTACTTGTTGATGTACTTTGTACTAACTATAAGACTTTATTTAAGTATTAAATTAATTCCTAAAACAATTTTTTTACGTCTATTTCTTCATACAACCTATATTAAATCTATCCTATAACAGTCCCACGTTAGTTCATAATTAATTGTCCTATTATTTGTTTCATTGTTTATTCTGTTATTGTCCATTGCTTATCAAATTAATTTCTCTTTGAATGTAGTTAGCAAAATGAAATGACAGCAGGCTATTTAAGACCAGAACAGATAATTAGACAATTAATTACTATTAACGTGCAAGAGACTGTTCAGGACTTCTCTGTACTACTTGCATATTTGTATAGGTACTCGATGTTTCCTATTTGTTACTATTTGCATAGTTGTTCAATAAATATTAAATAAATAGTGCCTACAAATGGAGTGACGCAATAATACCGACATTTTTCAGTAACCGCACCAGTAGATAGTGCCAAAAAAATGTCGATATTATTGCATCCCTGCATTTTGAGGCACTATTTATATCATATTTATTCCACAACTATGCAAGTAGTAGCCACTACTGGGAGCATCTAGTACCTAAACTATATGTGTAGTTAGTGCAACTACACGAAATAGTTTGCACAACTATATGTGACAACTATGTATAGTTGAATATACACGTAAATGTGGTTGAGGAAACGGGGGTTATAGTAACAGAGACTATAACCGTGGTTGCGCCCAGTGGGCAGACAGTAGGGTAAACCAGAAAATGTAGTTAAGAGTACTTGAGATTCTAGTAGGAGCTACTATCACCTGGTTCAACCAGCGTGTAGACAGTTGGGCAAACCAGAAAATGTAGTTAATGGAACTTGAGATTCTAGTAGAAGCTACTATCACCTGGTTCAACCAGCGTGTAGGCAGTTGGGCAAACCAGTAAATGTAGTTAATGGTACTTGAGATTCTAGTAGAAGCAACAATCACCTGGTGCAGCAAGTGTGCATAGGCCAGGAAAAAAAATTGAAATAACTAGGGGGAAAGTAGAATAAACTATATACATGGCTGACATAATTAATGAAGTAGTTGAATAAACTAGAAAAATAGTTAAAGTTACTAAAAAGTATACGAAAGGCAACTTTAACAAAAGTTAGGGAGACTAACCAATAGTGGAAACAACAGGGAAAATAGTTGATTTAACTATAAACAAAAGTGAAGAGAACAAAAATATATTGGGAACAAATGAGCAGAAAGTTTGATGTACCAGAAACGGAGGTTGCGGAAACTGGGGGCTTAGTAGAAGGTACTTTGAGAAAGTTAAGGGGAAAGTACAAACTTCTTCTTCAACTACTTACTTTAGTCGTCGCAATGCAACTTTCTGGTTAATGCAACCACAATTCTAGTTAAATAACAGTTAACCAATGATTTAATTAATGTCATCAACTATCTAGATCAATTGCCGCGACCTTATTTTTAGTCGATGCAACTACAATTCTAGTAAAATTACGGTTAGCTAAGGCCTATATCGGAGGTATTTAACTATAAGTTCAGTTATAGGTAACTGGTAAAATTGTTACCCCAACTACTCCATGCAGTTGGTTAAATTTTAACTAACTAAAATACATAGTTGAGGCAACTGGGCACTTCAACTATCTTATGTAGTACTGTCAACTAGATGCCTGTAACTATTTATGCCGGTTAGGCTTGACTAATGACTAGTTGTCCTTCGCGTAATCGAAAAATTGGGTTATAGGCAGTCGAATTAGGCCTCTTTTTTCTCTCCGTGTAGAGTTGCACCAAGAGTTTCAACTCATATCGTGTTCCAGCCCTACAGTAAAAATGTTTAGAAGATAGTTTAAGCTCCCTCCTATGTTTCTAACCACAACTTTGTCTATGACCTAGTCAAGACAGATCCTTCTATGACTCTATATCACAACATCCTTATCCTTTAATCCTCAACCCTTTGTGTCCATTCATTCCTGGGAATCAAGAGGCAGTGGGCACGTGATTATATAAGCAAGGATTAATTTATTTAAATTATGAACAATTTCAAGCGAGTAGCTGTGAGTTCTCTTATTAGACATTTCCTCATTTCATGTCTATCAAGTAAATGTCATTGTAAAAAAATGCCGTTCTTAATATTGCTTATAACATGTTATTTATAGCTGCAATTATTTTCAAACACAATAGAACAAAAAATAAAACAACAAAAACTTTTTAATGCACGTAGAAAAAATATTGTGATGGCACGAAAATTCGATTTTGATGGGTTTACACGCTTTAAAGTCCACTGAGTTCAAAAAAAGGTTGTTTTAAAAAATGTCGGTTTATCGCCTTCAGACGGTTCAGACGCGTGGAGCTTAAATTATTGGATCGATTTTGATTAAATTTGGCTAACACGTTCAGAAAAATTATACTCCAAAGCAAATTCGAGTAATGAATTGTAACTCTAAAATTGGGGGTGCGACCCTATAATTTCAATCCCGAAATTAGTTTTTGAAAACTGTTCAGACGATTTTGATTAAAAAATTGGAATAATTTGTCTATTTAAATATAAATCTAACCATGTAAAGTTTTTTTTCCTGGGAAAAGTCTAGTTTTATTGGTGAAAATAAATTTAATTTAACTGAAAATCGAAAACGAGCAGTAGAAAGTCACCTGTTGAACAATTTTTAAATAAATTTAATTATATATAATTAATTAATTAATTATATCGGATATTATGAACTAAAATTCATTATCACTAAAGTATGTGTGGAAGATTTGTTCCAGTTTTACATCCTTTTTGATTATTTTTTTTATATGCAATAGCACAACATATTTGATGAGTTAATTAAAAAACACAACAAAAAAACCTGCCTAATATAGGGGTAAATTTTGAGAGACACATATTTATACAATCTGTTTATCTTTATAAATGACTTAACACCTTAAAAAAGAAAGGCCTTCTATAAAACTTTTTACTTCGTCGTTCTTTTAAGAAATAAAGCTAATATAAAAGTAAATAAAGAAAATAATGAATAATTATTACTCTTTTAAACTTTACAATTCTCACTAATTAGTTTAAAATAAAGCTCTGTGTTACAAAACTTTGGTTTATAAAAAGAACAAAAAAAGAAAGAATCTTAATATAAATTATGGTAAAAGTTATTTTTTTCGCTTCCTTTCGGGAATTAACAAAATGGCGATATAATGAAAGCAATAACAGTTTAATATAATATACTTTAGGGTCTTAAGTTTTTTCGCTTAAAATAAAGGAAAAAAATAAATAAAGAATAAAGCGATAATGATTTGAGTTAACTCATTATTTGAGATAAGTTTTGAGATAACTAAGTCGACTCAGACTCAAACTAGCTGATCCACTAACAAGATAGATGATAGACAATAATATAAACTTAAAATAAACTATAAATTTCGTCTCATTTGTGTCACACAATAAATTACTTACTGCATTTTAGAGAGAAAAAAGAAATTTTTATATTATTTGTTATTTACTTTAACTTTTTATATTTTTTTCTTTTGTTCCCCAGGTCATAATGTTTAATTATTAGGAATTGAATTTAATATAAGAAATATCCATTATTTTATATAATCTTTAAAGTATGTTAAAAATGCTTGTCTTTGTCCTGTCGCTTTCACTATAATTTTATTTATCCTATTCATCTATAGTTTTGTTTTCTTTTGTATTAAATTAAAAGAGTAAATTTATTTTTGTCTATTAGTTATGTTTCCGAGCAAACCGAAGGTAACGAAAGCTATGCGATCGTTCCACAGAACGAAAAAATTGTATGTCTCCTATTTACGAAATTTCGAGACAGAAATCCATTTCAGACATCAGGAAACATCTTTGACACCGTGTCCGTCCGGCCGCTCAATATTTTGTGAACAAACATGTCTTAAAAACTACTAGTCCGACTTAAATAATATTTGGATGGCAATATTGGTCCCAAATCAGTTTCAACCATCTGTTTATTGCTCTTCCGCATGCGCACAAAAATACATTTATTTACAACCATAATTTCTTCAATAGTACTCATATGATTTTTATGAAATTTAGATTGTTTGTCGAAAGTAGCCTGCAGAGCGCCCCCAGATTAATATCAACGTTAATGTAAAAAATCAAGTAAATTTTTATATATCTAAAAAACGGGGAACATTAAATAAATGTTACAAAAATGGGTTGTAAAAGCATAAAACCATTAAAGTTATACGTAGTTACGAAATAGGACGCGTTTTTTCTATTTTAGGTTTCGAGCAATATCCTCGAGTTGTAGTCAGTATCTCATCTGCCCTTTCAAAAAAAGGAGTATGTCGCAGTCTTTCCGGATGAATTCAGGCTTTCGATCGAGTTTGGCATCAGAGATTTCTGAGGAAACTCAAGGGCAACCTACTCCTAACCTCTTATCTCATACTTGGCTCCTACCTTAATTACAGGAATTTTACAGTTCGACAGGGTTTCTGTTACTCCTATTCCTTTAATATTCTAGCTGGTGTACCCCAAGACACCATTCTCAGTCCTTTCTTATATTCTATTTATACATAATAACATTCCAGAACATCCTCCCACATCTATTTCTTCTTTTGTCGATGACAAAGCAGTCCTTTTTGTAAATCCAGATCCTAACCATGCCTCTGATTTCTCCAAAACTCTTTCAATTTATTGAGAACTGGTCCACAAAATGGTGAATTAAATTCAATATCCTTATCTATTAATCTATTTATCCTCCTTTTCCTTAGTCTATTTATCTCTCTTTCTATTAGTCTATTTATATCTTCACTAACTTCCAATTTTGAATCATGTGCGGTCCTTGGGACTTAACTTAGACCTAAGAATCTCCTTGAACTTAGATACAAAACTAAAACGAACGGGCATGAAGAGACGATACAAGAATTAGTGTAGTAGTGGTTAGACGGGAAGAATCTAGCAATCAGGCCACACTGATCAGGCCGATTTTAATAACCCCGGTGGAGAGTCCAGCCACTTCCCACATCATACCTGTACATGATACCACCGAAGCGAGTATGGTGTAGTCATCAGTGAGCTATGTAAGCGTGCGTCAAAGCGTGGGTGAAGAGAAACCCTTATGGGGTGTCCCTCACCCTGCTCCGTCCTCGAACCATAGATACAAATCACATCTCATGACACGGATCGAACCCACATCAAAGAGTGGGGGAAGAGAACCCCTCAGGGGGTGTACCTCGCCCTGCTCCGTCCGCGATTCATAGACGCAAAGCAGAGTACCATGGCACGGGATCGAACCCACGACTTCGATCGCCTCGACTCAATGGTAGATGGGCGGGCCACCTAGAGCACCTCGGCCACACTGGCTCTCTACATATACAAGACTTAACTCAGACTTTTGGACAACAGATTTAATTTATCACTAACGAATAAACTAATTGTCTATAATTGAATTATAAAGACTATTTGGACAGTTCTTACAAAATCCAATCCCTGCAATCCATAATCTAAAGAAAAATATGTAATGTTCCCTCCTATACGTGTTCCCTCCTGCGGCAAACAATATAATACAAAACGACCTAATTGTTCAGATCCTAGCATCCTATCGTTACAAGTCCTCCCACACTAAGCTCATCCACCTATTCCTCTTGTCCAGAAACTATCCTCTCCCTTATATTCCCGGCAATCTGAGGCGACTGACGCCTAAAGAGTAAATGGCCCCGTGACCATCCTAGAGACTAATACTATCGTAATAGCAATTATTGGAGAACAACCACTGGGTAGGGTGCAATTATTGGAGAACAACCACTGGGTAGGGCCTAAAGAGTAAATGGCCCCGTGACCATCTTAGAGACTAATACTATCGTAATAGCAATTATTGGAGAACAACCACTGGGTAGGGTCTCCCAATCTGTGTTGTAACTGTGCTATATTTACTTTAAGTAAGACAAGCTGCCTGTTCTAATTATTTTTAATAATCGTGGCAATAATATAATAAAAAAATAAATTAATTAAAAGTTAAAACATTTTAATACCTAAACTTTTACAGAAAAAAGGAAGATTTTAAAATCCCTTCCTATGATAAAATAACTTTTGATGCACCGTTATTCTATCTAAAAAAATCTTAAAAATTAAAAAAAGCAGCTTCATAAAATTATTAAAAGAAGGAAATAAAATCAAAAGCTATAGCACCACAAATATATGAGAGATGAATTTTTTTATACTTATCTTGTTAATAATTCGTAAGGTGTCACCTTTTAATGTGCAAAGGTGTAAAATACCTTAATTATTTATTTATTTGCTTTTTTGTGACACCTTCAATAATTATTTTCTTTCCTTTCATCATTTATATCCAATAAATAAAAATATTAAAACATTTAAATAAAAATTAATTATAACTTATTTCATTTGCAATGGTAAGTATTTAAATTTACTTGTTGTGCAGTAAATATCTCTCTCTTTTAAAGTCAAATGCATAAATATAAATTATTCTCATAGAATATTCTTTTAAGTACCTACACAAAAATATAATAATAAAAGGTCAATAATATATTTATATATAAAATTTTACCTAAGATGGTTTCCAGCTTAGACTAGTTTCTTGTCATGCAGGTTTTGTATACCTATATGCTTGTATTTTAATTTAATTAATTAATATTTAGCTCTATTAATTGAAATAATATAATTTAATAACTTTTAAATGGTATATTAATGTTTAATTAATTAATTAATACATAGACAAATAATTAATAAATCTGTGACTTGATTTAAAAACTCCTTATGTCTAAAAAATATTTAATGAAATTACCTTTTCGTTTAGACATTAAGTTGAGATATAAAATATAATTAGACTGAAATTAGCATTTCTTTAAATGATAAACTAAAAGTAACTTAAGATGTCTTAGAAGCATGCTACTTGCATTATTAGTCAATAATATAATAACAAAAATCTTAGCTATAATTATTTATTAAGAAAGCAAATTAAAATTTACAAGTATCTACCATATTAATAGTTAAATAAAGTCACCATAATAAAGGTCCATCATTTTCCCTTAAGTTAATAACAAGATAGTTTTGGTTATGTTTATTCTGTTGCAGAAATTATAAATAAAGAAAAAGTTAGTCCTTAATAATAATATGGTTCGTGGTTCGTGATAACAAGTCGTCTTGTTAAACCCGATTCTGATTGACAACTTAGTGGAAATTAAAATATAGTAGAACGGCGAAAACTCTACTCTACAATTTCAACATCCATAAAAAAATATCCATCTAAACTTTAAAACTAATTATTATCTTTTAATGTTTGTCTTGATCTATGCGGTTGAGATTTCCAATAGTATAAAGGTATTTTGTTTGACGTTTCTGCTAATATTACATCCGAGTGAGTTTTCGTTAATGCTAACGGTCTATGAATTACTTTAGGAGTTTTGAAACTTCGATTGTAAATTGAGTAGATATTCCATTCTAAAATTAACATCTAAATAAAGTAATGAATAAGAAATAAGATCGTCTTAAAGCTGTTTGAAAGAAGGATCATCATAAATGTAACTTAATTCCATCCATAGACTAACATCAACCTGAGTCCTAAGAAAGGTGATACTTAATACTAATTAGTAATGTAAAACCCTTTAACTAGCTCATTAATTTTTACCAACCTTTGTTGAGAATTTATTCTTGTTGATTAAAATTGTGTCATAAATGATCATAACTCAACAAGTAGAAGTACTAAAAGGTTTTTTGAAACAACTTTTGGAAAATTGTGCTCCTCATTTCCTAAGAGAGAAGATGATACTAAGATTAGATTATTGTATTCAATTTTTGTATTCATTAATTGAAGATCGACTAAATTTTATTCGTAAGTACCCCAAATATGGATATATGTATGAATCCTTTGCTGAGAAAATTTAAAAATTGAAAACAACAGATGTTCATATAAGATAGTAAGATGTGAACATACATATAGTCTGCGAATTAGTGTGGCACATAGCTTCCTCGCATCCTTTACTTTTACAAACCATTACTGTATAATTTATTTGATGTTCCCCCTTTCATTCTTGTTTGTTTCTCTTCATGAATTCAATTATCAATTTTTAATATGCCCAGGCAGTATAAATTAATCTGGTGCTATCTGCGCGCTACTTTCGATAAACTATGCAAATTTATTAAAAATTGGTTGAGTAGTTTTCAAAATATATGTGCAAATAAATGTATGTTTGTGTACATGTAGAAAAGAAACTAATGGGCACAAATAGTTGAAATTTATATAGGACCAACAATATACTAATTATGACCAACCATCAAAAATCCAGGATCACAAAAAATAAACGGCAGATCGACACGATACCAAATATTTTCCCTGATTTCTGAAACGGATTTCATGGAATTTTTGAAATTGGAGAAATAAAAATATATAGTGTTTTAAAAAGATCACAGTAGTATGTTTTTGGTGATACTGGCCAGTCCAGTACTGGCCCATTTTTATATACGGGAAAATACTGGCCCAGCCTTAGAGTGGCGCGCATGCGCAGAACGATGGCGCCACTCGAGGGCAAGCTCGGGCCCGCCCGCGATGTGCGTATCGCCCCCCGCCCGCGCCCCGCGATGTCGATATCGCCCCCGCCCTCGTCCCGCGATGTAGGTATCGCCCCCCGCCCCCCCAGTTATATTTTTGAGCCTCTATACGAGGATTCTGGCCCAGATATGTCCGGGGTTTCTAGCCCAGATCAGTACTGGCCCAATTTTATATACGGGAGGTTCTAGCCCAAGATATGTCCGGGGATTCTAGCCCAGATCAGTACTGGCCCTGTACCCTCCATCACATTTTTTAATAAATAATAGGGAGTTTCTAGCCTAAGCTATGTCCGGGCCTGTCCTCTGTCTTACGAACACCTGACCCTCTTTCGTCGACAGATCTTAATTTAAAAATAAGTAAACATTATATTTTAAAAACGCATTCCATTAATATTATTTTAAATCAAAAAGATATAGTCCTCTTAAAGTCTTCTAATTAGCCATTTTATATATAAATAAGGTAATTATTACTACTCAATTAGTTTAACGTAGGCAGTCTCATGGGACGCAAAGGTTTACTTTCGGATCTGATTAAAACTAGGTACAATTTGAAAACTAAGTATTTCAAGAACAGAATGGCGAAAGACGTGTGGTCAAGGAAGTTGGTGGAAGCATATTCGCCAATAATACAGTTAATTAACAGTAACAACTTTAACAAATCAATACCTGGACCGCGTACCAACGTTAATGACGCTTCTACGACTACAGAATACCCTCAGACGTCGATCGGTATTCAGACAGCACCTCAACCCGAAAAAAAAATTATTCGAGAAGAAGAATCTTTCGAGTACAGCCCGGAAAAATCGGTCCGCGAATCATTTGCCGAACAGTCGATGCAGGAAAAGTCTGAAATAATGGAAGAATTGCCCGTTCTCGCACGTCCTTATATCGAAATGGTTCTCTCGGACCATATCAACTTGGACCCTGTCTACGGTGTCCGATTAAACGAGAATAATGAATTGCAAATAGGCGACGCTGCGGTAGAAATCGATCCCATCGGAGCAGATATAATTTTGACTAAGGATATCGAGGATAGCGTCGGAAATGTTACACGTCAATTTGTCGGGGAGTTTGAAGGTACTTCCGGTCTCTATTCGCTTTTATTCACCAGAAACCCGGGGTACTATACCGAAAGAGACGAGGAAAATTACAGAAAAATACTACTTCTTTCCAACGCGATATCAAAGGCACGTCTTGGGACAGATAGGTTGTCTCATAAATTCAAAACTGTAATCGGTAAATTTGTTGACAACCCGACTGAGTTTACAGTCTATTGACTAATTGACTAATTTAGTTTATGTTCAGTCTTTATCAGCATTCCGCAACAGACACTATGCCTCCAGTGAAGAAGTCTTTTAGTTTCCCCGGAATGAGAGAAAATATAGAGTATGATTATCCGTGGGCGATTGTGTGTCTTGAAACTGTGACTGGACCTGACGATTCGAGACTTCCCAAAGAATTGACTGTCTCCACACCAGACATGATGTATCACTACGTACTACGCATGCCGAGAAAGCTGATTCAATACGACTACAGTTACACTCATAAATCTAGATATAGAAAAGTATACTCTACCATAAGTCTAATTAAGTTCAACAAGACTAAACCTTTTCACTTGGACAGAGCCCGCTTTGTATTTGCACATGGTAACATGGAATTAATCGAAAGAATAGTACAAAGACCTGTCATAAATATGATCAATCTGGTTAATTTTCAAGACAACATCGAGAAGGATGGAGACAAATGTGAGTTCCACAGCAAATATAAACCTAATATCTCGTGTACTCGAGCAGTTTCGAAGGGTCTTGTTACATGGATACTCAACAATCCCACAGCCATTGGTTTCGTCGACAAGAAAACTACTTCGGAAGAGAGGATCCAAGAACTGTCTACACAGGAGAATTATCAAGATTCACTTGACACTTGGCTGTCAAATATTGACAAGGATATAGTTAATGATATTAATGTCGAAAGAATTTTTGACTTTGACGTTTCACAATTCGATTGAAAATTATTATTTGTTACCTGTTGTATCAATATAAAAGGTATGTTAAATAAATAAAAACAAAACGACAATATTGGATTTTTTTTATTTTTTTTTTTAAACATACAATAAAAGTTTGTAATTTTTCTTAATTTCTTCCCTCGTCCTTTCCTTCTATTCCAGTAATTAGGATTTTTTTTTTTTTTTTTTCTTTTTTTTTCTTTCAATCAGTCTTCATGATTAGATAGGAGTATTATTGGATTACTTTACTGTCGTCAGATCGTCTAATACGGGTACTAAAAGTTTGACATTTTCTTCAAATCTTCCCATGTTCTTTCCTTCAGACCAAGCCACTGAACAAGAGCTTTGTTTTTATTTTTATTTTTGCGCACAATTTTTTCCACCAGGTATGAGTCTGGATACTTTACTGGTGTGAGTTCTTGTTCGTAAAACGAACCGACTATGTGCTGGTCGGATGCATCCCGCAGTGTATAAGTAGGGGGTAAAGTCGGTTTGACCTCGGCAATTCGAAATATCTCGGTACTGAAATTAGCATCATATCCTTTGGAAAAAACATTTTTATACTTTGAAATTCTAACGTTATCGCCGACTGAGAATCTAGGAGGCTTGGACTTTACTTTCCTTTTACTGCGAGGATCTATTAAAGTCAAAGCGGTTACGTCACGAGGTTTCATGTTTATGCTTGAGTGCACAGTATCATTATACTGTCTAACCAAAGCAGGCATCATATCTAACCATTTGTAGCTCCCATTAAGAGCAAATTGTTTGTACATCTTTGCTTTGAGAGTCCTGTTAAATCTTTCCACCATTGTCGCCTTGAGACCTGAATGCGTAGAATAATGGATAATTCCCAGATCTTTTACAAGTTTTTTCACACTTGAATTATAAAACTCTTTGCCGAGATCAGTATGCAGGTAGTGTGGTGTTAACTCTTTAAATATTTTCTTCAATGCCGAGGCGACTAGGACACCTGTTTTATTTTTCAAAGGTACAGCCCAAGCGTACCTGCTGTAAGCGTTTATAACAGTCAAAATGTAATTATATTGTTTATTTACACGAGCATGGGTATTCATTTGGACTAAATCGGCTTCAAATAGATCGTCATAACCCTTTATTGTAACTCTACGCCGGGGAAAATTCCTCCTGGCGGGACGGTAGATTTCATTCACAATCTGAGCTTTGACAGTATCCATGTCTAGTGATATACTGATCACTGGTTGTCCGGTGCTGGGGTTCTCTTTACAAACTTGACGAAAAATATCGTAGACATAAGAGCGAAAACATCGGCGTATGTCACTGTATCACTTTCTTCAAAATTATGTTGAAATGTTTTTACAACTTCGCCTTTGGGAGAGGGCAATTTTAGTTTCACAAAATACCTATCTACATATTCTTTTGTTACTGCATCGTTGCGTTCTATCGGTTCATCCAAGTTAACTATTCGTTTACTCTTCAGATCTACTGATTTCTCCTTCACATACTTAGAGTCAAAAGACTGTTCGTTAACAGAGTCGCGGAAATACTTTAGTGTAACGACATCATCATCCTCCTCCGGTGGGGCTGTATTGACTATTCTGCGACCGTTAACATCCACTGTTTCTCCTGTCAAGAACCTTTCAAGGTGGTGATGACCGAACTTGTCGATAGGCATTATGAGACTGATTACAATACGGCTTCGACCGGTTCTTTTTAATATATCACGCCATAATATCTAAGACTGTTTATAATGGCGTTTATTTCATCAGTATGAGTGTTACCCGCCTCTTCAGAGCTCCAAAGTAATTCCAAGCGAGACAACATATCGAGAATACTATCGTTATTATTATCACATTTATAAAAAGTGAGACCTTTCCCCTTTATTTTCCCCTTCTTAAACAGCGGTCTGACAATATTAATGTATTTATAACCTTTGTTTGAGTTGATTGGTTTCTCGCTGCTGAATGTTTTTTTGTGCGCGCTGGTCTGCTGTAAAATTAGTTTATACATATCCAAATCATTTTGATTGTAATTTTTGGGTCTTTGAAGCGTAAGCAGTTCTAAAAGTCCCGTGGTATAGCGGTATTTTGAGTCACCTATATTAAGATACTTTTTACCGATGCGCGCTTGAGAGTCGCCAATCCAATATTTACTTCCATCGTAACGAAAACCATAAATATGATCAGGCTTTTCTTCACTCTGAACCGCCTCTTGGAAATCAAGTGAGGTTATATTATCCTTTTTTATTTTTTCCTCAGGACAATCAGTTTGCGACTCGTCGCATTCCTCAATAATTTCATCTACCTCAGTTGGCAACTCTTCATATTTTTCATTTATTTCTTCAACTTCAGTTCCGCTGGGTTCCTCAGTTGATTCATCCTCCATCTTAGTTTCAGTTAACTCCTCCTTCTTTGGTTTTATCATGGGAGGTTCTTCGGATGGACCTGATTTAATTTTTTTCTGTGCAATTGTATCAGCCAGTGTATCAGCGATAGATTGCAAGGGTTTTTTAAGCGGACCCACTTGTCGTTCCGTAGCCTCCTGCTGATCTGCCAAGTCTCTTTTTAATGTTTTAATTTTTTTCCGCACAATTTCGGCTAGTTCGGCTACCTTTCTTTTGGTTGTGACGCTGTCAGAATCCATGACATACTATGATGATTCTCCACTACCGCCGGGTATTATATACTGATCTAAATTTCGCCTGAATCTCCCTTTACTCGTTTCCAAATCTTTACATAAAGTGAGAAACGAATGGCCTTTGTGTCCGCCCCAAGCGTATTTACACATGTTAGTAAATTCAGTGAAATCCAAGTCGTAAATATGATCGTCATAAATATGTTTTAAATTCAACTTGTCCTGTGGAAATATCATACACATGTTAGCATTATCCCTCAACAATTGTTTCGGTATTTTAGAGTATGTTTGACACAGGTAAAAGCAGTCGACATTTCTGTGCCGACCCATAGCGAAAAATTCTAATATTTTATCTTGTTTTTCACAAGCAATGTCGTCAAAAATCATCACAGAATGTTCCTTAACATCCTGAGGTGAAATAAGTTCACTGCTGTCGGAAAAGGTATAGTATCCACATTCGGGGATCGAATCCATCACTTGTTGTAACATCTTATATTTCGGTTGAAACAATGACTTTGAAAACACGTATAGGTTTTCAAATCGCAATCCTGCCGGATGATACAACAGTCCCAAAGTAAGGTGAGTTTTGCCAAAACCCGAAGAGCCGACTACGAGACATCGAATGTTATTCGGTAACATTGGTGAATGTTTAATGAATGATTTACTACTGTTGTCCTCCTCAGGCATAATATCATTAATGTCCAAAGACATGTTATGCTGCATGATCTCCATTTTAGACTGCAAAATCATTGTGCAAATCCCCTGTATTTATACACGAAAGTAAATCATATAAATACTACTTACAAAATTATTTAGGGATCATTATGAAGCGGACAGTCAAAGGAGAAGGACTGATAAACAGCATTATCGATAAATTACCATTTGAAGTTCATTTACCCACCTACAACTACTGTGGACCCGGTACTAAACTAGAAGATCGATTAAAACGGGGTGATAAACCCGTCAACGAATTAGATACTGCTTGTCTCGAGCACGACATTGCCTATTCCAAAAGCAAAGAGCCCAAATACAGAAGAGAGGCTGATAAATTTCTCATTGAAAAGGCTTGGAAACGAGTCAAAGCTCCTAACTCATCGCTGGGAGAAAAAGCGTCGGCATACCTGGTGACTAACATTATGAAGGGAAAAGTGAAACTCGGAGGTAAAATGAAGAAAGGTATGGGTTGTTTGACGCTAAAACAAGACAAGATGGTAAGAAAGCAGCAACGTCATAGCAGGAAGCAACGCGGTGGTGGCGTCATCGGAGTCTCCAAACGAAGTAAACCTATTTCGCAAAAGGGATCATTCCGACGGTTAAAGGCACCAAAGACCGGTGGATTTTTACCACTTCTTTTGGCAGGTTTGGGTGCATTGGGAAGCGTGATCGCGAGCTCCTCGACTGCTGTCAAAGCATACAAGGATTCGAAAATATCGCAAAAGACTTTGGAAGAGTTACAGAGACATAACCGAGCGATGGAGAGTAGTAAACAGGGTAAGGGGTTGTTCTTGGCACCGTATAACCCATATCAACATGGAAGAGGATTGTTTCTCGCTCCCTATAAAGTGGGATCGTCAGTACACAACGCGAAACATCGCAAGTCCCAAAAAAACTGATATCGCTCCTGCCCGCGGGAGCCATGAGTAATTACGACATCGATAACTACGCGGGCATATTAAAAATCCCACACTTTCGAGGTGTGTACATGAGGGACGCATTACCGGCGAAAAGAAAGAAGGTTGAATGTTTGATTTACAACTTGGATTCGTCGTCTAACCCGGGGACTCATTGGTGTTGCATCGTCATAAATTATCACATTGCCCTGGTATTTGACAGCTATGGTTTACCCCCACCTCCGAGTGTAATGACTTATCTTACTGACTGTTACGTATTTTTCAATTCCGAACAGATTCAGTTTGATGGCGAGCTTTGCGGACAGCTCTGTCTGATTTTTCTATATATTATAATGCATCATATCGACGAGTATCAGAAATGAACCACACCTTCACCCTAACAGGCTCCTCGTCGGAACTTACGTCTGACGTCTTCCCTCCGATCGCGTTAGAGAACGATGAGTATTCAATAGCTCTCGTCAGCTTTGTAGGATTCAATTCCTTTCCAAATGTTGTCGAAAACGTAAACAACTTGTTACACTTTTATGACTTTGATAACACGTTAAAAGTTATATCTTTCCCCACCGGAGCCTACGAACTCAACGGTCTAAATAAGTACTTAAATCGAAAACTCGACAAACAATATTCTATAACTCTTATCGGCAATCTCAACACTCTAAAAACTGAGATAAAAACCAATGTAAGAATTACGTTTTCTCAACCGAATTCGATCGGTCCTTTGCTCGGATTCGATTTTGATCCAAAACCCGAGGTCAGAAAATGGCGATTGGAATCGGACCGTATTGTGGATATATCACCCGTTATGAACGTACAGATTGAATGTAACATTGCCGAGGGAGGTTATAGTAACCTATTGAGAGAGGATAATTCGAGCGTCAGAACACATATTATTTATTCCTTTGTTCCCCGAGTACCACCTGGGTATAAATTGATTGAGGTACCCCCTAAACCGATTTATTACCCCGTCAACACTCGAAGGATTGACAACATCAGGCTGCGCTTGCTGGATCAGAAAAATAATTTGTTGGACTTCAGAGGAGAAACGGTTACAGTAGTATTACACTTGACCGAGAAAAATGGGGCTGGATTTTAGCGCATATAAGCGAGGTAGAGGGGTTCATCATACCATTCGCGGAAGCGGTTTGGTTCAATACATACCCAATAGGTACGTGGACTTGTTAAGGCGGAAAGGATACGAGGTGCGATCGCTATGGATGTTCTAAATAAAATTGATATAAGACAATTTCGTGAAATTTACAACAGTATACTGTTGAGTGACTCGCGTGCTTCATTGTTTCTAGAGGCCAACAGAGCGTTAAACAAACTTATATACAAATGTGAAGATGTCGGAAAGCCGATCTATAATAAAAATGGATGTCATTACGAGGCTTGTTCAAGGTCGCGAGATGAGTTCAGTGACGGTCCCGATACATGCATGTGTTGTCACATCGGTATGGCTCTTTATGATTTCAAGGAAAAACTACAGCAGTTAAAAATGGACCAAAAAATAATTATAAATTATGAGGACCGCTACGACTAGGCTTCAGTCTCTCTAGACACTCAATCGATGATGGGTGAATTGTTGGACATTGCTCAACCTCCTTCTTTTCAAGAGGAAGTGACCCGGTACCAGTGGCACACATTCAAACCTTTTATTACAACTGGCGAGTATGGAAACAACGATGTGATACGAATCGCCGCCAATTCACAGGATATGCAGAGTCACCCCGAAAAAAGTTATATAGTCGCAGAAGTAACCATTACCTCAACTTTAAAAGGACAACCACCGCAAGTAACAACACAACTAGTAAACAATGCGGTTGCCCACTTGTTTAGTGAAATCCGTTATGAATTGAATGGGATCGAAGTAGATTCTGTGCGTCATTTAGGTGTAGCTACTACTCTAAAAGCTCTCGTTTCACTCGATCCTGTACACGCAAATGCTTTGGGAAACGCCTGCTGGCTGTCAAAACCAGACTCGACTTTACCGGTGAATGGAAAATTTACGTTTATGGTACCTCTCAAACATTTACTTGGATTCGCCGATGATTATAAACGACTCATTATCAACATGAAACAGGAGTTGATTTTAGCCAGGGCCCAGAGCGATAATGACGCGATTTACCGAAAGGAAGGGGAAACGGACGATACATTTTCCATGAAGTTAATTAACGTCAGCTGGATGATGCCTGTCGTCGAGCTGAATGATCGCGCTCGATTAGACATTTTGAAAATTCTCGAAAGGGATCGGCCAATTACATTAGCTTTTCGAAGCTGGGAATGTCTGCACTACCCTCAACTTCCTGTGAGTGACCGACAATCTTGGTCGGTAAAACTTTCGAGCAATTTGGAAAAACCTCGTTTCATAATTCTGGCCTTTCAAACCGACCGGAGGAATAAAATGCATAAGTCTTCGAGTCTTTTCGACCATTGCAATCTCCGTAACGTCAAGTTGTATTTAAACGGAGATACCTATCCTTATGACGATTTGAACCTCGATTTCGATAACAACAGATACGCTCTTCTGTACGAAATGTATACACAATTTCAAGTTTCCTACTACCACAAGGACAATTCAGAACCACTGTTAAACATGGAAGAGTTTAAGAAATTGGCTCCGATAATAGTGATCGACTGCAGTAAGCAAAGAGATGCGATAAAATCGTCTGCGGTAGACGTACGTCTCGAGTTTTCGGCGAGAGAGAATTTTCCCGCAAACACAAGTGCCTACTGTTTAATTCTACACGACAGACTCATACAGTACACACCCTCTGACGGAATGATCCATCGAGTGGTATAAATGGTCACAGACGGAGGGACAGGCAATCAGTTTATGTCAAGGGTTTATTCAAGAAACATGTCGTCTTCATACTCTATTCCAACCGAAAATAATAACTGCACGAGTGAAAGTTGCGCCGCCGTATTGGATATTCAGTTTTATCATGGTACCAAATATGTACGTGAGATTGCCATAGTAGACGTGAACGAATTGAAAATCGTATACCAAAATTCCTTTACGAGTGGACAACAGATCAGATTACCCGAAATTCGTTATCGCTGGTCTCCTTGCACATATAATCAAGAATATATGAAGAATCTCCTCTATCAATTAGTGGATACTTTCCTTTCGCGATACGATTTCATTTTCATGAAAGGTTTCGGCAAAGGATCATATATAAAACAACTGTATACATCGCATCAAATTTACCTGTTGGATGAGTTAAGATGTCCTCCTATCACCAGTTTGATCAAGAAATATAATATCAGTCAAAATAAATCAGCCGTGTCCATAGCTATGGTACTCAGTTACTGGTGTAAAGACAACAGTTTAAGTCTACATGATTATACCACTAGACTCTTGACTTTTAGAAATTGGACCGTACAAAATACAGACCCGGAGAAAATGGCGGAATTTGGACTGACCCATTGGCATGCAGGATATACAAGGTGTATTTTTTGTAATACCCTCATCAATGACTGGGAAAATTGTGATAATATTTCATCTCATCACTCATGGTCTTCTTCGAGCTGCCCCTTAAATAATTTCGAAAATTAGTGTATAAGTGATTGAACTTTGTATAATGCTTTAAAAAAAAAAGTAACGAAAGAATGATTATTAATTTTTTTTAAATAATTTTTTTTTTTTTTTTTTTTTAACATATGCATTATATTTTATAGTAAATTTTATTTTATTTAAAATGTAGAATGTAATTAATTTATTATTTATGAATGTAATTATAGGTATAAATAAACACATTCTATTATATTAATTTATTCTTTTGTGTCTATTTCCTTTACTATAAAATAAGGGATCAGGTGGATAAAAAAATGTATTCAGAGCTAATTAGAGAGGGTCATTGGAATATCAGTTAATTCTCCCGTCCGTTTTTAACTTGGAACAGGTGCAAAATAAAACAGGTTAGGATCAAGGTTGACTTAATTATAGGAGTCCATTTTTTATAAGAGGGATAGCAAACAGGTTTGAAATCATTAACGGACTTCCGATATGAAATTACAACCTCCCGTATATAAAATTGGGCCAGTACTGATCTGGGCTAGAAACCCCGGACATATCTGGGCTAGAATTCCCGTGTATAAAATTGGGCTAGTGCTGATCTGGGCTAGAATCCCCTGACATATCTGGGCCAGAATCCTCGTATAGAGGCTCAAAAATATAACTGGGGGCGGGGGGCGATACCTACATCGCGGGACGAGGGCGGGGGCGATATCGACATCGCGGGGCGCGGGCGGGGGGCGATACGCACATCGCGGGCGGGCCCGAGCTTGCCCTCGAGTGGCGCCATCGTTCTGCGCATGCGCGCCACTCTAAGGCTGGGCCAGTATTTTCCCGTATATAAAAATGGGCCAGTACTGGACTGGCCAGTATCACCAAAAACATACTACTGATCACATAGCTTCTAGAAATAACATCGTGGTACCGTTTGGACTCTTATAGACATTAAGGGGAAAAAAGCTTACATTTCATTGTTTTACTTATTTGTTAAAATCTAACTGTGCTTTATAGCAATTTTTTTTTTTTTTTTTTTTTTTTTTTTTTTTTTTTTTTTTTAGATGAAAAAGCTCAAAATCATCCAAATGTATAGGTCTAAAAATACTACATAACATTTAAATTAATTTTGGTAGATACGGTTTAATACTAAAACTGATTTCAACTTCCGAGCTTACCGAAAATAGTTGAAGCATGTGATCATTCTGATTCTGAGCGACATTTGATTGCCTCCAATTTGGAAAGAAAAGAGTATATAATCTATATTATACAATAATGGGTCTTAACAGAAAAAAATCTTAAAGTATGCCACAGGACGCGAGGATGCTATGTGCCACTCTAATTGGCAGACTATTTAACTTCTACTTAAAATTTGGAAACAAAAAACAATTGTTTCAATGATAATATATATATATATATATATTATTGCATTATTAACTAAAATATTATGAAATTGTAACCAGTTCAACAATACTTCGTTGAGGTTAAATTCTAATTAAAAATTAAAAGAAGTAACAATTTGCAAAAGCAACAGTTGCTTGCAAATATATTAAAGATATAAGTTGGCATGACAACTTTATATTAGATAATTTCCCCTCTTGATAACAATAAAAAATTAATAACTTTTAAACTTTCGACTTTTTTTTTATTAAAGATAAAGAAGAGACAGCTTGAAAAAAGAAAAAGAAATTTGAAAGTTCTAAAAACTCATAAGAGTAACTGTAAAGAGTAAGTGAAGGGTGAAAGTGAATAATATATAAGGAAAGAAGCACAAGACTTTACTAACAACTTCTTATCTATTGCTATAAAAGATGATAAAAAAAAGTGGTATAATAATTTAAAGTTTGTTTACTTACTATTTTATAACTTTTATGGATAGAAGTGGCTTCATAATTTTAATTTCTTTAGAACAAAAATTCGTTACCAAATAGAGATATTAAACGTCTATAAGAGTTCTCACTTACAAAATTAGAAACCTCAATTAAGATTTAAGTGAAAAATTAATTAAATTTATATTCATTTTTTTAAAGTTGATTTTATCTCAGTGGGGCTAATGATTTACTGTTTCTAGTTCTATTTGCAGGTATTCATTTAAGATCTTTATAAAGGATAAAAAAATCTCTTCACAATTTATGTAAAAAAAAAAAAATATATATATAAATATATATATATATATATATATATATATATATATATATATATATATATATATATATATATATGAAAACCAATTATTTTATCTTTTGAAAAAAAAAAAAAAAAAAAAAAATCTATAAAAACAATTAAAGCGAGCGTTAGCAAGCTTCTTAAATTAATCAAAATATAGATCTGTCTGTCTGTCAGTAACGTTTACGTGCCCGACGATAACTTGAGTAAAAGTTGTTGATATTTGGTACACATGTTCCTTTTACTAATACTCAGGCTAAGTTCGTTGGGAACTTAGCCTTCAAGATTTTTTCAACTTACTTAAAAAAGTGTGATCCTCGTATTATTTTTAAAATTGAATAGGAAGTAACAAGTCTGAATAAAACAAAAACTGATAACTATTCATCATATCGGTGGGGGTTTCAAAGGAATTCATAAGTAGCATATTTTGTGAGTAAAAATACGTGTAGTGTCGTGGGACACCACACGTATGGTAGGAACGAAGTTCCTTACATTCTTCATTAAATATAAATTTTAAAATCACACTGCTAAGTACGTATAAATTGCTAACTACTTATACATGGCGAAGTTAGAAAAGAGACAAAATTAAAAGTAACGAACTGTTTGTACCTAGCAAGAATTAAGGCAAAATTAAAAGAAAATCATTATTTGTATCATTAAAGCAAGCGTCTTACTATAAATGTATATTAAATATAAGAAAAAGTTGATCATGATGAGTTTATAGTGAAAGAGTATGTTTGTTAAAAGGAGTTTGGATTGAAATTGGACTGTTTTCTACCTACCCGGCCAATTAATTTAAAATATTATAAAATATATCTCTTCCCTACTCTACAGCTTCTGCTTGTATCAGGGTGAAATTTTACATGATTAATTTTATTTATTTGCAAAACAAAGTAACATTTTTGACATATATAACAAAAATAATCAAAACAAGTCAAGTAACTGACATCCTTAATAACACTTTCTCCCGTCTTTTAAAGCTTACGTTTACGCGAGCGTTGTGCGTGAACGCTTGGGCGGATAACGTTTTCCGACGAACTCAGCCTGGGCATTGGTAAAATGAACATGTGAACCAAATTTCATCTAACTCGGTGAGCTTTTACTCAAGTTATCGTCATCTGTAGATTTCGTGACGGATTTTGCGTGACGGTGATTTTGGTCGTTTTTTTCGGATTCACTCCCAGGCTCCAGAACGTGCCATAAGGAACTTCGTTCCAATAAGCAAGTGCACAAGCAGCAGCAGCAATTGAAACATCGACAAGATCCATCCTCGGCGAACGCGACTTCACAACTGAGAACGGCGAGAGGGTGAGAATGTGGAGGGTACCCTCTTGACTCGTTAACTTGGCGAGAGGTCTCGGCGAGAGTCTCGTCGAGACCTCTCGCCGAGAGTGTGGAGCGGGCTTCAGAGGCTTTCTTTTTGTCCCGAGTCAAAGGGGACGCGAGGAACATTGAGTCATGGCCATGAGGTGCTCACCACGAAGGGCGAGAGTGTGGATGCGAGTACTTCACCTCGGGAATTCTCGCAGGGTATAATCGGCGAGGATACTCCGCGAGAGTGTGGAGGGGCCTTAAGAGTTCGCTCGCGTAAACGTGAGCTTCTAAAGTAAAATTGGAATTTCAGGACAGGAAAAAATTCTATCATCACCTATTCGATGAAGCGAACACTTTTTTCAAATATATATATATATATATATATTTTTTATGTAAAACCAACAGCGACACTTCTATGAAGTGATAAAGATCGTTAAAACTATTGAAGCGGACCTAAAAGTTTAAAATAGAGAAAACAACGTTTTTAACGATATCTTAAGTTCTAACGTAACGATTTTAATAAAACTTGATGGGCATCGTCTAAAGTACAATTGAAATAGGCATGTAAAATTTCAACTTGATACATGCAGAAGTTTTGTTGTAACAAGGTTTTACATTTTATAACAGTTGAAATGGAATGGCCGGGACATGTGGTGAGTTAAGGAATAGTTGGTAAACCCTTCTTCCCTACTTCACGGCTCTTTATTACAATCATATTCTTCAACTATCAACTCATTATGATTAACTATTTTCTTAATATCTAAAATTTATTGCATTTAGCTCGTTTCAATGATAGAGCCACGTGACGCCTAGTGTAAATCATTTTTATCATCATATAATACATTTTTATTAACTATCTAACCAATAGCTATTCGTTTATTTAGTAATCAAATGAGTAGATACTAATATTTCTTTTTATAGAGTATGAATTCAACGTACTCCTAAGACAGTATGAATAAGTTTGGAATTTAAAACAAAATTTAGATTTAAAAAAGAAAAACGTAAGTGATTAGAGTCAAGAGTTATTTAGCGTAAAATCTATTAACTTTATGAGCATTTGACGAGGACAAATTGCAATGCTAATAATTCACTTTATCCTAACGAAGAAGAAACACCTGTTCATTTCATTAAACTTGATATTCCCGTCTAGAGGTCAGGCGAAGTAACTACTCCACTCCTATAAGACTCTACTTAGCACTTGTAGCTACTTAATGTGGTTAAGCTTTAACGTTATTTGCTGCGACCTGACTTATAATATATACTCTCAACTCACTCCTTATATCCCATTTATTAATTAAACTGACAACTTAACTTTACTAAGATGAAAACTTGTTAAACTAACTTAAAGTCAACTACTTACAAACTACCTTAATAACAAAATTTTATATCTTGGGTTATACCTGCTTAAATCTTAAAGCAGACACAGTGACAAAAAAGTATAACCTTTATTTTATACAGAGAAGTTAAACCAATATTTATTTGAGAAGAAAAACTCTTATTTTTAAAAGAATTGTATTATACTTATATACAATACACTACCCAACCTAAATCAGCCCCCTTTATAATGGTGCGTCTTAATAGACGTAACTACAGCAATTGTTGCTGAAACGAAGTGATTAAGGTGTTTTCCTCCACTCGTCTTCAAAGACCATTGCAGCAGTTTATCAGTATATAAAAGTACTATGAACTAATCAGTAGTTTCGTTTATTTAAGGACAAGCTTCAATAAAATACTTTTTTGTAAAGATTATAGTAAATATCGAAATAAAGGAAAATATGCTCGTTACCGCAGCTTATGCGATCGTAAAATTTTACGTAAGTTGGATATTTTTCCTATTTTCTTGTAACTTAAAATAGCTGATTTTATTTTAAATTATTTTAATAACAAAATATGAGTTCATATGTAGCTACATATTACATATTAATATAAGGCAAATAAGTCAAGAATATTAATATTTAAAAAAAAAATTGTAATAAAAATTATTAAGTAGAGGTCTGTTTGTTTATTATCAATAATAATAAATTATGTAACAAGAATTATCTTGGAAAAGCAAGTACAATTAATTAAAAGCGTGTAAAAATGACAGAAACGACTACAAATCAGTTTCCTACCAAGAAAGGATACACATTGCACACGAAAAGTTTAACCTTTGAATAAGTCAATTGTAAGATACGATTATGATATTGTTTTACATATTTTTGTTGTCCGGAAAAAAAGAATAAAGTAATAAATTACATCAAAATCAAACTACTAAACTTTACCAGGCTTAAAATGTTATTTAAATTTGAATTAACGAGTCATTTGATAAAGAATTTATGATAGTGGCATAAATGTAGCATGCAGTGAAACGTTGTTACTCAAGCATTTATCGCGTTGGTATTTCTCGCTGTGGACAGACACAGCGGTTTTCAGACCACAATTCTCAATAGTGGTGGGACACTCTTCTGTGCATATAGATAGTTTGTTCAGAAATTTATTTTGCCATTCACACGGCAATTTTAAGCTGTCACACTAGAGCAATACAATATTAGCAGAGTTATTTATTAACAATACTTTCTTGTTTGTTATTGTAGAAATTCTCCTTTAAATAATATTAATTTAAATAGTGATAAAGTAAAAGAAGTACTTCTAGTGTCACTGCTGTACTGAAACAGGAAAAAGGACAAAAAAAGCCGGATAATGTGTTCACCGATTGTGGATATAAGAGTTGATATTGCCAATACATTTTTCTAAGAACTGAGAAAACATGAAGGGCAATTTTTAAATTTTTCAGGCATCAGCACGAATCGCTTAAAGGAACATTTTAGCTAACCTTTAAGTTTTTAGGCGTTTTCAAAACCGTCTCGGAGGACGTTCCTCTGACCCACCGACTCAGTTTCAAAACTAAAAGGCGGCTCGTGCTTTGATCACAAAACTAAATCTATGAACGACTCATTGAATCGATTTTCCTCTTGATAAAAGTTTCAGTCAAACTGCTACGTGTGTCATTAACGTTAGATAATTACAGGTTGATAACAATTAAAAATAAATAATTTTAAATTCTGAATCAGGACACTTAATTACTTTCGACGGATGTTTCAATCAATTTGAAACGAGTTGATTGGGGCAGAGTTGAAAAGTCTAATTAGTGAGAGTAGTCTAATTGGGTGTGACGCTAGGTTCTAGTGACGGTGCCACTTCAAGGGAACTACTTCATTTCCTGCAGGCTCCTTCAGAGACAGCAAGCATCCTTACACTTCCTTTGTTTAATATCACCTTAAAGCCTAGATTCTTTTTAAAACCTCCACACTAACCTCTTGCACGTGTGAGTTCTTGAAATAATCCTTTTGAGAATTATATTCTGGAGCAAGATGATTAGGGTTTTAACTTGAATACAAAAACCCTGAAGTATAACTCAATCTAAAATTATGCAAAGTGAGGTTTTCTAAGTATTAGAGCTTTTTCCCTCCAATATTTAATATTATAGAGATAATTTGATTAAAGTATGTGTTATTAGTATATATTAAATTTATTTTATAACTTTTTCTCATATGGCCATAAATAATATTTATAAAATTGTTTACATATAGTAGTTGTTTTTATTAAAACTATATGAACAGAGTATATTCTCAAAATTTCAAGTATCTCGGTTAAGCAGATTTTGCTGTACGTTGATTCTATGTCAGTCAATCAGGACTTTTCCACTTATATTATAGATATATATATATACAAGTTTGATTGTGAGTGCCCACGATTCAGAGCTATAGCTTAGAACATGTACTGTACATACGTGGACTTATACACCACCATTTTAGTATTGCTGGACATTTCTTGCTTTCTCAGGAACTTGTGGTTTACTGCATAGAACATCCTTCCGGCTGCAGTAATTCGGCTACTGATTTCCAAGTTCTGTTTCCCATCCCTGCTAATTTCCACTCCTAGATACTTGAAATTGCCCACTTGCTTTAGCTGCTCTCCCTTCATGCTATTATAGCTATCCTATGGCTACGGTCCTCTCGAGCAAATACCATCGTCACAGTCTTTTCTAAACTAATTTTCAAACCCTTTCCATTTCTCTATTTAGAAGGTTCATGTTATATAGAGGTTTGCCTTCGATGTCAGCAAGCAGAACTATGTCTTTGGCGTACACCAGAATATTTTTATTTGGCATTTTCAGACACCAGCTATCAATATTAAACCTCCTCATTCCGTTGCAACTTCAGATTTTCAACTTTTGGGGCTCTGGGGTTATGTCCCCCTAAAATTTCTAAAATTTGACTTCTTTTAAATCAACTCCCGGAAATTTCATTAGACCACAGAGATGTATATTTATGTATTTTTGCCTTATTTTTAGGACCTACCCTAATGGGGTAGTGCGAGGGGGTAAATTTTCGGTCAGTTTAATTTTTTTGGGGGGTAAAATGGCCGCCATTTTGGAAACGCGATATATATTTGTAATCTACATTTTAATACCTTTGAAATGATACCCAACTTGAAAATTACAAAAATATAAAATATTGCGATCTATTCGTAATTGATCGCAGATCGCAGAAATTTTGTGTGTTTAAGTTCGCAATAGTTTTTCTGTTTTTGGGCAAAAAAAGTTTAACTTGTATACAAACTTTCAAGTCTATAGCTTCAGTAGGTCGGGAGACCATTGACGGACGGACGAACTACCAATAGCATAAGGGTTTCTAGGGCGACCTCGAAACCCTAAAAATGTATGTTTTTTAGGACGTACACACTTCCGTTACAATAATAGCACACATCGGTAAGATCGGAGGCAAAAAGGGGGGGGGGGGGAATAAAATAAATTAAACAATAATGAATCTTAAAAGCAAAACATCATTAAACTAAGTGGAAGTATGTGATAAAGCTATGTGCTACACTAATTGGCAGACCATTTCTTACTTGTTACTAATGAGGTAATATTACTAAGAAAGACCGTACGGTATTGATTGATATCTATTATAAAAACAATTTCTGTTCTGTAAGGTCGACCCTACCGCTTTCAAGTTGAGAACAGAGGAACTAAACAACCCTTTATCCAAAATACAACTTCTTTTACCCTTCTTTTATTAAAATAAACCAAATAATTTCTCAATAATCTAATAAACTTATTCCATTTATTTACAGTGTCTTACAAGTTTGTGAAGCTCTCTAACTTAATTTTAGTCTATTGTCGCTTTAACAATGGTATTTTAATCTTTAATAAATCATATGCTCTCGATTTCAAATTATAAGATAAATTTGGTACTAATCGTGATAAGACCTATATATTCTGAACATTGACAGGTAAGGTATGTACAACCACCTTATCGTCTACAGACAAGTATAATATGAAACAGTTAATGGACAGCGTAGTCCTAGTTTTTGGAGACAACTTAGCGTGTTAACTGTCAACACGTTAGGGATGTCCGAATATCGAAGTACATTAAATGTATGTGTGAGGTTGAAGGCTGTTATGTGACTAAGACGTAAGTTATAGAGTTAAGTCAAGTCCAAAGCTAGCGGATCCGCGCGCATGTCCGTCATTATAACAGAAAGATTTGGCTGAAAATAAACAAAGTCAAGGTCAGGAACTGACTAGTATACCACAATAATATTACTGCTACATCAATGCATTGATTGAGTATTGGCATAAGTAATAGTAAACTAGCTGGGTACCCGTGCTTCGCTACGGAGTGTTATTATAGATAGATAATTTATAAACAACCATAATGAAACATATAAATTATTTTACTATGCAAGAAGTATCTAGATTCTATCTCTCCCACCTATTTCTATAACCCCTCCTCTTTGATAAGCTAATTTTCAAATATCCTAAATTCGCCCCCCCCTAAATTAAAATATGACTAAACTGTACATAAAAACTATTACTGTACTCATAAAGAGATTTTGCATCATGAAGGGTATTCATTACATTGACCCCGTATTCATTACTTGTACCATACCCCTGTGTACCAAATTTAAATTTCGAAAATCCATGTAGGCTGTCATTTTCCCCTTGCTTTGAAGGTCAAGTGGGCAAATTTTTATCGACAGCGAACTAAAACTGTAGATTAGTATAAAGAACATACACACACATACGTTGATTTTTATATATATAGCTATAATTTTCTATTTTACTCTCTCCTAAATAAAATTATACATAACAACAATTACTTTTCTCTAAAAGTGCTTTTCAACGATATGCATCATATGAATCCATTACTTGGAAATTTTTACACCGTACCCCTTTGTACCAAAATTTAAATTACGAAACTTCATGTAGACAGTGACCTCCCCCTTGCTTTGAAGGGAAAGTGAGTAAATATTCATCAAATTGGGATAAAACTGTAGATTTGTATAAAAGACATTCTCTCATATACCTATAGATACTCTTCTTTTTATATATAGATAAAGTTAACTTTTCCATTTTACCCCCCTCCTAAATGAAAATACATATGACAAAACTGTACATAACAACAATTAATGTAATCTTAAAGACCTTTTCAACGATATGCATCATAAAGGGCATTCAGTCCTTTGACCCCATATTTATTATTGTACCCTGTTCCCTGTGTACCAACATTTAAATTTCGAAAATTTATGTAGACAATGATTTCTTCTTCCTGTGAGGGTCAAGTGTGCATTTTTTGATCGAGATCGGACTAAAACTGTGGATTTTTATAAAGAACATACACGCATACGTTGACTTTTAGATTTATTTTCCCATTTACCCCCCTAAATGCACGTAAAAACAATTACTGTACTCTTAAAGAGATTTTCAACACTATATGTATCATGAAGGGTTTTCAATACTTTGACATTTGTACCCCGTACCCCTGTGTACCAAAAATTAAATTTTGAACATTCATGTAGACAGAGATCTTCCCCTTGCTTTTAAGGTCAAGTGCGCAAATTTTCATCGAGATCGAATTAAAACTGTTGATTTGTATAAAGAATATAAACACACTCACACATACGTTGACTTTTATAGATATAGATATAAATTTCCATTTTACCCCCCTCCTAAATGAAAATATGACAAAAACGTACATAACAACAATTAATGTACTCTTAAAGAGCTTTTCAACGATATGCATCATGAAGGGTATCCATTACTTTCACATTTGTACCCCGTACCTTTGTGTACCAAAATTTTAATTTCGGAAACTCATGTAGGCAGTGACCTTCACCTTGTAGAAAAAGAGTTTAATATCCATAAAATTGGGATAAAACTGTAGATTTGTATAAAAGACATTCTCTCATATAGATACTCTTCTTTTTATAGATAGATAAAGTTATATTTTCCATTTTACCCCCCTCCTAAATGAAAATATGACAAAACTATACATAAAAACAATTACTGTACTCTTAAAGAGCTTTTTAACGATATGCATCATGAAGGGTATTCATTACTTTGACCCCGTATTCATTACTTGTACCCCGTACCCCTGTGAGCCAAAATTTAAATTTAGAAAATTCATGTGGACCTTGATTTTCTCCTTGCTTTGAAGTTCAAGTGTGCAAATTTTCATCAAAATCGGGCTAAAACTGTAGATTTGTATAAAGAACAAACATACATACACACACACATACGTTGACTTTTATATATATAGATAGATAAATGGTATTCATTTAAATATAAACATTAGTTATTTACATGAATCGATATTTTTATGTCCAGCCAATCCTATAACTTGATAATATTACATATGAAAGAATATTAAGGAATTGCATCCTCTACGATGTTATTATTGTACATGTACTTATATCTACTATTAGAGTCCGTAGGCAAAGCAAAAGACCCTTATAATTTTCTCATTTGTCTGTCTAGAGTTTATTAAATCACCTCAAACCCCAAAAGTAAATCAAATAACCATCTTTGCACCATGTGACCTACAAAATTGAACTTTTCGTGTCCTCCTTTTAAGGAGTTTGTTTTCGTCATTAGGTATAGAAAAAGGTTCAAAAGTTAAAGCTAAAACAAACTTTTAAATGACCGCCATCTTGAACTGGTGATTTACGAATTCGTAAGATCGTTTAATTTGCTTGTAGACCCTTTGTGTGAACTAAAAACCACGTACTTGGCAATGATATACTAGGTTCACACATCGTTTTTTGAAAGCGTTTCGGATCCAATTCGTTTTCAAAACGATTCCCGTTCACACAATAAAAAATACAGGTGATCGAAATATTTGTTTTCGAAATCTCGTAACGGTGACGTCACGAGTAAAACCTTCTTTCTTGTTACCTAATATGTCCGCGATTTTTTACATTTTATTTACAAGTTATTAAAAGTTTTTACAGGTTCTTTATAGTAATAACTTTTGTTAAAAAACGTTTTTGCAGTTTAAAGAAAAGAAACGGAAGCTCACGAAAAGTTAAAAGCTTCAAGAACTTAAAAAGTGGAAAAGAGTAAAATAACCTGATATCTCGATCCCCTCCACGACCTGTTCATACGAGCGTTTTGAATTTCGATCCCCCGATCCGATCACGTATTTTTGGTGGAGCGGATCTAACCCGATACGATCCGTCGATCTCCGTTCATACAGCGTTTTGAACTAGCGGATCGTTTTCAAAACCGTTTCCAAAACGATGTGTGAACGTAGTAATAGAAAGGTACACCGAATTAAATACTTGTTTAAAAAATTTACCAAAGGAGGTTTTTAGTCTAAATTCGAAATATGCAGTATTCATTTTTTCAATTTTAAGAGCTTATATTTCAAAAGAAATAAATTACCGTTAAATTCTAGAAATCTCTTATACAAAACTAAAATAATAATGCAATAGAAATATAAATATTAAAATTGTACAAGATTTCATGCTGATTGGAGGTGTTAAGTTCGAGTGGAGGAACGAAGTCGGAATAGTGGTTAACCAAGTCAATGGTCTGCCACAGCTGGAGGTGTTAACTGGAGTGAGCGTCGCTGACTTGGTAGAGAAGCTTGTCAAAGAGGATCAACAAAAATACAAAACCTCACAACCTTTGGGATCAGATTCAGGACAAACAAACTAGGAACGGCTTTCTCCTGGTCTTCAGAAGAAGAAGAAAAATGTAGTTAAAAATAAAATTTATTTAGAAGAACAGTTTTTTATTTTAATTTCTTATAACATATGTGGGTTATCAAAAAAAGTTAATGACTAGGAGTTTGTTAATTATTTAAGTTCAGTTGATGTGTTTCTATTTTATGAAACTTTTGTTGAAGTAGAGCAGGTATATATATATAATGATTTTTTTAAAGATTTTAATATTATTTGGCTACCGGCAAGAAGAACAAGTATTTTTGGGAGGGCCAGTGGGGGGTGCTGTTATGGGATAAGAAAAGGAAGGGCAACATAATTTTTTCAGTTTACGGAGATAAACGGGAAGGAGGTAATTAGAATGAAATTAGAGGAAGGATATATGGTCATAGTACCCACGTATTTAAATTGCAACAACTGGGAAACAGAATATAAAATGTTAGACAATTTTGTAAATGAGAGAACTGATGAATGCTGGCTGATCTTGGGCGATTTAAATGTTAGAATAGGAAGTGAACAGGTGCTGGACGAGGAAATTATAGAGAACCTTGGTTTGAATATAGTAAGAGAAGGGAAATCAAAGGATAAATGGGTAAATAAAAGAGGAAGAGAACTATTAAAATTTTGCAACGAAAATGGGTTAGCAATTTTAAATGGACGGTCTGTCGGCGATGAAGAGGGAGAGCATACTTATATCGGTGCTACGGGTAAATCCACCAACGACTTAGCTTGTATATCAATGTCATGTGTTAATGTAATAAAGACGATGAAAATAGATGAAAAAACGTTTTCGGATCATTTACCGTTACAGTTAACTATAGACTTAGGGGTGACTAGGGTCAAGGATCAAATAGTATCACTTTTACCTAAACTGAAATGGACAGGAAATGATAGTTTGTATTTTACTGATAAACTGGAAAATCTAGTGGAGCAAAGATCAGATAATACTGAAAGGATATCTCTAGATAACATTTTAACTTTGATTAGGAAAGCGGCTGAAAAAGGTAAAAGTAATTGTGGGGGAAAAAATCATATCATTGAGAAGAAACAGCCATGGTATGATTATAAATGTTGGAAGTTGAGAAATAAAATGCATGCTAACTTAAAATTATTTAAAAAGACTGGAGCTGATAAGGTCAGATTAGCCTATGTGGAAGCTAAGGGGGTTTACGATAGAGAACGTAGAGCAAAGAAGGCTGACTATAGGGCAAAGGCTGCCGAAGCACTAGGAAAAACAAGAGACTCCAAAGAATTCTGGCGGCTAGCACGAAATTTTAAAAAAGGAGGCTTTGTATGCATAAATGGTTATATATCAATGGTAGATTGGAAAAAGCACTTTAAGGAGCTTTTAAATCCGCGAGTAATGGTGGAACCGTTCTCATTTGCCGAACCGTATTATTATAAAGAGTACCTAGATAAAGAGTTTAGTGTCGAGGAGCTTAATAAAGTTATCATGGAACTTAAGGCAAATAAAGCGCCTGGCACCGATCGGATACCAGCGGAATTTTTTAAACATGCGGGAATTAGGTTCAAAGCCGAACTTTTAAACTTATACAATGCCCTATTTAGTGGACAACCAAGTAAGTACCTGGCAATTTTAAAGAGGCTATAATCTTTCCTATTCTTAAGAAAGGGAGCAACACCGACCCAAAGAACTACCGCGGGATATCTTTCTTAAATGTTGGGGCGAAAATATACGCGAGCTTAATTCTAAACCGGATCAAGGAATGGGTAAACAAAGAAAATATTCTGGACGAATATCAGACAGGATATAGGTCAGGGTACAGTGCGCTAGATAACGTATTTAACTTGACACAGATAGTTGAAATATCTTTAAAAAGGGGTAAGAAAAAGGTGTATGCGTTTTTTGTGAATTTCTCGACAGCCTTTGATACGATATTCAGACCCGGGATGTTTTACAAGTTAGGATGTTTAGGATTAACTAATAAAATTCTTAACGCATTGAGAAATATGTATAGTGAGACTAGGTCGGCGGTCTGGAGTAATAATGATATTTCCCAATTTTTTGAGAATAGTATGGGGCTTAGACAAGGCTGTCCACTAAGCGCCATTTTGTTCGCTATCTTTATAAACGATGTAATACATTTTGTTGGAGGGGGGTTAAATATAAATACAAAGAACATTCGGGTGCTTTTATACTGCGATGACCTGGTAATTTTGAGTGATAACCCAATGGTTCTAGGGAAAATGGTACAAGAATTAGAACGGTACTGTGATTTGTGGAACCTTCGAGTAAACATGGCTAAGTCGAAGATAATGATTTTTCGGAGAGGTGGGAAAGCTAAGGACTATAAGTGGAAATATAAAGGAGAAACAATAGAAATTGTATCAGAGTACAAATATCTAGGGGTGTTTTTATCTACAAAACTAAAATTCACCAAACACATAGAGGAAAAAATAAGGACGCCTAAGATTGGGTTAAACGTTACATGGAAAGAATTTTTTATAAGTAAAGATATAAGTATAAAGAGCAAGGAAAGGATTTTTCAAGCGGTCACGCGTACCATGCTTAGCTATGGGGCTGAGGTTTATGGTTCTATTAGGTTTGAACAATTAGAAAAGTGCTTTCGCGCTTTTTGGAAAAAATTAATGGGTGTAGCTCCAACCACTCCAAGTTATATGATAGGCTTAGAAACAGGAAAGAAATCCATGTATCAACATACAATAGAAATTAATAAGAACTATTTAAATAAAGTATTCACGATGGATGTGAAGAGATTACCTTTTTTCTTGGCGAAAGAAGCTGTCAGAGCTAAGGCAGGATGGTTTGAAGAATGGTCGAAAATATGTAAAAACCAGGGAGAAAATTTAATAGGTGCATGGGAGGATAGAAAGCAATGGACAAGACAGATGGAAAAGACTATAGAAAACATAGGGATTATAGAGGCAGAAGATTTGGAGGAAGCAGGGGAAAATGCCATTTAACTCCTATTATAAACAGCTGAAATATCCTGCCAATGGAGGGTATAATTATATAGCGGAAAAGGGTGATGACCTGACATGGGTTAGATGGCTGTTTAGGATAAGGCCGATCGGCCACCAGAAGCTGAGCGGAGCGGAGCTGAGCGGAGTTGACTCAGCTTGTGAAATCGAATCCCATTGTTTTAAATGTAAGGGTGGCCACCGGTTGCGGAGCGGAGCTGAGCTGAGCCTAGCGACGCATCTCGACTCCGCTTAGTCGGTCGGTTTTGAAAGCTGACTCCGCTTCCCCCTCCACCCACAACAATAATATTATTAAAAAATTAATTGAATAAACTTTTTATTAATTGATTAATACACTCTTGTAGATAAATGAACGAGAGATTAGCTGGCTAATATAGTGTAGAAAATCACTATTTTATTTGAGAAACGTTTCGACCAATTATTAATGTCATCTTCAGTCTTGTTTTATTCTAAAATTTAAACAAGCATAATATATAGCTTTAAAATAAAGTAATTATAAAATAAAAATTAGTTATTAGATAGGGTTTAATTATTCATTAAACATTTTGACATATACTTCTAATTTTACTGAAATCAAGTTTTAATTAAGACTTGTATTCAGTAAAAAATATACTTACATACGTCATTATTGTTTCATTATATAATACTATCTCCATAAGGGAGGGTCTAAAATTAAAAAGTTTAACAGTGGCACGTTGGTATAACATACCGACATCGAAATAACCAGTAAATGTTAATATGTATAAATATAAATTAAAACATTAAACAAAACTAGTAACAATTTATAACATTCTAAAAAATTATCAAAAAGCTGTATACATGTGATCTTCATAACAACTATTCATCGAGGAGATTCATCTTATTATACAGTGGTTCTTAATTAAAACTTGATTTCAGTGGGATTAAGGATATGCCAAAATTTATAATGAATAATTATAATTACCTTCAATTAATTTTATATATATGTTTGTTTGAAGATGACATTAATAATTGGTCGAAACATTTCTCAAATGAAATAGTGATTTTCATTATTTTCTCTACCTTAATAGCCATCTAATCTCTCTTTCAATAATATAATGTGAAGGAAAATAAATAAAGTATAATAAAAAGTAATCAGTGTTGGCGTATTTAAAAAAAAGGTTTTTAATTCGGATGTTACAGCTCTCCAATAGTTTGTATCACAACCCGTTATATCATCTCTTATCTTATTTAGAAGTTCATTCAACTGAGGGCTATTCATACGGAAATATTCCTTAAACTGTTCGGGGTTTAGATCATGAAAAAGGGTGTGAAATTCCCGGATTCATCCCTTTTTCTAGATACAAAATTTCCCAATCTGTCTTATAAGCTGGTAATGCGATACAAGCTGCAAGAGAAAACTCGGTTTCAGAATCCTCGGATTCTGAACTTAAACACAAATATAATAGTTTTCGTTGGGTTGACATTTTTGGGTGGACTAGCTTAGTTCACGCAAACGAAAACAGAGCGGAGTCAGCTAGACTCCGCTACAGTCAGCTCGACTCCGCTCAGCTTTCGGTTGCCACACCCCTTGGACTCAACTACACTCAGCTACACTCCGCTCAGCTCCGCTCCGCTCCGCTCAGCTTCTGGTGGCCGATTGGCCTAGATGTGGATTGTTGAACATTTCTGACAAACCATGGAGGAATGATGAGGAGAGAGTGTGTAAAGCATGCACTACTGGTGAGAAAGAGGATATGGTTCACTTCATCGCTACTTGTCCAGCATATCAACTCATCAGAACTAAATGGTTTGGTCGAGTTGATTTAACAAATAACCAGCAGTTCTTAAATTATCTCAATAGTAAAGATTTAGAGGAATTAGAAGCACTAGTTGGCTATGCTCGAGAGGCGAGCGTAAAAAGCGTCAATATTATAAGCCAAATTAATGCAGTGCGCTAGGCCGGGTTGTGTGCGTGATGAATTATGAATGAAATAGGTAAATAAATAAATAAAGTAAAATGCAAAAAGGACGAAACTAACTCTAAAAACAACCTGTTATCTACCGTTAAACGTCGAAGCTATTCAATGTGAATGTATCTTATTTATATTATTTATTTATTTATTTTTTTTATTTTTTTTTTTTTTTGTGTGTGTTTTTTTACTATATATCTATTAGCTTATCTAGATGTTCTATTTTTGTTTATATTTAGATCGCACTTTAGCCTTTTTTTGTTTATTTATTTAGTTATTTTTTTCTTCTTTTTTTTTTTGTCACGGCTACTCCAACGGCCTTGGGCCAGGAGAAATTATATTGTTGTTATTGTAAAGTTGTATTCATTTTATAAAAATAAATCAATATTACTACTACTAAAATAATAAAGATATTTCTATTCTAAACGTATATAATTGCTTTATCCTTTACAGGTAAATAGAGCCACTTTATTTACAGCAATGGTATTATGTAAATGTACCACTGCATTATTCGTTGTAATAATTATAATGCATGCTAAATTTACATATCAATTGCTGTTAATTATGACCCGTAATTTCCATATTGTAATCTCGTAGCATTATACCTGTAAGCTATCAGGGTTCGATCATCTGGATAGCATTATTAAATAATTAATATTTCATTCCTTTGTCCAACGAAGAAGAAGTTAAAAGTGAGGAACTGTTAAATCTGGAAATACATCTAATTCTAGGAATCAAATGTCTGCATCGTTTTAACAGTTTCTCATAAAGAGAAATAAAAGATTAAACAATAATTTAGTTACCTGAAATGTGTTTTTTATAAAATTCAGTAGCCAATACTTATAGGGATAAAAGAAAGAAAACAATCTGGACTTTATTTATTGTCTATTTTTACTGACGTTGTTTTTATTATTTATTATGTTTTAGCTTTGTTTTTTAATTTGCTCTCTCTCCCTTTAATGTCATACATCTGAAGAGTTTAATGATGCAAGTTAAATACATTTTTCAATAACAAAAATGAATTATAAAGTTGATTGTTGTATAGTATTATAAACCCCTACTGGGAGAGCAAGAAATAGCGAAAGCTAAACAATGTCTTTGAATGCAATTTACTAGAAGAAAAAATATCATTTTAAATTATACCACAATTTGTGGTCCAAAAATTAGTTCAATAATATTTCTCACACTTTATACATATTCGTCTATTCGTATATTGGTATTTCTTGTCACTTAGTTGGTAATTTATTTGCATTCATTTTCTTTGGTAGTTTATACTCCAAGGAATATATGAAGGATTTAAGCTTTTATTTTTCTGACATATAATCTGATGTAGAAGGTGTGGAGGTAGGGAGGGTATATACCGGTGCCGAAACTTCTATCAATAGGCTGATGATTACCCCTTCTTTCAAACGGTTCCTTTGCTCCAGACTCCTTGACTTAGCAAGGAAAAGTGTTCCACCATTCCATATACATTCTCACAAAGACATTCTAACCTGCCAAAACCAAATCTACCATTCCATCCAATATCAAATGCTCCCCCATTTCTTTTGAATACAAAAGAAACTCCAGGAAATACGAAGGAAACTTGGGAGAGCAATTTTTATGAACTCCTTTCATGCTTTCAACCTTTTAAGACTTGAAATTGATTACCTTATGTAAGAAATATAAACAAGGCTATATTTAAAGGAAGGTAAAAGCCTTTCTGGAACCGCTTCAGGTGCCTGTTACTTGGCACCAGATTTCGCCATAAACCGCACAGAAGATATATTAGGGTTAGGTGTATCATGGCTATAATGTTTTAAGAAAACTTTACTGCAATATAAAGAGTACCTATTTGTTCTTTATGCTTCTTTCGGAAATGGTCAGATACAAATTGACTAACGATAAGAAAAATATTTATAAAAAAAAAAACCAATTAACTTAGAATAATACTCTGATTTTTACTCAAGTTTTACTTTCGAGCATACCGAAAGTAGTGAAAACAAATATTCCTGGACAGAAATCCGTTTCAGACATCAGGAAAAAATGTTTTGGTGCCTGTCTCTCATTTTTGTGAACCACCATATTATCTTAAAAATCTACTTAGTAGATTTTGATGAAATTTGGATGATAGGTCATAATTTGCCTATTGTTATAACGGTATTGAAGGTAAAGGAAGCTATGTGACCGTTCTGAAAATTCCAAGTCAGAAATCCGTGACAGACATCAGGGAATATTTTTGGTCAATCTGTCGATCAATTTTTGCGAACCAACATATCTTAAAAACTACTAGTCCGATTTTAATGACAGTTTCTTTCTTTTCTTTATGAAAGGTCTTAATTAGCTCAACATTTGATGTCATAATTAGCCCATATTTGGTCCCATATAAATTTTAACCTTCTGCGCCTATTTGTTTCTCATCCACATGCGCACAAACATATACTTACATATAGGTATATTATCTTCAAAAGTACTTATCTGAATTATTTTTTTAAAATGGTTGGTCGAAAATAGCCCGCAGATAGCCCCAGATTAATTTCATCCGCCTGAGACATTAAATATTGCTAAATTGATACTATTACAAGTATTTATGTAAACAAAAAAAATCCAAACAAATTTTAAAATGTCAATAATATCAGAAAAAGGATGAGTTCGTTGGCCAGAATTTTTGGAGTCAAATTTGGACCATTTGGGGCCAATAAAAATATGTTTTTTCCCATTTTATCCCCCTCTTATATAAAAAATAAATGAAAAAAGTGTACATAACAACAATTACTGTATTCTTAAAGCGCTTTCCAACGACGTGAATCTTGAAGGGGTTATACTATTTTGACTGTTGTACCCCGTACCCCTGTACCAAATTTTTTTTTCACCCATCCAAATTCTAAACCAAAATTTTCCTATATTATCATAAGCCAATAATACGCAGATTTCTTTGAAAATTCGCTCATTAAGTTATGGTGCATGACTGGCATTTTTTTTAAAATGGGGGAAACAATTAAATGAATTAGACAATACTGTATTTTAAAAGCATAACATCAATAAAGTACGTGATAAGATGTGAGGAAGCTATGCACGACACAAATTGGCAGAATATTAAATTAGCACAGATGGTTCAAATTAATATTTAGGCGTTGTATGAGCTACTTTTAATTAATTATATGTATAGTCCGTCGGGACTGTAAAAGATGGCATTATGAATAATTTATGTATTTTCTATTTTCTAAGGATATCAAACTTTTAAGGCAACTTGGTCTACTTGGAGCGTAGTTTAACCGTGGAAGAGCGAGGCATAAAAGTTTAATTATATCGCTAAGGTTGAGCAGCTCTTGGGTTAAACTTATATTAGCTTATAATATTAGAGTGCTCTGTTGGTTTAGGTAAAGCGGTTAGTTATGACAACCGAGACCAGGGATAGATCTAGTGCTTTGGTAGAGGTTCCGCTTACTGTCTTTGCAGGTATTAGATGTGGCTTCTAGAGGATATGGACTCAGCCAGATGTTATAGCTCCTGCATACCCGTCATTTATAACCACTAGTAAGCATAATTCTACAGCTAAACCATGGCACATTTATCTTGACTACTTTACTCCTCTGTGGCATTTACAAGGCTAGCTTAGGTACTACCTTAAAATCTTATTTATTCGATGTTGTCACCATGAATACCAAAATATGAAATATTTTCTCTAAAGGTCATACTGAAATTCTAACGGGAAATATTCTTAGATTCATTATCAACAAATACGTTATGCAATGTTTGATACTCTTGGTCCCCCCCAAATTACTTCAATGTGTAAATATTTCCCTATCATAATAGTTTATTACACTAACGTACTACAAGTGACGTAATCACTTTTACATACAAAAGTGTGATGTTCCTTTAAACCAAAGTTATTTGCACTAAATGTCCTTTCGTATTAATAGTAATTTAGACAAAGGAATTCCTTATAAGTGGTTAACAAATGTAGGGTGGGTGACCAATTAAATTAAATATTTAAAGGATATTAAGGGAGAGACTGGCATTAAGATAGAGTGGAGCAGTGCAATAGAATTGAATATCACAGACACTTTTGATTTAATTTAAAACCCTCATGAGTATTAAATAAAACCAGACTTAACCATCACAGAGTTCATTCGTGTTCCATTTTTCTCCCTTTCCTCAAAAAATTATCTATAGATTAGTTTAAGACACAGAAACAATCAACATTTTCTACAAACAAGATATTCTTAATTGAATTTCATATACATTTATTTTGTATTCTATAATAGTTTGGCCAACATGAAGTTCAAAACTATTATACATAATATTATTATTCTCTACATAATACTTAACGAAGAACGGACTTATAAGACGTATAGATCTGTAGACTGAATGAAATACGCCAATTTTAATGAGTAAGGAAAGACACACTATCACACTAAATACCGTAATACATTTTTCTAAAAATCGAATTTTTTTTATACATCATACATTCGAAATTCTTTTGAACCCAAACTATGGTTTAACATCCTACATCTTAAGTTAAACGGAAACATTTTAAAGGAAATTTTATGCACATTCGAATGCCACAAGGTTTCGAAGATATAATGCATTTTAATGAGCTAACATGTGAAATCTATAAAATCGAAAATATTGGTAAAACTCGAAAACTTAAAATCATCAGCTATCCTTAGGACAAAAAAAAAAAAAAAAACAGTTTTGAATATGTTGCTTCAATTTTACATCTAGACTTGGGACACCCCATATTCAATATTTTACATCACAAACTTAAAAAAAAAAAATTTAAATTAAATATAAACAAAACTTAAAATTTAGCTCCTGCACACTCATGCATTGCGGGCTAAACAAGCCGAACAACATGGTACAGGTATACCCTATATTATACATCAATGAACACCCTCTACATCTACATCTACATATCTCTATACAACCAGCACACTATCTATATATCTCTTTACATCCAGGTACATTCTTTATAAACCAAGGGTTTTAAATGACACTGTATCAGACTTGTAAAACCCGTCAAAATATACGGGTTACTTAACCCACTACCGATAAAGACACCATGTATAGTGGTCGAAAAGCCTGACCGATTGCCTCAAGTTGAGATTTGCAGTAGGATTCTTTAAATACATTTTCGGTCGAGTTGGGTAGCCTGGTTTTTACATACATACATACACACCCACTCTCATATATCTGGGGGCACGGCAGTGCCCCCACCAAGTCGAGCACAGCCGTACCATCCTTTACTGGAACCAACTCACGGCTATTTGGACCCTCCTCTATTATCTTATTGAAGATACTTAGATATATAAAATTAATTTTAATTTAAAGTTCACGACAAACTGAACCAGAAATAGAAATTTCACACCTCTACCCATAGTAGTTTACAAGATATATGAGCCTAAAGTTTTGTTATATTGTCACTGACTGATTGACTGACTATATATCCAATAATAATAATATCCATAATCTATTAATTAATATCCATTATTACTAGGCATCGCGTGGCTCTATCATTGAAGCGAGCGTATTGCAATAAAATACTGAATATTAAAATTTGTTAATCATGATGAATGTAATAGTTGAAGATAAGTGGAAGAGGGTAGTAAGGGTAGAGTGGGGGTACTCGGTACAAAGCTTTACTTCATAACAAACCTACACTCAACACGACTATAAGAATCTTAACCACCCGTCATAGCTTTTAAACTAATATTATAAATGTATCACTTCATTACTCAAATACTACTGCTTGTATCAAGTTGAAATTTTACATACTTGTTTCAATTGCACTTTAGACGATGTATATGAAGTTTTATTAAAATCGTTACGTTAGAACGTAAGATATCAGTAAAAAGGTTGTTTTCTCTATTTTAAACGTTTAGGTCCGCTTTAATAGTTTTAGCGATCTTTATTAATTCATAGCAGTGTTGTTGTTGGTTTTACTAAAAAATGTTATTTGTAAAAAATGTTCGTCTCATCGAATAGGTGATGATAGAATTTTTTCCTGTCCTGAAATTCCAATTTTAAATTTGAAGCTCACGTTTACGCGAGCATTGCGCGCGAACTCTTGGACGGATCACGCTGTCCAACGAACTTAGCCTGAGTATTAGTTAGAGGATCATGTATACCAAATTTCAACTAAATCGGTCAACTTTTACTCAAGTTATCGTCACACGCGTAAACGTTACTGACAGACAGACAGACAGACAGACAGACAGACAGACAGACAAGATGCATATTTCGTTGAATGTAAGAAGCTCGCTTACGCTCGCTTCAATTAATTAAAATTAATTAATATCCATTATTATTAATTAAAATTAATTAATATCCATTATTATTAATTAAAATTAATTAATATCATTAATTAATAACTGGCTGATTTTCTCAAGATACATTATTTGAACCCTATAAATCAACATTTTAATATTGTCTGACGCAGAACTTTTTCCGATTTTCTAGTCTGACGCGTCAAAATTTTAGGGTTCAAATAAAAAAAAAACGCCCCAAAACTAAAAAAAGTCACAGAGGAAAACAGTGTCAGATTTGGCCTAAACAAGCCATACAAAAAGGTTTGGAAAGAGTATGTATAAGTTACTTTTTTGTCTATGGGCGACTAATTGTACAAATAAAGGAAAAATGAAAAAATCTGGTTTTTTGTCCCTTTCAAGGCTAATAGAAAAACCTCCTATTCAAAATATTGTAAAAAAAATTAAAAAATTGTTTAAAAAAACAGCGCCAGTAGAGCTAACTAGTAGAGACTTTTAAAATGTTGAGGTTGATTTGACAACATTGATTGACAGTTATCTCAAATGTAAACATATTTTCTCCAGATAATGTTATTTATTTTAATTTGAACACCCACGGACGAAGAAGTTACACGAAAGATTAACAAGAACAAAGAAAGAAAAATGATTCAAAGAAAGAAAAGCGAAAAATTGTTTGGGACACCGTAAAATTACTTACAAAAAGAAGTGAAATCCCAACAAAAACACTAGTATAAAAAAATAAGCCGTCTCGCGTAAAATGTTTGAGATCATAGGTTTAGCCAGGTTTCCCACCATCCGAGTAAGTTCTACTAGGTCTAATTTATCCAGTGCAAGTACATGATGTTTGTCTGTCTCTCTCTCTAGTCTCTTTCCCAAATTACTCTAGACGTTTAAATTTAAAAAGAAAAATTGACGGCAAATACACACCCCAAAGAGGCTAAAATTGGTAAATTTGCACTTGGTCACCCACTTATTTTAAACTGTTCCTTTTTACAATTTAACAACATTTAACCTTGTACCGTGTCGATAAAATCAATAGTTTTTTGTATTTTTAAATATATATAAAATATCCACTCACGTACATATACGGGAAATTAAATGCTGTGTCGTATAATACGAATTTGTATCCTTGTGCTGTAACTCTCAAATGAAAATATATTTATTATTTGATGTGTGTATTTGCCAAGTCAGATATATTTTTTTTAATTTAAACGTGTAGAGTGATTTGGGAAAGAGAATAGAGAGAGAGACAGACAAAAATCATTTACTTGCACTGGATAAATTATACCTAGTACTAGGGACAGAGGGAGACTTGGCTAAACCTATGATCTTACACTATTTACGCGAGACTTGGCTTATTTTTTTACACTATTGTTTTTGTTGGGATATATATATATATATACAGTATGTCCCAGGATCGACTTGACGATACGTGAAGTGACCTAAAAATTTCATTTTTCGACAAAGAGTCATTCTTGATCATCCCTCCTGCATGTCTTCAAATGAAGATTTATCGCATTAAATATTTGGTTCCATGTAACCTGTTCCCAAAAATTTCGATTTTTTAAAATTGCACAAGAGGGAACTGGTCTAAATTTTAATTTTATGAAAAAATGTCATTCGTTATAAAAAAAATTATTTTTCAAAATAAGAAAGAATATACAAAAAAATAATCAACGTATTTCACCTCCCCCCTCCCCCCCCCCCCCCGCTTACCTTATTTAAATAAAAAGAAAAATTGAAATTAAAAAAAATTAGGAATTGTTTTGACTACAACAATGATTGTTGAATAGAAATTTTTGGAATTAACTTTATAGAAATTATATCTTAGTAATGGATAATAAAAATTAATTTACTTCGATTTCTCGCTTTTAAAAAAATAATATTTTAATAAAATAGTTCTATTACACAATTAATTGTGGATTTACACGATTTTCAGAAAGATTCCTTTGGATTTTGTTAATAGTGAGGTAAGCGGGTAGGGGGGGGGGGGGGGGGGGGGAATAATTCAAATGATTATTTTTTTGTATTTTCTTTCTTATTTAGAAAAATAATTTTTTTTAACCCTGCCTTACTAACACTGTCTAATAGTCCATTATTTCTAACACTACGCCTCTTAGACGTAAATTAAAATTAGACCAACTTATACACGTTTAAGATTTAAATGCTGATAAAATCATGAACTTGAAACATTTCTTTGTCTAATAAAATGGTTAAAAGGTGCTCTTTAGGGAGAAAATTATTACCAAACTGACCCTTTAACCTGAAAAGAGCAGGTCTTTTACATTTTTCCTCACTAGCACCTGCTGCATTTAAATCTGAAATTAGTTTATGATAATCTAATGAATTTTTATAAATATTGCAATATAATATTTATTAATCAAATTTTAAGAACAAAAAAAGCCAATTAAAGGCAACAAGCTCGATAAGGTTAGGCTCGATAGAGCCCCTGAGGCACAGTATACTAAAATAAATGGTAAATTACTAATATATAAAATCTCAGCAAAGACCCAACTTTGACGCGATCTGAAGGTTAATTAAGCAGAGATAGCATACCTAGAAGGACTAATGGCTGGCACGCTTGCGTACCGAGAGCTATCAACTAAAGTCAGCATGTACGCCTCAGAGACGTAGTGTTAGAAGTGCAGGGTTAAAGCGAATGATTTTTTTTAATAAAATTAAAATTTAGACCAGTTCCCTCTTGTACTATTTTAAAAAATCGTAATTTTTGGGAACAGGTTACATGGAACCAAATTTTTAATGCGATAAATCTTCATTTGAAGACATGCAGGAGGGATGATCAAGAATGACTTTTTGTCGAAAAATGAAATTTTTAGGTCACTTCATCGTTACTAAACGATGAAGAAAAATCGTTACTAAACGATTTTTAAACCAATACAAAGAAATAGTTATTTGCAAAGCTGACAAAGCCAATATAACGGTGATTATGAACAAACAACAGTACAAAGATAAAATGTTTGATTTATTAAATGACAAAACAACGTATAGAGAAATTAGAACCAGCAGTACTGAAAAATTAAAAGATATTAAAAAAGAATATAATAAATTACTAAATAAATTACTAACAAAAAAATTCATTTCAGCAAAAGAAAAAACTGATTTAAATATTAATAGTTGTAAGTTTGGTAGAATTTATGGATTGCCGAAGACACATAAAAGCAATATCCCTTTAAGACCAATTGTGGACGGAATTCACTCACCAATTGAAAAACTGTCAAAATTCCTAAATCCTACACTTAATAGAATTAATAACGACAACCCGTTTGATTGTAAGAATTCCCTTGAGTTCAAAGACAAAATTAAAAACATTAATATAGAAGAGGATGAATTGTTAGTTTCATATGATGTCAAGTCTCTATTCACCAATGTCCCTCTACCTGAAGTATATAAACTGGTCCAAAAGAACTGGCATCTCATAGAACAAGATACCTCAATTAAATGTAAAACCACCTACTTGGAATGTATCAAATTTTGTTGCAACAATACTTATTTCACCTTTCAAAATAATCTTTATAGACAACTTAACGGCTTACCTATGGGGGGACGATTATCGGCCAACCTGAGTGGAGTCTTCATGAATCATGTATTAAAATCAGTAATAAGTAATAGTCAATACCAACCAAAATTTATTTGTAAATATGTCGTCGATCTATTCTTAGTTATTAAAGCTGACTTTGTTCCTAAACTTCTAAGTGAATTAAACTCATTTGTCCCGAAATTCGAATTCACTTCCGAATTGGAAAACAATAACCAAATTAACTTTTTAGATGTAATAGTGATCAAAAATGGAAATAGAAGTTTAACCACCAAATGGAACATTAAAATAATCAAAGGCAATATATATCTTAATTTTAAATCCAATCACATTTTCAGCCAAAGAAAAAATACTGCCGAAAACTTAATAAAAAGATCTATCAACTTAACGGACCCTCAATTTATTCCAGAAATTAAAACAATAGTATTTCAAAAACTAATAGACAATTTTTACCCTCTTAAGTTAATAAAAAGTCTTTGGCACAAAAACTTTAACCAAACTGGAATTACGATCCCTAATAACAATAACTTAAATCCCCTACTTATTTCTCGAGTTTAGTTTATATAAACGGCCTGTCGGAAAAGGTTACCAAACTTTTTAAGGAATTTGACTGCTTTAACCTCAAGATAGCACACAAACCTTCTAACAAGCTTCAAACCCAATTTTATTCAAAATTGAAAGATCCGGTACCAATGGATGATGCAATGGGCATCGTGTACCAAATACCTTGTGGTAATTGTGAAGGGGTGTATATAGGAGAAACCCGACAAACTTGGCGAAATCGCAAAGATCAACACCAGTCAGATGTTAAAGCCAAAAATGATAAAACCGCCTTAAGTCAACACTCTAGGAATATGAACCATGACTTTAAATTTGAAAACTCCAAAATTTTAAATAGAGAAAATAACAATAGAAAAAGATTACTATTAGAAGCACTTTACATAACAAAAGAACAAAAAAATATAAATATTACAGTGCCAATTTAAGATTTTCAAATTAAAAATTATTCCCGCCAAACTCGCTGGGTAATCATATGATTGAATTGTAACATATGATCTATATTTTACCTTCCCAGTGGGTTACCGTTAATTTACTTTATTCTTGTATGTTCGAAAACGTTTTTATTGCTATGCTAGTTTTATTCCATTACTATTGACTGATTTCATCTTATTTAATTATTATCAATTGACGAAGGAATAGATATGTTCCTAATATATCTTATTTGATTGTTCAAGACGTGAAAAGTTTTTGTATTCTCGCCAGTGTAATGAATATGCCTTGAGAGAGGGCGAAATATATTCAGTTTGAAGATGAGTTAAACCTTTTTAAATTATTATTTCCTTTAAGTGTCTCAACCAATGAAGTAAAACAATCAAAGGAAACAAACCTACGAACTCGCATAAACTATTACTTGAAACTATTTTTTTTGCCCCCTACAGGGGGGCAAAAGATAGCAAAATAACCCTTCCGAAATAGTAAAAAAATAACACTTAGATCATTATAAAATCTAAACGGTTTAAACTAATGTAATGGAACTTGGAGGATCTGTAACATGTAAAGGGAAGTATGCAACCATCCACTCGCGTACTAGGGACAACCTCCATTTTGCCCCCGGGCGCTGAAATCTATCATTATTATACCTTTCCCCCCCTACAGGGGCAAAATATTGGGGATAGAAAAAAAAGTTTGATGTAAAATGGTGGTCTGGGGGCAAAATGGGAGGTTGCCCCTAGTAGGTGATTGCATGAAAACAAACTTCCCTCAGACAAACAAAACAACAATCCCCAAGTTTCATTAATTTATCTCAAACCGTTTAAAAGTTAAGAGGAGGGGGGGGGGGGGGGAGACTTTTGGACCACCCTGTATATATATATAAAATGACATGAAAGCTATTAAAGGGGAAATTACTTAGGAAAATAAAAATTCATGCTTGAAAATGATTTTTATCTACGATTGATACGAAATATAAACATTATATCTCTGTTTAGATGCGTAGAGAGTGATAACTTACGTACTTGTATTCATTACGCATGCGCGTCTCATAGTTCTGAAGAATTCCTCTACTTTACCACGCTAGGGCGGTAAAGAAGAGGAATTCTTCAGCTTTATGCACGATTAGCGAGTTTGTTTACATTTAACAAAACTAATTGCTATTCTTTTATTAAAGTAACTGTTTATATCGAGTTTTTAGTGAAAAACAATGAATGAATCAAGTGGCTTTGACGAAAATGTAGAGAATAATACTCCTCCAGAAATAATTAATTTGGCAATAAATACAACTCAAGATTAATGCCCTCTTTATCAAGAGAAGAGATACGAACTTACATACAGCTAGTTTATTTTTTTCTGAATTTATTATTTAAATCTAACAATCGTAGATAAAGTACAGTACGCAACTCGTGCGAAAACGGCATTTTGCATTGCTCTTGTGGTTTTACTACCCTCGCTGTCACTCGGGTGCAAACTCCACACTCGCATGCAAAATGCTACTTTCCGCACTCGAAGCGTAATGTACTATTTTTTATTAAAGAAATAAATAACATTTAAATAATAAATATGATTTTCTCTATAAATGCTTTTCATATTGTTTTCATAAAAAAGCAATACCACAACTTTAAATGCACTCTATGAGGCCTTTAAATCGACCCCTCATGTATTAGAATCAGACAAATTTGATTTTTTATGTATGGCGGGGGGGGGGGGGGGGGGAGATTTTTGAAATTTGATTATCGAAATTTTTATGCGAAAAGTAAATTTGGTATAGTATCTAAATGAAATTATAAAGTATACTTTCTCTTGAATAGTCGATATTTGGACCGGTTTCCTCTTGTACAATTTTAGAAAATTGTACTTTTTGGGTACAGGGTCCATTTTAAACAAAAAGTATACTAGAAATCTTCATTTAAGAACAAGCAGAAGATTTTATGAAGAGTGACTTTTCTTCGAAAATTGAATTTTTTTGGAATTCACGCATAGGCAACTCCATATATATATACACACACACACATCTAGTGTGTTAGTATACATATCTATATACAAAAAAGCCAAGTGGCTAACTCACTCACTCACTCAATGACGTGTATGGTTTTATACACGAGTAGTATAGAATTATACATGATGAAAGCCTTCTGTTTGCTAAGAGAAGGCTCAGTTTGTGAATAAGTACGTGATAGCTGTAAAAGGGAGATGTCCCGTTGCAAGTCCTTCCAGGTTCTTCTGGGAAAATACACGGTGGCATGACATTCTAAAACAACATCACATTTACGATATCCAAGTTTTAGCGTTACATCTGTTGTATTCTTCAGCTTACAGTCTACAGAATTATTCTCATTCGAATTTAACCAAAAAGACAAAACACAAAAATTCACACACTTTGTTACTCTTAAATAATACCAATAAGTCTTAAATAAAATTATTATTGATGAATTATATTATTTATTATCAATGTACTTCAAATTTATTATAAATGAAAAACATAGTAAAGCCTGTTAATTTGACCATTATGTCATCCAATTACGTTGAATTTCTTCTAACATAATCAAATTATTTACTTTATCCGTAGTTAGTATGTTAAAACCATCTGAAAAAATAACAAAGAAAAAGGTTTTTTGACCAATATTTTCTGTTGTAATCCACCATGAGGATAATTAAGACTTGAATAAAACACACGGTTTAACCTTGAATCGTCTAACCACAATAAACATACATAGCAAGTACGGATTGTTCACGGATTGAATTGTGTCCACTACTTTCACACAATCCGTGAACTCACTGCGTATATACTTGCCATCGAAAATATTTAAAAGACTGATGGGATTATGTATGTATGTTGGGGTTAGATAATTACATAGATTAAACCTGGTGGGTTTTATTCAAGTGATAATTATCATGGTAAGCTGAACTAATATTTTTAAAGGTTTATTAATTTACATTATCGATCTATTTCAAATTTAAAAAAAAAAATCAATTTTTAAAAAGACTCACAAGAAAGATGAATGTAGGTAAATGTTCCTCTAGTTAGTGGGGCAAATAGTATCCTCACGTCCTATTTCTTGATGAATGGTTAGATGAGATTTTAATCTTTTTCGATTCCCAGTGAAGTTTCAATTATTTTTAAAAAATATTAAATCTGGTAGATGTTGGAAATTAATATAGGTCTATTGGTGGGCTACTTTCAACAAAAAATCCAATTTTTTTCAAAATCGGATAAATACTTTTAAAGATATAGTTCTTAATAAAAAGATGTTTGTTCACATGCAAAAGGACGAAATTAAATAGCACTAACAATGGGCTAATTATGACCAACGAGCCAAATTTCATTTAAATCGGACGAGTGGTTTTAAAGATAATATGATGGTTTGCAAAAATGTTGACGGACGTAAAGATATTCCTTCATTTCTGACACGGATTTCTGTCCAAGGATTTTTACATGTTCCTTGATGTCTGGAATTAGAGACACAAAAGTTCTTCTTAAGAAACCACCACCAGAAAGTTTACTTAAGAATGGTCACATTGCTTCAGCAATCTTCAGTAAGCTCAAACAACGTAAAATAATTTTAGGAATCAAAATGGAAGAAACTGTGTTTTTCCATATTTTTAGATTATGATTATTGGAAGGTAAAATATAAATCATTAAACGGGATAAGATAAAACCATAAATAACCGAAGGAAAAAAAAATGTACAGAAATGAAGAAGAAAAAGAAACCAAAGAAAGTTTTTCCAAGAAAATATAATAAAACATGGTAAAAAAGTTTAATGGCTTGAGTTGATGTCCCTTCTTGTTCGAGGTAAAACAGTTTTTACGAGTTTAATTTTCATTCGTTTCACTTTGTATTTTTTCTCCTTTTAATCTGTTGAATAAGATCTGGACTACAGAGACCAACACAGACAAAAGTTAAGTCTCAACTCTTCAACAAAAATATACTAACAACTCGCCCCGGGCGAGTACAAAAATTGTTAACTCAATATTCTGGCTTGCAACATTGCAAAAAAACAACTCATATAAAAGTACTTTAACATAAGTATTTTGAGGTAGATCTTTTAAAATCTGTAAGTTTATTTGTAGTTTACCTTTAATAAAATGTCTCGGTGTTTTCTATTTCTGTAAATTCCAGTAATATACTTAAACTAAGTACCTATAACATTTTACGCACTTAAGTTAATACTCTTGGACTTCATATTTTACTAATCTTTTTAGTATATATATTTAGAATTAAAATGATCTTAGTCATTACTGTGTATAGAAATCAATAGTATACTTGCTTCACCGTTAAATTAGATTTTGATAATTATTAATTAATGTTTGATTTACAGGTGAAAGATTCTGCCGTAATTTAATTATCTTTATTTCGGATCATTAGAACAATCTTTAATGAATTTTAAACCTCATTTTTATACGTCAAAGCCTCAATAATTCCTTCTCTCCAACACACTGATTTAAAATGAATTGTCTCTTGTTTTAGAAAAGTTATATTACAAACACAAATGGAGGAGAGACATTAAAAAACCAAAGGGTTACACGTTAATAATCGAGTTTCCGAGTTCATTTTCTCAGTAATAGGTTTTAGTTTCTGTCTACAAAAAAATCTATATTACGATTGAACTTTAATATCACAGATGTGTGATGGAAATGAATAATTTAATTTCATAATAGAGAGATGGAAAGATGAAAGTCGCAAGTGGAATGCTTTACAAGTAAAAGCTTTACTTGTACCAGAATGTAGGTGACTACAGAGCACATGTCGAGCTCTTAATCCCTGCGGAGATATTCAGAGAGGTAAAATAGAGCCGAATCAACTAATTCAACTACCTAGTTAGTAAAAGGGTTTGGAACCTTGTGAGACGCTTGCCCCGGTCACAATATATAAACTCGCAATGAGATACGACTGCCCAGAGAAACTCTCCCCTCCACTTTGATCCCTTCCTGACCTGGATCCCACAGCTCGCAGGAATAATAATTATTCCTCACTCGAGATGGAGCTGCAGGTGCCCTAGAGATGAAATGTTGTAGCCTTGGGCGTGTTTCTCTTAGAACTGCCAACTAGTTCACTATACACAAACTAGTTGCCGAGTTGTTCACCAGTTAACAGAGGGCCGAAACAAAGCGAGTTCTAGACTAAATACTGCAAATGTTGAGGCAACGCCAAACTAATCTGAACAATAAAGACTCTTACAAACAGAAATATGGTGTAATAATGACTTAATAACAACACTTAACTCAGTTTTAAAGTTAACAAAAAGAGGTAATCCTTAGAAGTTCTCGTAAAAGATTACAAATACTGATTTAAGATTAAAATGTATAATGATTATAACATTTTACTGAACCATTTATAACAAAGACTTCACTGATGTTAGTTCTTTAAACGATATAATTATAAGTTTTATGAAAATTAAAATACAGTCAAACTGTCCGTTATTAATTTACTTTTTATTGTTAGAATTATCTATAATATCAGGAAAAGGTATTGTAAATACATTCCGTAATTAAATATAATAAGTAAAACCCATAATTTATAGTTAACCTTAGGATTTATATGAAAAGTGAGTATATGAGCCTAGCACACAAGTATCAAAGATTGCAGGAAACTTCATGTTAAAAATGGTCTGTATTTTAACAGCTTTATCACATTTAATTGATTCTATTGTTCCGTTCCCGTAAACAGAATTAGTACTGAAGAACAAACATTATTTAGGGCTAGGCAAGTGATGTGCGTGTCTGTGAAATATTAAAAAGAAAACGGAGCAGTCGAGAGCAAACCTTCCAAAGGGGGTTTTGATAGATTGCCATAGTAAGCGAAAAGGCGGAAAACAAAGGGAACCATTGCTGTGTTCCAGTCCCAAAGCCCTTCCTTAATCCATCACTCAGCTTTAGCTTGGCCCTCCACAAATCCTGTGAAAAAGTCATAGAAGTCGGACGAGTCCTCCTTCTCAGAGTAAAACTTTCAAACTTTATAACGAAATTCTCAAGACGAAGACATTAATATTGCCAACTTGGAAAAATAAGGAAACTCTAAAGAAAAAAGAAAACTTAGAAAATCTTAATGATTAATCCCTCAAAAAACAAAGAGAATTTCCGTTTCACCATTGGAACTCTTATCTAAGATATTATATGAAACATCAGTTAAAACATTTAACTTGTGTAAATGATCATACTATTAAATAATTATTATTAAATGTTAACAGTATTGATTGACAGTTATCTTATAGTGTAAACTGATTTACTCCAGTTAATTTTATTTAGTTCAATTTTAACACCCACCGACGAAGAAGTTACACGAAAGATAATAGAACAACAAAGAATTAAAAAAGACCCAAGAATAATCAAACAAGATCAAAGGAAGAAAAACGAAAAATTAGTTGGGCCAACGAAAAATTACTTACAAAAAGAAGTGAAATCCCAACAAAAACACTAGTGTAAAAAAATAAGCCAAGTCTCGCGTGAAAAGTTTTGAGATCATAGGTTTAGCCAAGTCTCCTGCCCGAGTAAGTTCTACTAGGTCTAATTTATCCAGTGCAAGTACATGATGTTTGTTTGTCCCTCTCTCTATTCTCTATCCCTACATACATTTTCTGACTTGTAAAATACACACCACAAACACAAATCAAATAATAAATATTATTTTTTCATTTGAGCGTCGCAGCACAAGGATAAAAATTTGTATACGACACTGCATTTAATTTGAGCCTCTTTGGGGTGTGTATTTGCCAAGTCAAAAACGTTTTTAAATTTAAACGTGTAGAGTGATTTGGGAAAGAGAATAGAGAGAGGGTCAGACAAACATCATGTACTCGCACTGGATAAATTAGACCTAGTAGAACTTAATCGGACAGTGGGAGGCTTGCCTAAACCTATGATCTCAAAACTTTTCACGCGACACTTGGCTTATTTTTTACACTAGTGTTTTTGTTGGGATTTCACTTCTTTTTGTAAGTAATGTGCCCCCAGATCTGAAAAAAAAAAAATAAAAAAAGATAAAATGGGAAATGGCGAACGCCGAAGGAATTTAAAAATAATAATATTCTTTATCATGTGACCATGGCCATTAATAAAATTACCTTTATGCACTTGAATGTTGTAACATAGTATACAATGCATGAATTATATACATATAATAAATGAATAGTGAATAGGATTGGAATAGAGATGTCAGCTTTCTGGTAACTTGCCTAAATACAAGATCCATATATGTCCTGGCTGTTGGATACTTCAAATACCAAAGAGGTGAGATAATATACACTAACGATTCCTCTCGTCAAAACATCATAGATGCAGTTAAAATAATTCAAATGTATATATATTGCTTATTAAGGTAAAGCCAGAATTTGTTACATTGTCATACACTAAGACTGAATAAACCAAAAAGCACATTGAAAGACCATAATTTTTAAACGATTTACATTTAAAATTGGATAACCGAAAGTTAATTTGTGTGATAAAATTGTCAATTATATTTTGTTAAGTATTGGTCTAATTAAAGTAAAATACATTACGTAAAAATAGATGTTTTCAAATAACATAAATATGTAGCAACTAATGAAACAGTATTAATATAAAAATAGTCTGCAAATTACTGAGGAGTATAGCTTCCTCGGGTTCCCTATTTTATATGATTACATGAGTATAAAATAAACCTGTTTCAATTTCCAATGGCGACTAATTTATTTGTATTTAATATTAGACGTGTGCAGATGGTTGAAATTAATATGGGAACCAACAGTAAGTAATGACCTACCCCTACCATCAAAATTTCATTTACAGACCATTTGTTTTTTAAAAAGTGGTGATTCTCAAAAATATTGAACAACAGATTGGCAGACCGGAGACTAAAAATTACGTGTTTATATGAGTACGTAATAATTTTTTTTTTGTTCTTAATAAACAAGGGGTACATTAATGTCTGTAAAATCCTTTAAAACCTAGCCACCACATCGAGTTCCCGAGAAAATAGGCCGTTATAGCAAAAGGCTACCAAAACCAAACTGTTCGCTTTCAGGGCTCAACAAGTGTTTAAAATCCAATGAGGACCCTCTTCAAACTCAATTAGGTGAGAAACTGGCCCTATAAACCTGCATTTACTACCGAGAAACATATAATAATACTAAGTACTAAGAAATATTATCTGCAACTAAAACGAACTTAAAAAAAAAACTTTGTTAATCAACTATGAAAATGCTAGCAGAAAGTAAAAGATGATATGCTTTTCAATTGAACTGTTTCTACTTGTTAAAATTTATTTTACAAGCTTTACATCAGTCTAAATCTAGAAGTAATTGTTATTGAAGAAACGTCAAGAAGCATACATCTCATTACATAAAAAAATATTTTGATGGAAATTTAATTTATGACCTTTTAACTTTTTAGAGAATAATTTTACGTCAAAATTTTGGGGAAAAATTATTAAAAAGTTTTGCTGAAGTGAGGTGTTTTATAAAGGTCTCGATTTTTTGCGTTTGACAGGCGTCCTGATGAAGGAAGGGGGCGATGCCAAGGTTTCAGTAATGATTTCTTAATCAAATTCAAATCCATTCAACCTTCACTGAGTCCTCTCTTCATAGTGACGGATAATTCCAACCATCCCCAATAACCAGTACTTTGATAACAAGTTACATATAACTTACATATATATATATATATATATTATATATATATATTATATATATATATATATATATATATATATATATATATATATATATATATATATATATATATATATATATATATATATATATGTATATTGGAAAGTTACACTCGATTCCAGGAAACCACTTATCAGATATTCACCCTCAGAAAACGTCTTATTCATGCAGTGCTATGATAATGACTATGACAACCCTTTAAATTGGCTGCATTTCTTCACTAAAACAATCTACTTACAAATGCTTTTCTGCTTTAATAAGGTTATTATGCAGAATAAACGTAACTTAGTTGTGATTAACAAAGAGAAAACGTTTAGTTAAATACAAGAGTGGTACTATTCTATAACAAAATACATTACTTCATTAAAATAATGGTCATAATCATGTTATGCTCACGATAAAATAATAAAAAAACTTATAATAAATATTTAATAGGTATATTTAAGGTTTGAGAAAATAATATTTTTAAATATTAAAATTATTCGAATACTCGTGATATGTCATATATCATTTGTTGATATAATTTGTGTGTTGATTCTTTAGCTAATTGATTTAACTAAGATCCTATTGTCGATTACAATATAATAAAAAAAGTATACTAAAAAATTCAAGGATAAGCAACATTACATCTATGTTATTAAATAATAAGGCACTTTTTTACTTTAGCACCCCCCTTGGTTCTAAACAATGTCTCAAAAGTTTGTGTGTTGGTCTCCCCGAGACTTCTGGGGCGTTTTATTACGCAAATTTAAGATTGAGTCTTATCAAGTGTAAGACTGAATCTTTTACCGAAATCTGAAGGATAAAGAGTTCTACAGTTTTCTTAGCGTATATTCAATATTCCTTTGTCTTAACAGTTAATTAGACTAATGGATATTATCACATTTATAAACACAATTGTGACATTCCTTTGTCCCAAGGTACATTGGACTAAAAATCCCTTAGTCTTAATAGTAATTTAAACTGAAGAATACATACTACTCAGTTATTGTTCCTTTATCTAAATAACTAATAAGACAAAGGGATATGGGGAGGGGGGGGGGGGTGTTAAGTAAAAAAGTACCAATAATAAATATTCTTAAATATATAGTTAATCTTCAACTTGTCACTTACTAAGAGTATTTTTTTGTTATTTCAGTGTATTCCAATCAGTAATAGTTTCATAGTAGCGTTTTCTAGGTGATTGTTATGTTTAGTATGTTGGTATTTAATCTAATAAATTCTTGTTATTATTAAATAATAGTTTTTTATTATTTAATTTGTTTTAGACACTAAAGGTTTTAATTAAAATCCGAAATGTCGGGAAAGTTGCTTCATGTGTTATTTTCCAAAACCCGAGACATAGTTTGTTTTCGTGTACGGGTATATAATTTTAAAGTTAATCCGATTAAACGAATGTATTTCCTACTACGGGTGATTTCCCAGTGGCATTTACTTTATATTTCCCTTTTTTCTAGATTGTGTTATGATTTTATCAAACATAGAGAACGTATATTTTTTTTTTTACTTAACTATTCCAGAGCTTCCAGAAAGCCGAGGTAGGAAAGCGCCCCTGTAAAATCACGATATCCCTTATTATATATAAAAAAAAAAATATGATTGGGCGAGGTTGGATTTCCTGCATCAGTCCATTTGCCTCCCGTAGCAACTATTGGCTCTATTTCCTGTGGAATCCATTTCCTTCAGGCCGCTTCTAACCAAACCTTATACGGGTGAATCGATAATACATCATCTAGACCTATCTATCCGTCCAGCCGTCAGCTTTTTTCCACAAATCGAACGCGGCACGTTCAGGGTAAGCATAGCACCTGAGCATTATGGCGATTGATAAATTCGTTTTCTACTCTGCCCTGTATATTCAATAATTCGGTAATTTATAACAACTGATCAAAATTGAATTCATAAAATTGCTAAGTTTTATATAGAAATATTATATCGTAAATAATAGTATATTAAACAAATATTATTTTATAGAAATATAATATGAAGAATTATTATATGTGAAGTAATATATCACGTTTTCTAAATAATTTTCGTCTAAATTGCAGGAATTAGTTAGAAATAAAGGCGGTGGATTTACGGAAATCAGGAACCCTATGGTTGAAAATTTGATAATTAAAAACAATATGGAAAAATCAGCTATATAGAGATTGCACTAAATAAAAAACAGAGAATAATAACATGTTGTAATATCAGAACAAAATAAAGCATAAAAAAACTAAGATAGATTTCAATACTAAATTAATATAAAATACTAATTATGTTATTACGTAGTAAAATGGGTATAAAATGTAGTCGAACGGGTTAAAAATAATTCAATTTATTTTTCTTTTTGAAATTCCAAGAAATATTATTCGTAACAATTAACTTAGCGCAGAAATAATGAAAATATTCATAAAAAAAACGCATAATTAAATTTAATGATAATTAAATAGTTAGCCTCTATTGGTATATATATACCTATACGGTTATATATAATACATATATATATATATATACACACACACACACACACACACATATATATATATATATATATATATATATATATATATATATATATATATATATATATATATATACTAGCTGACCCGGCAAACGTTGTTTTGCCATATAAAATATTTCTAGAGAATAATTTGGTAGTTAAATAAAAAATAACTAACTTATTGTAAGTGTGTGGGGACGTGACCTATGACTGAGGAATGGAGCGCTGTGAACAATGACAGTCTATTGCACTTTTTGTCTATTGCTATTTTTATAAAATAGCATTGAATAAGCGCGAGGATATGTTAAAGCAAGGAATTACACATCATTGCACGTCATAACTACTACTTCCCTTCAGCACGTACAAAATGCTTGCAGATAATTTTTAAATGAAGAGGAAATTAGAGCATTAGTTTGATGGTTATACATTTAAATAATCCCTCTTGAGGTTTTTGTAATAGTTGTTTTATAATTAGGTTAACTATTGCAATTATCTGTTGTGATGCTAAATAGGAACTTAGTTATAACATATTCTCATGTAAGCTTCTAATTTAGTTCGTATTTTGTCTCATAGAATTTCTTTTTTTTTTTTTTTTTTTTTGTAGCAAATTACAGTGTGCAAACACGGTATTACATTGCTGATGTGGTTTTCCAGACAAGCAAGTATAGCGGTTAGCGGTATGAGAGCCCGCTCGTCTCTGATAAGCCCTATATATCTGATCTTCTTGATCTGGTATAGGTCCAGAGTTGGGTGGGCATTGTCAGGCCCCTGATATTACACGGTATTACATTGCTGATATATATATATATATATATATATATATATATATATATATATATATATATATATATATATATATATATATATATATATATATATATATATGTATATATATATATATGAAGAGGAAATTAGAGCATTAGTTTGATGGTAATACATTTAAATAATCTCTCTTGAGGTTTTTGTAATATATATATATATTACAGAGAATGATTTTCTCTGACGTTAATGATACCTTGACCCGAATTTAAAGCTTTCAATTTTTCCACAAGTCTGAGAAGTCAACATTAATGACATAGAACTAGACCGAGAAATAACGCTTATAATTATAAAGTACCCAATTAGTACCTGTACCTCGTACAATCAATTAGAAATTCATATTTTACGATTTTGGTAGTATTCATACTATGGAAAGATTAAATTTTAATTGGTTTTATTGGTTTTAGTCTGTTTTATTACCATTCCATATAAAAAACATTACATCTAAAATCTTTTCAAGGTTGCAAAAATTTACGGTAAGGGTTTCTTTATGAAAGCAGTGCATAAAATATTTTTGCACAATTACCTGATACAGGTGCACCAATCGTTAAGCCTGCTTTACCCTCATAATATTCTCTATCGAAATGAAAATAGTTCCAGACTGCCCTCAACGAGGGCTAGTAATGCTATTTTTAATTTGCATTTCAACGCCGTTCATGTCCAATGAGTGGTTGTTTATTTATTTGACACCCAAAAAGACATTTATCGAGTAGAAATCCCTCTGGGCTTCATAGCATTTCCTATTAGCCATTATTCTTCATAATGTTTTAACAGGCTTAACTCCAATATGTTCAATATTGCAGAAACATTACTTAAGCGACGACATAAGGAGATTAGTGAAATGACGTGAACGATGTGTTTTAGAATTAGACTAAGTATTCCTACTTGAATGTAATTTAATGCTACCTATAGATTGTCAATGGTAATGTGGAGTTAGAATGAGTACAATTACATCTATACTGGATAACAGTTCTCGAGGCTACTTTATAGCGTATTATTATAGGGTTCATATGTTATCACTTCATAAAATAATATAATATACAGGTTTATAGATAAGATGTAGATTTAGATTATTATATCCTTATACTACATATTATGAGAAGGGTAAGTAAACTAGACACGAGATGAAAGTCTGCAGTTATGTAGAGTAGAACTATATTTAGACTAGTAGTTATCAGTCCATCTCACCTCTCATAATAATATATGAGCCCCTTTAACTCCTACCTAAATTATGTTTTTGGTTATTTCAATTGTAAAAAGACATTAGTTAGCATCATCTATCTAAAAACGCTTAGCTAAATTGAATTGTATTTCCTTTTTATTGTTAGCTTAGTGAGTTTGGAGATTTATTATGTCAAGGCCCTGAATTATTTTCTTATGTTTTCCTTGATATATGTTTCCTTATTTTTACTTTTATTATTTACTTGGAGCTTTTCTTGAAGAATAATAAGCTGCATTGCAGTGAAGTCAAATTATCTCGCGTTAGGGTTCGATAGTTACGTATACTGTCGGTTTTGCTACGTAAATGTAGATTAATTATTTGAAAATTTACAAAAGAATTAATTTTCTTAAAGCCTCATTTTAATTTATTCTAAAATCTACGAACTTATTTCATTTTAAAATAAATTTCTAAGTTGATTATCGATCAAATATCCCTCACAACAAAGTATATCATGATATAATATGTTCTTTTAAATGTTATTTCAACGATATTATATAATATTTTTTTAACACAGAAAATAAAATCAAAACTATATTCAACAATGCCGCTTTAACATGTACTTGTATTCTTTACTTGATTGTGATGTATTGATTAATAATTTAAGTTATGTATTCAAATAAATCTAGATCTTTCGGGGGAGTCTCTGTCAAAGTTTTTGAGGATCCCAACCAACGGTTCAAACTCATTGCATAGACAATTTCCAAAGGAGTTGCTCATGATGAAAGTCATTGGCAACTTCGAATTATCGTTCGATTAATGATTTTGTACTAATAGCTTGTAAAGTTCTTCAAAGTGATCAAGTAAGAAAACTGAAAGTTTTTTATCGAATTTATCCATGTCGAATCAATTATTTTTACTCCTTGGTATGCTTGAGAATGGAGAGCTGAGGTTGAGTGAATAGCCTAGGTCTCTGGATATTTTAAGGTGGAGTCGTGGGTCGGTGCAGGCATGGTACACTTTGAATTTTTCATTTCCTTGTTCACGAAGTCGAGAGCCTGGCCTGGGCTGTAAAAGCCATTACCCCCTCTTTCACAGGGAACCTTAAAAAAGGCATTGTTTAGTTAGGGAGCACACAATAAATCCTGTGCCCTTGCTCTAAAAGCAACCGTTGTTCTCATCCCAGGCCTCTCAACTTCGTTCAATATATTTTAAATTAGGTAATAGGTCCAGGTCAAATAAAGGTTTTCTCTGAGGGCTTTTGCTTTTTTTTCTTGACGTCCGTTCCCAGGGAAAGGTTGGAGGCTGTGAGAGCACTGCGAATCAGAACAAAAGTAGAATCGATTTGAAAATACCTCCGCATTTATAATTCAAGTACGATTTACCTTTAAATAAGCAGAACAAATTCCTGTAAAACTGTTTTTCCAAACACTTAAGTGGTTCCTTAAAAACTTACACAAAACTTTACCACCTTTCTTTAATGCGTTTAAGTTAGTAAAAAAAATAATCTTAAAGATAACAAATACTAGGTGAAAACACGCAAACCTTATATTGAATTAATAATCGTTTAATTTTAAATTGATTTTATACAATGCCAGTTTTCATCGACCTAAATCTGAAAAAAAGTTAATGTATCATCTTATCGTGCTTCTCTCGTTATTAATGAATATCTATGTTTCGTTTGCATTGCCGATTATTAACTGGCCATTTCAGACCCATCATGTTTTGAGAAAACAAAAGGAGCCTAATCTAATTCAACCAACCATAGAATCTACATTATTTAATGGATTCTCTATATTGATTTGCTACTGCTTCTGTAGTAACAAAAAGCCTTCCCGCAAGAAGGAAATAATAAATTACTTCAAATTAATATTTTCAGAAATATTAGTTATTTTGGTAACATTCTAAAAGACGTGATAAGGTTTAAAATGATAGAGTTGATAGTCAATAATAATTTTTACCGAATTTTAATATTTCTTAAATAAAAACCGAAATAGAAGGTTTTTTTAACCTCAGGCATGTTCAAAAACCCTTTTATTTCGATGCTTTTTTGAACTATTAATATATTGACAGATTTATCTGACTGCTTTGATTGGTAATCAGATCCCAAATCCTAAAGCTCCACATTATATTTATAATTCTATTTTGCAAGGTTCATGTATAGTTTTAAGGTGAACTACGAATTTTATCCTTATACACTAATGCCTTACTTTATAAATATATTTTCTAAAAAAACATCAATGTCATAAACAGAATATGTATTCTATATTTATAAATTCTTAACTTAAATGTATGCATTAGATAAAGAACTGTTTCTTCATGAGCTCAGTGAGACCTTAAATCGAATCAAATTCTCGAAATACCATTTATCAACTTTGTTTTTGTAATGAAGTAATAATAACAAGTAAATAGTAATTTAGATTAAGGAATACCATGCTACTCTCTATTTATGTTCCTTTGTCTAAATAACTATTAACACAAAGGGATATAGGGGGGTGCTAAAGTAAAAAAAGTACCCATAATCGTTATAATTAATACCGATGTGAGAATGTGAAACGACCTGATGTAAACAACTATCCAGTAATAGCACTTACTGAATTGAGTAGAATTTATTTTATGTGTGAAATTATGAAATAATAAATAAGGATAATTCATGAAAATTATATAAACTAGGGGGTTCTGCCCCCTACTCACTTCGCTCAGCAACCGCTGCCTGGAACCTTCGCACAATTTGACCAATTTGTTTGTTTACAAAACGTTTTTAATAATATAGATAGCTATAGTTCAGTTATCTAAGAAGTTACGAGGTCACTGCTTCAGGAGTCCAGGATGATTATCAGGAATGGAAACAGACTGTGCACTAGTAGATTGGAATGTTGAATTTGAATTCTATGAATTGAATGGGAATAATAGGAGTGTTTATTTCTGAAAAAGCTAATTCGCGCATAGGGTACTTTGAGGTCACTATGAAGGATGAAATTGTATACAAAGAAATGTTAGCTATTTTTCTTAGGATCTTAGATTGTAGAGATTCAGTGCGGTAGGAATCGGAAGGCTTGGTGCAACCCCAGATCTGACGTTCTTGCTTCGAGCTGAAATTTAAAAAAACAAAAAAGCTACTAACTACCTCGGAGGAAACAAAATTTAGAGTGTTGGATGCAATATATTTAATATATATATATATATATATATATATATATATATATATATATATATATATATATATATATATATATATATATATATATATTTAGTTATAGATGCTGAAAATTTGGTTTTAAGGTAAGTGAATATATAGTTTAAATGCTAACTAAATGAAGGTGGAAATAACGGAGACAGAGAGATGTAATAAGCTTATGATTTCAGCTGACAATATTAAGTACAAAGAACGCTTAATGCAGAAAAAAAAAAAAAATAAATAAAGGAAGTAGTACTGTTTCTATGAAATCAAAAGTAAGAACAAAATAAACTAGGAAAAAAAACTCGTTGTTATTGTATAAAAACTTCGAAAGAAAGAAATATATAGAAAGTCTAGCAAAGAAACCGGAATAGAATTTGGGTTTGTTTTACAAAGTGCATGTATTTCGCTTTAGTGAGCAGGTTGGTAGTGTTGTGGAGTTACTTAGGATATTTTGGAGTTGTAATACTGGTAAACTACCGAGAAGCGAAAAGGCAATTCCATTTTTTTTTCTCAAGAGTTTCTCAAGGGATTGAGTATAGTATAGGAATGGGCTAAAATGGTTTTGGAAGCTTTTGAGTGTTGACTTACCAAAAAATATATTTGATTTGGCTGGATCCTGTTCTATTACATGTAAGACCCTATAACATTTCTCATAAGACAAACCAACGAATTAAACTGAGCCTTATCATTTCCCTTGAACTTTCATAACTCTACGTACATCATAAAATATATACGTTGCCAAAATTGAATCGTTTCATAGTCCCCTCAGGTTTCAAAATTAAAATCAGATTTATGTATACAAGGATTATACATATATACTCGTAAACATAACATTTTTGACTTATCATATTTCATAGTTCAACAATATTATATCCCTTATTGTCTATTTACATTAATAGACTATTAAATTAAAACAATAAATAAATAAATAGACTATTTTTAACTTTATTTTAATAATTTGTTAATTATTTTAATACTAATAATATTAATAATAATAACTATTAGCCAAGTTCACAGTACTTGTAAAATGTAATTATTGTAATGACAAATTTGCAACTAAAATTTGAAACCCAATATAACTTTAATTAACCAAATGTTCCCGATTTTTCTTATAAACCCCAATGTGTTATTCATTTTAATATAAGGTCTCACCAATTCATTTATTAGGAGCTTTTTTACAATGATATTATTATTAATAAGACAATGAAAATAAAGAGTCAAAACTATTATCAGTGGACTGTTAATACGTGATATTAAACTCTACTTTTAATTTTTTATATTATATAATATATTGAAGTTAAAAGATTTTGAAAATTAAGTTTATAAATGTCTTATTTGTTTATTTATTATTTATTTTAATATTTTGGCTCATACACCTATATAAAATACACGCCACTCCCTCTTGTATATACATATATTACTCGCATATTATACCCAATACAAATACAATTTGTGAAGTCGAAAAAAAGATCGCCCATTGGATTTTAAAAATACATTTTGTTTGTTACTTAACTATAGGGAAGTCATTTAACCCTATGATAAAACAAATTGATCCAAACCTAAAAAAAAAATAGGTTTTATGAGTCCCTTTTTAATCAAATTAAAAAAATATGGAGGTTAACATGGTCAGTCATTTTTTTTTTTTTTTTTTACATCAAAATCATAATCTAAGGACTTGTGAAAAACGTTTTTATAGACTAAGTCAAGGGTCATTTACTTCAATATTTAGCGTTAAACGAAGTTGAAAAGACCTAATTCTCAAAGTGGGGTACCGGTGGAGCAAACAAAGGTTTAGGCCGAGCTGACGACGCATCGTTAAAATGTGTTAGTAACGAGGTGTGACTGAGACGGTGTTCATGCATCCAGGTATAAGCTTTATAAATGTTTGCATTTACTAACACTGTATACATAGACATAAAAAGAGCAGCCACGCTCTGGTAAATCCAATTCAAACCATGTAAATACAGAAAACTCTCTCTTACCCAAGAAGGGGCTAAAAGGATAGCACCTAGTTAAAAAGGTAAACCGAGATGATTGTGGATGGCTCTCAAGGGAAAAAATTAAAAGAGCAAAGAAAAAGGAAAAAAACGAGTAGAGACACAACTGACAATAACTCTTATTTAATTTACTTTTTATTTAATATCTACCAAATAAAAGCGACTCGGCCGAGGTCGAGATCTTGGGCCCACAACTATAGAACCTGGGGCCACAATTATAGAAAGGAGCAAACTCCCTCTTTTCTTTCTTATTTTGTGGTTTTTGCTAGAACCACAAAAAAACTATGGGTCAAGTTACCAGCCGAAAATAAACTGGTTTAACCATGTTTTTATTAACCCGGGTGTAGCCTTCCCTTTTATAGTTTGTGTATTTTTAGCATTATACATGTAGTTGTGCGGCCCAAGAGTCTATACCTCGACCAGAAAATATATCTTGTATTTTATCTAGAAGTTTCTAAACAGTCAGTTCTTTGTTCTTTATTGTATTGAATTTATTATATTGTTGAATATACTTAGTCTGATTAGCTCTGAGACAAAGTGTCTGCAAGGTTTGTAAATAAATAAATGTACGCATTAAATAACTTCTAAACTTAATCAATTTTACTTCTTATAAAAATTTAAAATATCGTGGAGAGTGAGGATGTAAAAAAAAAAAAAATACGTGTGGTGTCGTGGGACACCACACAGGAACGAAGTTGTTCCTTACGCTTTTCATTAAATATAAATTATAAAATCGCTGTAACAACTACGTATACATAGTGGAGTTAGAAAAGAGACAAAATTAAAAGTAACTAACTATTTGTACTAGCGGAGTTAAAGCAAAATTAAATGAAAATATTTTTATTATCTTTGAAGCGAGCGTCTTTCAATAAATAATGTATTGTATATTGAGAAAAAAGGTAATGATAAATTTATAGTTAAAGCAGATGGTTGTAGAACGAAAAAGAACTGTCCTCCCAGGCCCTGTCGGCATATTACTCCAATTAAATATTAAAATAAAAAATATAAATCATTAACTCACAAAAACTTCTGCCTGTATCAGGTTGAAATGTTACATGCTTGTTTCAATTGTACTGTAGGTGATGTATACAAAGTTTCATTTAAATCCTTATGTTAGAACGTAAGATATCGGTAAAAACGTTGTTTTCTTTATTTTAATCGGTTTGGTCCGCTTTAATAAATTTAGCGATCTTTATCACTTCATAGTTAGTGTCGGTGTTCGTTTTACTAAAAAAAAAAATTTAAAAAAGTTGTTTGTCTCATTAAATAGATGAAGTTAGAATTTTTTCACGTCCAAAAATTCCAATTTTAAATTCGAAGCTTACGTTTACGCGAGCGGTGCGCGTGAACGCTGGGGCGGATAACATTGTCCAACGAACTTGTGCCTGACATTGGTAAAATGAACATGTGTACCAAATTTAAACTAAGTCGGTCAACTTTTACACAAGTTATCGCCATCGGTAGATTTCGTGACGGATTTTGCGTGACGGTGATTTTGGTAGTTTTTTTCGGATTCACTCCCGGGCTCCAGAACGTGCCGTAAGGAACTTCGTTCCAAAAAAACTTCTATTATTTGTTTAGTTTTATTGAAAGTTTATTAAAAAGAGTCTAAATTATTATTGTGGAAAAGTGTGTGATTTTAAGGTTGATTGTTATATTATTATTGCATATCAAATATATTAACTATATAATAAGCCAGCGATTAAGAAAAAAAAACAACAATCAATGGTAAAGATAAATTTATGTCTTAGTGTTGACTCTCTCAGTTTAAATAATCAAGAGAGATAATTTGCAAGAGGGTTTTTTGTAAAAAAAAAAAAAAGACGCCGGTATGTTACTTCCTTCGACCGTCAACCTTGTAATTTAAATTTACAAGTCGCAATTAGTATCTTCCTTTAATTATTCTAAGCGAACAGTCGTTGAATATTTGTTCGAACTACATCCCGAAACAAGAGCATATTAAATTACGTGCACTAAGGTTTCCACATATCAAAGAACTACAAGAACAAGTGGTTTACTTCTTTAACTCGTTGTGAGGTGGGGTTTGGAAAATTAGCTCGGCTGAAAGTTAAAGAGGGGAGAAACCGAGGTTTGTGAAGGTTCAATTAGAAGTTTAAAACAAGTTGCAGCCAAGAGAAAAGGGCTTTATTTAGAGTCGCGATTCTGTTTATTAGTAAGTTACTCGTAATTGCGACCTCGCTCTTAGTAGTAACTGAGAGACCCGCCAAACAATTACTTCATAAAGTAACCCCTACTCCAGGGGACTTCATTTCTATTCTGCCCTTGAGTAAAGTGCAAGCATGGTTTTAAAACCAAACAGGAGATCGCTTAAATGAAGGGTGGGTTTTTCCCTTTCTTAACAAACTATCTCATGTTAATGATCTCAAGTAAAATAACAACCTTTAATACGTAGAGGGTAGTTTAATGGACTTTCCGGTTTAATATTCTGAAGGTGTAGTTAGAAATAAAAGTACGATCTAAAGAGATAAAGATTTATTAATAATAAAGCTAAGGGCTTTAATAAATAATTAGTTTTTTAGAGATATGGTAAATTAATAATAAAGCTTTTTACTCCCAGAGCGAATCTAAAATCAAAGAGTGTAAATTAATTATTAAATCTAAACTATGGTATAGCGAATGTTTAATGCTTTTAGACCATTCGTTCCAATTGTTCATAACAAATGAATTAATAAATACATCACATAACAATTATTATTATTTGATAACCAATTATAAATGTCAAAAGAGATTTGTATAATACATTTTTTATTTTATTTTAGCAAAGCTATTCCTTTATTTAATATTTTAGTTGAAAATAATATTTTATTTTGATATCTTTCAGTTTCTGTATGAGTAAATTCCTTAAAAAGACGTTAATATCATGCAATTTTTTACGTAAGGATAAATTTTGGCAAAAATGATATTATATTTTTCTACAGCTACTTATATTGCTACTATCCTTTTGGGAATCAAGAGTTAATAAAATAATAATTTGACTATATTTATTCGTGGAATGACATAAATTGGCTCTCCTTGTAAATTGAAATTTGTTAATTTTACAAAAAATTATATTTTATATATTCCGGTTATTCATTCTCTGCTGAGATGTTATTTGCTTATTACATTTCTATATTATTGTATAACTTCTCGGAAGCAATCGTCTGTCAATTAGTGTTGCACATAGCTTCATCGAGTTATATATCATACTTAAATAATGTGCTGTTACAAACCAATACTGTCTAAATTATATAATTTTGCGTGTGAGCTTACCGAAGTTAACAAAGCTATGTAATCGTTCTGAAGAAAGAAAAAAATGATGTCTCCGATTTAAAAAATTCCAAGACAGAAATCCGTTTCAGACATAAGAGAATATTTTTGATTTGGTGTGTGTCTTACTGTCTGTCACTCAATTTGCGGACCAACATATCTTAAAAACTACCCTTGAAATTTGAATGGTAGAGCCCATTATTCTTTAAAAGTATTCACAATGATTTTTTAGGAAATTTGGATGGTGGGTCGAAAGTAGCACGCAGATTAAATTCAATCGTCTAATTGGCAATTCTAGGATTTTTTTTTTTTTTATTTGAAAATATTTTATAGAGTGATTCATAATAATAGTCAGTTATAGTGTAATATCTCTCCAAGAATCATGCCTCCTGTGATATTTTATATTCCCGAATTTACTTTATGGCTTCCAGTAAGTTTTTAAATAATTGCTAATTATTTTTATCATGCGTATTATATTATAAATTTCATTTCTGCAACCTATAATTATTATTAATTTTTGGGGATATTTCATTCCTAAAAATTACATCTAAATTAGTTTTTTTACTTTTTCTGACTACTTATAGTAGGACAAGTATTGTTTTCACCAAATTTTATTTTCTCCAGATTTCAACGGAATTATCCGTTTTGGGTGTTTTTAAGACCTCCTGAGTGGTTTTCAGCATGACGTCTGTATGTATGTACGTATGTGTGTATGCATGTGTGTTATCATCGTAGCGCCCAAGGTATTTAACCTAGAGAGTTGAAACTTGGCAGAAAAATTAGTCCTTACCTGTAGTTGTGCTGCCTGGAAAATCAACTTTTTCCTCCATCTTAAACCCAGTTTGCTGAACCCCTTAAATTTAAAAAAAATCGTAATAATCGTAAATGGTCCTGATCGAGTTGAAGTTTAGCACGAATGTACCTCTCTGTATTACAAACAAGCCCACCAAATTTCATTTTGATATTGGCCGCCATTTTGAAGTTATCAATTTTTGAATTTTTAAACTTTGACGGTTAATAATGCCGAAAGTGTAAATAGGTTTTTGACACAGCATATCGTTAGAACAGGAAAAAAATAAGGAACAAATATAAAAAAAATCCGATGAAATTCCATTTATTAGTTTAAAAGCGAATATAATTATTTATTAGTGCGATCATTTTGATGACGTCAAAGTTTGTTTACATTTGTACCGCCAAACTTCAAATAATTAAATAAAGTATAGGTATTAAAAATAAGTTTTTTTTTAAGAATGATAATAAATCAGTTAGTTCAGAACGGTCACCCATCCAAGTACTGACCACGTCCAATGCGCTTACTCCTGCTGCGAAGCAGCAGGAGAGGCCACTTTAGTGGCCTCTGAAGTGAGGAAAAGTTCCGAGGTACCCCGTACCCGATATTTTTATAATTATGTAAAACCCCCAGACACAACAAAAAGAAAACATCTTTGGAAATTAAAGGGGGCAATAACCAAATATGGATAAAAATAAATGTAATTGAACAAGTCTAGAGGTAGGGTTCGATTACCTAGCGGGGAGGCATTATTTTTGTAGTAAATATCTATGAAATGTTAAGTAATAAATAATTTAACTTTGAAAATAAAAATAAAACTTAATAATGGACACTAATGGCAGATAGTTTAGTTTGTTTAAATTAATAATTGTACAGGTACATAATAGAACTATATTAAAATGAGTATTAGTATACTTTACATAATTTAAATATAATGTTCAATAGAAGTAAACATAGATTTTCTATTAAATTGTATATTAAAAATTGCTATAAATAGCTATAGTAGCTATAAAATGCTATTGTTGTATACCAAAAACAATATAAAGGTCATCTTACAACTGTATCTGTCAGAAGGAATATAAAGCAATCAGCTATTGAGTCAATAGTATAAAAGTACGAAAGTAGTATTAATAAACGAGCAGTGACTAAAGAATTTCAAATAAGAACCACTGAAGAAAAAACCAAGTTCTCGGTGGTTTTTAACTTCTTTCTTCTAATTTTAGCGAAAACTTTGGTTGTTTTGAGTCCTGAAAGTCCTAGTGAGATTATGCAACGCGAAAACATTTCCATTCAACTCTTCGACCTCCAAAAACAAACTAACTTTTTTGTTTCGTCTAAACTTCTTGCCGCAAAAAGCTTAATGGTTGAACTCCCCGCTGACAAAAAACTTAGAGGGAAAAATGGTAAAAGTCTGAGAGTTTGTAATGAAACTTGACTACAGGAGAGAGAAAAATCAGGAATAAAATGGATCTAGGTAAGCTTTAGAGTTTTTTCTTCTTCTAATACTCGTACCAACTACAACTGTAGTTAGCATAAATTTCTTTAAAATACTAGGTGTAGAGACAATGTAAAAATTGTGAATAGATTAATTAGAATTTACAACGTTCTCGCAACGAAAAATGCATGTTATACTTATATTCTACTACATACTTAAATATTATATATATATATATATATATATATATATATATATATATATGCATAAATGTAAATTATTCTTCACCAAGATATTTCCAAATTCAAAAATAGTCTACTAATTAGTGTGACACATGGCTTCCTCGCTTCCTAAGTCAAATTTATTTAATTTCCCCCTATTTTGTTTAATCTGCCATAATTGTTCAGATTTTTACATAAAATATCTATGGTTGAAATTAATCTGGACCTATCTACTTTCGACAAACCATCCATGTAAGTACTTTTAAAGATATAGGTATAAGGTATAATATCCTAAACACGAAGTATAAATGTATATATGTGCACATGTGGAAGTAAAAAATGGGTGCAGAAGGATAAAACTTATATTGGACCAACAATAGGGTAATTATGGCTAACCCTCCAAATTTAATTAAATTTTAGGAATAGTTTTTAATATAAGTTGGCAAAAATTGAGCGAACGACAAACAGACACGGAACCAAACAGTTCCCTGATGTCTGAAACGGAGATCTGTCTTGGAATTTTTTTAAATCGGATTCTTAAAAATTACGTACCTTACGGTTTTATTTAATTAGGTAACCTTACGTTACCTTTGGTAAGCAAAAATCATAAAATTGCCTCTGTGAATACCGAAGAGAACGAAAGCTATGTGTCGTTCTTCAGAACGATCACAACGAAAAAAATCCGTTTCAGACGTCAGGAACCTTATTGGTGCGATCGGTCGTTGGTTTATTTTTGCAAACAAACATATTTTAAAAACTACAGGTCAATTTTAATGAAATTTTGACGGAAGGTCATAATTAGCCCATTGTTGGTCCAATATAAGTTTCAACCTCCTGCACCCATTTGTTTTTTCACCTGCGCACAAACATACATTTATTTACAACTATATATCTTTAAACACGCACTCATATGATTTTTAAGAAATTTGAATGTTTCGAAATAGTCCACAGATTGCCTTAGATTCATTTCAATCATTTGTGCTCTTTAAATTATTCTGAGATACTTATATGCATATAAAAAAAACATTTATGAAAGATTTAAAAAAGGGAGGGAAAATTAAATATATTTGACAATAATGGGTAGAAAAACATAAAATCATTAGCATGTGCAATAGGTCGCGAGGAAGCAATGTTCCACAATAATTAGCAGAATATGTTTTATTTAATTAATTCCCTTTTAATTTCAAATGATGTAAACATATTCATGGAGTAAGTGAGGTCTAAAATCGAAATTCGATAAGAAAAAATACATCATTTTACAATAATATATTTTAGACAGGTAAGGGATAAAATAAATATTGTTGTTATTTTTATCTTTCTCTCTGCATTCATCCTCAACGACTAAGTTACCAGCTTTGTTATTCAATTCCATAGCCAATAATTGCTTTCAATTATTTATTATCTTTTTGTACCATATTCATGGTGGAAATGAAATTTGAGAACGAAAGGGCATTATATAATTGGTTGAAGTGTGAACAACTATTGATAAAATTTAGCCACGTGCCAAAGGTTACTCACTTGAAATATATTTACTTTTTGATTTTATGTTTTCGTTTGACACAACACGCCCCATTTTTTTTAAAATTTGTTTCTGTTCTATACTATCCATAATAAATAAATTATCCATTTTTGTTGTAGTCCCCTTTTTTATTTTCAATTTAGTTTTTTTTCCTTGGGTCTTCAGGGGTATAATAAATCATCAACTACGTTTTATGCGATATTTCGTCCCCCACTTTGGGACATTATCAAGCCTAAAAAATTGTTTATTAAAATTAGAATAAAAAAAATCTTCTACATTTACATCTAACAATCACATTTATCTTACATACAATTTTTTTTAAATAAATATATAAATACAAATCAGAAAAGATTTTTTGAAAATAATTAATTAATTATATGGTCTGACTTAATTAATAAAACAATAATTAAATAATTATACTAACAATATACTTATTCATGAATAAGTATATTGTTAATATAATTATTTAATTATTGTTTTATTAATTAAGTCAGACCATATAATTAATTAATTATTTTCAAAAAATCTTTTCTGATTTGTATTTATATATTTATTTAAAAAAAAAAATTGTATGTAAGATAAATGTGATTGTTAGATGTAAATGTAGAAGATTTTTGTTATTCTAATTTTAATAAACAATTTTTCAGGCTTGATAATGTCCCAAAGTGGGGGACGAAATATCGCATAAAACGCAGTTGATGATTTATTATACCCCTGAAGACCCAAGGAAAAAAAAACTAAATTGTAAATAAATTATTTTTATCAGGCAAGTTAGAAGGTCAAAGAAAAGTATATTTTTATAAACAAACAAGAGGTGTATGCTTGTCTTCAAGGGAAATAAAGGAGTAGAAAATAGAACCACTTGTTCGAACTTATAGCAATATTAGGCCACCCATTTGTGCCCTTTTCACTAACGCTTTATTGAGTTCAGCTTCTTAACACACCAATGGGTTGCCGAAGTTAATCCGATGAGATGAATAGTGAGCCGTATAAATCAGAGTATCTAGACGCGAGATCGAACTCCAGACCTCAATCCTAATTCAGTGATAAATGAGCAGCAGTGATTAGTGCCTTATCGATTACAGCCACACATAGCTGGAATTAGTTCCTAAGTTGTGAAAGAACGTCTACTTAAAAAGAAACATAAGGTATTTAAGTTTTCTAGGGAAGGCCACAATTTAAGGAATATATATTTAATATTTCTCTTTCTTTGCAGAAAGCTTATTTCTGTGTGAAAATCTTACTTACGCAAGCTTCACATGATGCTTCCTTCCAATTATGGATGCTTTCGCTTACGTAGAAGATTAGTGAACCCAAGTAGTGATTTAAAATACAAGAACAAAGGCATCAAGTTCACTGAAGGGTAATTTCACCAGCGAGTCTATTCACTAGAATTAAGCATATACTCTAGAATAACTAAACATATTAACTTAAAGGTTAAAGGTTAACGTTAATATACATAAATATAAATCAATATTTATATTACAATATCGAAAATTTAGGTTCGCTAGTCGCCAGTGGTTAGTAATCTCTCAGTAGGAAATAAACAAAAAATAATAATAATACAGATAACAAGAATATTATAATAATATGTGAATATTATAATTATAATATAAAGAAGATAATATATATAATACATGTAAATAACTGTCAGTTATTTGTTTTGTTTTGTTTTTATTTAGATTGGCATCGTTGCTAGGACAACGATGTCTAACAGATATTATTTATTAATTTATATTTGACTATTTTGTGCAGTTAGTTGTTCATGAGATATATTAAGAGGTGTTTAATAGCTTGTAATTTAATTATTCTGTTACAGACATAATAAAATCTTGTTATTATTCTACCTTACAAATTAAATTACACCTATTAGACTGAGTTCAAGATGAGTGGAAGACTATTTGTTCACATTATAAAGAGAAGTGAGAAGGATTTTGAGTTAGCCGGCCTATTTGAGGATAAACAACTTTGGTGCATCCTTCCGGTAGAGTATCAAGATCTAATAAAGGAACACAAGGTATTGTTTTCTAAATCTTCTATTAAACGCGCAGTTAGCGCTATTAAATCAATAAATGGGTACCGTAAGGTAGGGGTAAAGAGAGATGAGGACGTAAAAAGGGAATACTTCGATGAAGATGAAAATGTATGTTATAAGAATATTCCATTAGAAGAGTCATTCATCAATTCTGATACCGTTGCCATGGTTTCTAACAAATCTGAAGAGGAAATATTTTTAATAAAACGAATAAAGGAATTAGAAGATAAATTAAATATTTCGGATGAAGTAAAATTACACAATATTGAAAAGAAATTTATTTTAGATAAATTTAATAAAACCCAAAATCCTACTTACTGGTTAACTAGGTTTGAAAATGAATGCCGTAGGCATAAAGTTACAAATGCAGTAAATATGATTGAGGCTCTCCGTTTCTTTTTATCTGGATCATCTACAGACTGGTATGAAGTTAATCTGAAGAAAATCGGTCTTTTAAATTGGCCTGAATGGAAAAACTCTTTTTTCACAGTATTCATAGATAAAGGTTGGAATAAAGTTAGACAGGCTTACAGTTACAAGTATTTACGAGGATCTCTTATAGACTATGCCCTGGCCAAGGAAAAACTATGCTTTGAAACGGAAGGCAATGCTACAGTTGTCTCTAGAATTAATATGGTCGCAGTAGGTTTGCCTTTAGATGTACAAAATAAACTCGATCGTCAAGAAATAACAACTTTAGATAAATTATATAATGAATTAAGAAAAGTCGATGAAACATATAATAAGAAAATGAAAACCAAGAGTGATTATAAAAGTAATGCTAAGATAATACCAACTAAATCAAATTTAACAACATCTAACAAAAATATGACTAATGATAAAACAAATAAAAAGCCCTGCTATATGTGTGGAGCTCTAGGATGGCAGAATCGATATCACCCTACAAGTGAATGTAGAAACAAAAATTTATATACGTCTAAAAAGAAAACTAATCTACATGAAGCGGAAATGATGAAAATTGAAGTCGATAATAATTCTTTAAACTAGATAGCCCGGAGAAATTAGATTCATTAATAAAACTAAATGTATTAATAGATAATAAAATGAAAGTAAAGGCGGTTTATGACAGCGGCTCAAACGTCAGTCTTATAAATCAGAGAGTTGTCGATTTGTTAAAGTCGAGTCTTATAAAGAGTAAAAATGCATTTAAAACTATTAATAGATTTAATTTCAGTTCGGCCCGGGCAAGTATCATTCTCAAAATTGGAAATTTAGTAAATAGTTTAAATACTTATGTTGTTAAAAATAATAATTTTTCATATGAATTATTGTTAGGACTAGATGCTATTAAAAAATTTAAACTTATACAAGATGAAAACTTAAATATTTTACAAAAAGATGATAAAAATAAGAGGATATCAATAGAACTGAGGGATAAGATGTCGGTTAGAAAGGAAATAAAAGATGATAATAATTCAGATTTATATTTTAATAGATTGATTCAAGAAGATAAAGCAGAAGACAATTTAGATGAAAATTTTGAAATTAATTTTAATGAAAATATAGATGTAAATGAATTTCAAGCAAACCTACAACATATTCATGATGAAAATAGAAAAGAAGAAATTTTAAAATTAATAAAGAGATACAAACACATAGTTGCTAAGGATAAATATGATGTTGGTAAGGTCAAGTCTAGAGAAGCTGAAATCAAGTTAATAAGAGAGGAATATGTCACAGCAAGACCATATAAATGTTCTCTACCTGACGAACAGGAGATTAAAACACAAATAAAAAAATTATTAGAAGCTGACTTGATAGAGGAATCAGATTCACCTTACGCATCTCCGGTGACTTTAGCTTATAAAAAAGATGATGGTAAACGATCAAGATTATGTATTGATTTTAGGAGACTAAATAAACTAATGGTACCTGAGTGCTACCCGTTCCCAACAATAAATGACGTCATAGATAAAGTCTCAAATTGTAAATATTTCACTGTTTTAGATATAAATTCTGCTTTTTGATGCATTGTATTAAAATTAAAAGATTTAGAAAAGACTAGTTTCATTACAAAGTATGAGAAAATTTATGTTTAAAGTACTTCCTTTTGGACTTAAAAACGCACCTGCGATCTTTCAACGAATTCTAGCTAATATTATTAGAAGAAATAACTTAGATGATTTTTGTGTTAATTATATCGATGATATACTCATATTTTCACGTACTTGGGAAGAACACATTCACCACATTAAGAAATTTCTTAAAGCAATCTTTGAAGAAGGTTTTAAACTTAAGTTGGTAAAGTGTACTTTTGCAGCAAATTCTGTTAAGTATCTTGGCCATGTTATTCAAGAGAATAAAGTATGTCCATGCCAATAAAATCCAATTGCTATTAAAAATCTTAAAAGACCTACCGATAAATCTGGTGTAAGAAGTATATTAGGTTCAATAATCTTTTATTTAAAATACATAGAGAGCAGTGCTCAAAAATTCGAACCACTTCATAGACTTTTAAGAAAAAATGTAGAGTTTAATTGGACACAAGACTGTGAAAATTGATTTAACATGATAAAAGAATACCTATGTTCTACACCAATATTATCTATTTACGATGTTACTAAAGATGTTTATATAGAAACCGATGCCAGTTTTAAAGGAATTGGAGCTACCCTGAAGCAGCCACAATCAGATGGACTTTTACATCCAGTCGCTTACTTTTCTAGGAAGTTGTCAGAAAGAGAAAAGAAAATGGACATCATACATCAGGAATGCAAGGCTATAAAAGATTCTATAAAATGTTGGCAATACTACCTCATTGGAAGAGAATTTATAGTCTGCAGTGACCATAAACCTTTAGAAAATTTAAAAACAAAATCAAGAACGGATGAAATATTAGGAGATTTGGTAAATTATCTATCGCAATTTAACTTCAAAATTATTTACAAGAAAGGGAAAGAAAACATAATGGCTGACCTACTGTCTAGATACCCTCTTGTGGAATATTTCGAAAATGAAGATGCAGTAGAAGTAGTAAACCTTATAGAACTACCTGACATACTCAATGATCAAAAGGAAAATGTTTCGGAATTAAAAACTGCTAATAAAACAGAAAACCGTCATGGCATAACATTCAAAAAGTTAAATGAGAAATCAAGAATATATATTTCAGAAAATTTTGGTTTGAAATTAATAAAGAAGGTTCGTGATTATTTTGGCCACATCGGAGTAGCAAAATTGAAAGAAAAAATAAGACCATTCTATTATTTTAAAAATTTTGACCAATTAATACAGAAATTTTGTAAAGGATGTTCAGTATGCTTGGAAAACAAGACAAGAAGAAGTAGAGTTATTGGGTTAATGTCTAAACTTGGTCCAGCTACCGAAAATTATGAAATAATGTCCATTGACTCTGTAGGTGGTTTTGCTGGAAATAGATCTTCAAAGAAATTTATGCATATCTTAGTCGATCATTTTAGCAGATATGCATGGGTTTCAACGACTAAAGGCCAATCTGCAAAAGACTTTATTAATTTAATTGATACCATAGCAAAGAAAAACAAAATTAAAATTATATTAGCCGACCAGTATACTGGAATAAACTCAGGAGAACTTAAGAAATATCTACAGAAGATGGGTATACAGATAGTATTTACTTGCATTGATTGTCCCCAATCAAATGGATTAAATGAAAGGTTAAACCAGACATTAGTCAATAGGATAAGATGCAGAATAAATAGTGGAGACAAACGTGCTTGGTCTGTTATAGCTAACGAATGTGTGAATGATTACAATAAGACAGTCCATAGCTCAACAAAATTTGAACCAGAATATTTATTATTTGGCATTCAATCAAAAATTACTCCTTTTGACCTACGAGAAAGAGATTTAGTAGCAGATAGAAATTTAGCACTCTTAAATTCTATGAAAAGTTTTGAAGCAAACAAAAAAAGATTTGATAGGAGCAGAATAGAGCATGAATTTGAAGTTGGTGATCAAGTTTACCTTGAAAATGGAAGCAAAATAAATAGAAAGAAAATAGATAGAGTAAGAGTTGGACCTTTCACCATTCTTAATAGGATATCTTCATCATTTTATGAAGTCGACTGTGGGAAGAGGAAAAAAGAATTCAACTTCTTTCACTGCAGCAAATTGTCACCTTTTTCACCAGAAAAGTGACTTGAGGGGGGGAGGTGTAAATAACTGTCAGTTATTTGTTTTGTTTTGTTTTTATTTAGATTGACATCGTTGCTAGGACAACGATGTCTAACAGATATTATTTATTAATTTATATTTGACTATTTTGTGCAGTTAGTTCATGAGATATATTAAGAGGTGTTTAATAGCTTGTAATTTAATTATTCTGTTACAGACATAATAAAATCTTGTTATTATTCTACCTTACAAATTAAATTACACTTATTAGACTGAGTTCAAGATGAGTGGAAGACTATTTGTTCACATTACAAAGAGAAGTAAGAAGGATTTTGAGTTAGCCGGCCTATCTGAGGATAAACAACTTTGGTGCATCCTTCCGGTAGAGTATCAAGATCTAATAAAGGAACACAAGGTATTGTTTTCTAAATCTTCTATTAAACGCGCAGTTAGCGCTATTAAATCAATAAATGGGTACCGTAAGGTAGGGGTAAAGAGAGATGAGGACGTAAAAAGGGAATACTTCGATGAAGATGAAAATGTATGTTATAAGAATATTCCATTAGAAGAGTCATTCGTCAATTCTGATACCGTTGCCATGGTTTCTAACAAATCTGAAGAGGAAATATTAAATAACAAATAAACAGACAAATTAAAATCTTGTTATTATTCTACCTTACATACAATAAAATATTATAATATAATAAGAAGATAATATATATAATACAATAAAATATTATAATATAATAAGAAGATAATATACATAATACAATAAAATATTATAACATAAGAAGAAAATTAATTAAAACCAAAAGAAGCAACACTGGAGTGCTCTGCTGCTATCTTGAGCGATTTATTACAAATATACAGTTCTAGTTTGGCACTTTTGCTCCTTTTATACGATTACTAGGTTAGGCCTTAAATCGTATAGCCTTGAACTCAAAATTATATTTTTTGTCAATTACGTCCTTATGAATTTCAACTCTTTTATCGTTATTGGACGGGCAAAGCGAGGTCCTGTTGACCCGAACTTTATTCAATTCAGACATTTGCCTGTCTGTAAATTTGTTTTGTAACGCAGTCACGACCAAACTCATTTCCTTAAATTTGGCTTAGATGTTCCTTGAAGTCATTTAACACTATCTATATATATATATATATATATATATATATATATATATATATATATATATATATATATATATATATATTATATATAGATAAACCTATTAGTTTTACGTCGTATAACAAAAGTAACATTCTTTCAAATTATAATGAGAAGTAAAACAAAATCTTTAATCGAACATAAGAGATTGAAAACATTTATTAACTATGTTTACTGTGTTACTATGTTGACTATATTACTGGAAAAAAGGTAGAAGGTAAATAAAATAAAAAATTATCCTACGTGACTCCATATGATAGTTTAATAATATTCATACATCAATAAAATACTCAGTTTAATAATAATAATTTTAAATAGATGGAAGGGTTGTAATAGATGGAAAGGGGGGCTTGTCTCAACATTGACCAAATTTTGAATGTTTCTTTAAAAGGTTTGGAACGATCTCACGGAGTGGGTACTGGACCCGTATATCCCTCGGTTTGAGTTTTCTGACGTACGTTTGAACCTACAAAAAAGGCGAGACGAAGCTTGGGCCAAGCTACGTTTACCTTAATTTAGACACCACAACTTGAGCCAGTGGCCGAAAGACAGGAGCCATTTTTTTTATTTATTTTTTTTATTTTTTATTTTTTTTATTTTATAGAAAGGAGGAAAGAGTGATAGCATTTTTTCCTCCTTTTCAATCTAACTAAGAACGAATTCACAACAGCATAAAAGCTTATATACATTTATCTAAAAAAAAAAAAAAAAACTTAAATAATAATAAGTCTATATTAATATTTCAGGTCTATACTATTATGAATGTAATAATTACATTATAATTATAATAATATTAAAAATACCCTGCATAAAGATATTTATGCGATTCTCTGTTCTTAGAATTTAATAATTTGATTTTATTAAAATCCTTATTCTTGTTCAAAAAAAGAAATAAATAAAAATAAAAATAATATAAAGGAAATTGTTTTTAGGGTAGAAAGAAGGCAAGCGATAAAAGCATAATTGGGTCAGAAATGGAAGTAAATATTAAAAATCTCATGGGAAATATTCCTACCCATATACGGATAACGTAAGGTCCACCTACCTACCGGATTGGCATTATTATTGCAGAACCTAACTGTTAGAGAAGTTATACTTTTAAAACGACAATGTGAAAAAAAAAAAAACATTTCTCATGCACACACAGAAATACTAAATTATAAAAGTATGAATCTTTTAACTCATGTAAGGGTAAAAATAAAAATTATTTTTAAGAATTATTCCAACGATTGAGGGAAAATGTTTAAAAAACTGGTTTTTAATTTCACTCTATAATAATTTTTAGAACGAGGGGAAAAAAATAAAAGAAGAAATTATTATTATTAAATTTGTTATATACATTTCTTTTTTTTTTTTTATTTAGGTACCTACCACCACTTTCTTCAACATCATATGAAAGCACCGTATATACCCAATCTGATAGATAAAGGTCTCAAAATTCCTCGAATTCTGCGTTTATCCTGATTCTATTTTCACAGCTCCATAAATTCTCCTTAGTACAATAATTCTTTCAAACCTATCTAAGAGGGCAGCCAAGTTCTCGTTCAACACTGAGTCTTCCATCCATAAGTTACTTACTACATGTCCTGTTACTATGTTTACTACTAATGTTTTTGGGTATATTATAACTTTAACCAATAAAAGAATGCACAATTTTTTAAAAAAAGCATAATATATATATATATATATATATATATATATATATATATATATATATATATATATATATATATATATATATATATATATAGATGTATATTTATTATATATATTTATAACCTACTCATCAGCAGAAAGCTACTGATTTGATTTTGATACCCCACTCGGTAATTTAAAAATTAAAAATATTTGAGTTTACCACATTTACCTGGGGAGTGGGGAGCCTCGATTTTCTCACGGGGGCGCCAAAAAAATCACAAAATGTCTACTATTTGATTTCCATTTTCAATTCATTGAGGATTCATTCTATAAATTTAGATAAAACGCGCCGGTAGGCAATAAACACACATTTTAGAGTCGATTGAAAGATTTAACATAGGGGGGGGGGGGGGGGGGGGGGGTTAAAACTGCAGGAAAGGTAGGGGGCCGATAATCGAAAACTTTTAGGAACCAATATAAACTAACCCATTAATTAAAAAAAACTGCCAATTAGTTTGGCACATGCTTTTACAAGCCAGTATTGTCTAATTTATTTAATTGTTTTCCCCCCTTTTTTTTTAATATATTTAATATTTTTATTAAATGGGAGACATAAAATATTTTCGTTATTCAGAACGATCACATAGCTTCCGTTACCTTCGGTATGCTCGGACGCTAAATTATATATATTAGACAATAATGGTTTGTAATAGCATAACATCATAGTACGTTATATAATTCCAGGAAGCTATGTGCAACACTAATTGACATACGATGACTTCTGAGAAGGTGTGAAATAATATAGAAATAAAATAAGCAAATAAAATCTCAAAAGAGAATGAATAGCCGAATATACATTGATTATAATTTTTCTTTTTTGTAAAATTAACAAATTTCAATTTACATATCGCGCTCGATTTATGTCATATCGCGATCGATTTATGTCATCGCACAAATAAATATAGTCAAATTATTATTTTATTAATTCTTGATTCCCAAAAAGGTAGCAGCAATATAAGTAGCTGTAGAAAAATATAATATAATTTTGCCAATATATCCGTAAAAATATTATATTAATATATTGAATGATATTATTAACGTCTTAAGGAATTTACTCATACAGAAAGTGAAAGAGATCAAAATAAAATATTAATTTGAAACAAAAATATTAAATAAAGGAATATCTTTGCTGAAAGAAAACAAAAATATAAATTTACTATTTTGCAAAGTATATGGTTGTTAGGATTTAACATAGGGCGCTATTGGAACAACAGGAATCAACAAGAGCACTGAGAATAAAAAGTTTCGGAACCAACGTAAATATACCCATTAATTATAACCTATTGCAAATAGTGACAAAACTTTCTAATTTTGTGCGGAGGTACGTTTTAAGGCAAGTCTAATAAATACATTACCAAAAATTCGCGTTGCTGCCATTTTTGGAACGAAGTTCCTTATGACACGTTCTGGAGCCCGGGAGTAAATCCGATAAAAAAACCAAAATCACAGCCACAAAATCACCGTCACGCTATAAGCGTCACGATATCTACGGATGACGATAACTTGTGTAAAAGTTGACCGACTTTGTTGAAATTTGGTACACATGTTCATTTTACCAATGCCCAGGACAACGTTATCCAACAAAGAGTTCACGCGCAACGCTCGCGCAAAGGTAAGCTTCAAATTTAAAATTGGAATTTTAGGACGGAAAAAAATTCTAACTTTATCTATTTAATGAGACAAAAAACTTTTATAAATAATTTTTTTTTTAGTAAAACGAACACCGACTCTGCTATGAAGTGATCAAGATTGCTAAATTTATTAAAGCGGACCTAAACGTTTTAAATAAAGAAAACAACGTTTTTACCGATATCTTATGTTCTAACGTAACGATTTTAATAAAACTTCATACACATGAATGTAGAGTGATTCCCCCTCTACTTCGTTTGGTATCCTTTCGTGCGCAATCCCAACTCTTCTATCTTTCCATCTCTCTCTCTTACTCCTTCTTTCTGTCAAACTCGCTATTTACCCACAAAGCAACGCTTTTTTTCAATTATTGTTTCTATCATTGAGAAAAGTATTCGTATATTATTTAAAGTGGAAAGTGCACCAAGAGAATCGTCAAAAATTGACAGTGTTAACTGTATTAAATTATTAACCAGTAAAAATGTAAATATGTAAGTATAAATTGAAGTAATAAAATAATATTGATCATAAGCGGATCAAGGGATTTTTGTAATAAGTTTTATGTAATAATTTTCTATTTGAGTCAAAAATATTTATTGGTACGAGTAGTTAGCAACGTATACGTACTTAGCAGTGGGATTTTATATTGAATAAAAAATGTAAGGGTCTTCGTTCCTATCGGGTGTCCCGCGACACCACACGTATTTATTTATTTATTTTTTTTTTCAACATCTCTATAAACGTTTATTGCCAATGATTTGAAAACGACGAGGTTTAGCTTTTGAACCACTCTATAAAAACATCAACTAAATAAAAATTTCTTGCAAAAGAAAGGCCTATAGACTCTTGACATAGATTCAATTAGCCTTACGAAAGAAAGTGGGTTAAAGTTGACCATAAAGTCGAAAAATCTTTATTTGTGTTATTTTTGCTCATAATATTTCCAAAATTTAAGTGAGGTTTGAAAATTTGAAACACAATTTGAGACTTTTAAACTCTTTAGCTAACTTCACTTTATTTTATCTCCTTGGACCTAAGGTATTTTTCCCACTGTAGTAATGCGTAAGACGGAACTTTCTAGCAACTAATTTTAAAAAATAAAAGCTTGATCTTTCTACGGTTAAAAGGAAAATGCGCTTTGGTCTAAACAGACCAATTTTTTTTAGATTTTTAGGTACAAACGTATCTATGTCTCGTTGTCTCGTTTAAGGTTGTGATCCTAATTCCGATGATGACTTAAGTAGACTTGAATAGATATTAACAACATTTGACACACGGCAATGCGATAGCACAGCAGGCAATGCTCGCGAAAACATTGGTCAAAATGTAAAAGTAAAAAGAATTTGAATTTTTTTTCGATTTAATTGATAATGATTATTGGAAAGCTATATCCCGTGGACGAACTTTGCTGACCTCCTATTCTTTTATTCTAGGAGCTTTGTTCATTGTAAACGAAATGATAAATAAAATGGTTCATTGTCATATTGAATAAAAATGAATATTTTGTTGTAGGGGTTGACAATGATAAAAAAAATCTGTCGGAGTAAAACAAAAGTAAGGAGACGCAATCAAAAGATAAAAATCTAGGAGCTTTGATTGGAATTTCCCACGTGTGAGGAAGGGTCAGGCGAGTGCGTGAAGTATCCACATCATGGTGTGCGTAGTTTTTGCCCTGGGTTCAACCACAGGATTTGATTAGTGTTCGCCGCAAGGATTACCACTCACTTTCCTTTCTCCGACAAAATATTGCAATTTTGTCCCTTTTATAAAAAATGGGTTCCCGGGGTGGCCCGCAAATTGAGCAATCTAGCTCTCACATTTATCTCTTCGATTCACCATTCGTGCGGTCTATCTATTTTCCAACAAAACAAAAACACGACGCAGTGATAAAGTTTTCTCCATCTCCTTCTCGATTTATTCATTGGATAACACATAGTAACAGTGAATTCGTTTCAACTAAACTTTTTTGGGTTATGGGAAAATATGTAATACGTTTTTTTAAAAAACAGATAAATAAGAAAATAATAAATTCGTACATCTGCAACATTTTTTGTCAGGGGTTTCTGAGTTACACCAATTTTATAATCATAAGAACAAAAGTACAAAATATAAATAAATAAAAATTTAAAGCTTTTGCTGGGAATAGACTAGGAAACAGATACCATACTTTTGACAATACAAATTTTAATAATGTTTAAATACGCACTTACAATTTACTACATCCAGTTTTTTATATTTGTTATAGAGAATGTCTATCCTTTTAGATACGACCATCCTTTAAGGATAGTTGTAATGATTATCGTGATTTACATATTGTTCAATAATAACCACATTATTAAATTAGCTAAAACATAATTTTTAGTTTTATTTATTGTTTAAATCCATGCTTATATGTTATATAAAATTGAACTACGAAAGTATAACTAACAAACACCTCATTGTTCCTAGTTAACAGTGGTGGTTTTGTAGTAGAATCAAGCTGAAATTTTAGTGGTATATTCAGTTAACAAGAGAATATAACATTATTAGTTGAACAAATACCATAGAAGAGAAATAATTGACGATGAAGATTAGATTTAGCAGTTTCAAATGTTAGTAACATTGTAGAACCCGTCATACTCATAATGGCATGAAGCTGTCAGTTGTTTTAGTAAATTATTGAGAATTCTCAATCCTATACGATACAGAGCACCTGCATCATCATATTAGTGAATTTTGAAATTATGTTGGAAACTTTAATGTAAAAGACGTGGCAACTGACAATTTAGTAGCTGCACCTAAAGTCAGGATTAGATATAGTCTATGGAAGTAATAACTCTCAGATTTTTATTGCATGCATTGTAAAGAACAGTAACAGCTGTAAAAACTACTGATAACTGCCGTAAATTATTAAAAAAGTTACTTGCATATAATAATTGGCATTTAGTTGTTATTATAATGTTTATTTTATTTTATTTATTTGTTTTTTGAAGGGTGTTGGACTGCTTGGTCATATACACCCAGTTCTTGTTTATATAACAATGTTTATAAATTCCATATTACAAAAAATAAAATTTAAGAAGATTTGCTAAAAGGTAGATGTGCGTTTACTTTACAAGCGAATCATTTAGAAAAGCTAAATGGGCTTACACTTTATGTGTATAATAGTTTTAGATTTAAAAAATAAAAATTAGAAGAACTAGTTTTTAGTACATTAAATTATCTACTAAAAATTAAAATATACCAAAAATCCTTGGGTAAGATGCACGTCTTGTGTTGAAGACAAAGTAAGCAGTAATTTAATCAAGAAAGCATGCGGTTTTATAACTAATGCAACAACATCTGGCTATAAATGATTGTCTAAACGAGGAAAACCGCAAGGAAACATGTATTTTAATTTACTGTTGTTAAATAAAAATTAATCAAAGAGCTTTATTTCAAAATTTATTCTTAATATACATATAGAGGTACTTCTTTAGATGGTTACTCCCCTATCCTATTATATTATACGTGTTTTTAGAATAAAATGACTTCAACTAAATAGCTATTAAGACAAAGTGATGTTTAGTCTAATGTACTTTGGGACAAAGGAATATCACACTTCTGTTTTTGAATTCCGTGCACCTTCTTTAGATTGTTACTCCCTCTGTTTTCTTTAAAAGGGGAGTAACAATCTAAAGAAGTGCCCATATAAAATCAGAATAATTACTTATAATATTATTATAGGTAAATTTTAATTTTCTAACACATCATCTAAATTATTAGGTCTCAATGAATATATAAGATTAAATAAACATTATGAATCTTAGCACAGAAGAAACAAAAATATCTAACTTAGTCCTTTTTTCAACGTTAGGGTTTTGTTGGGGATATCATTCCTTTTTACCAGCTTCATCATCGTGGGCGTCGCGTCGACTTAGTTTCTTACGAGGCACTGAAGGGAGCAAGGCCACTGATTTTCCCCCATATATATATATATATACATTAAACCGTCAAGTAATGATACACTGGTATGCTTACTGGAACTTGGCCTGGCACACAGCCTCGCGCTCAGATTATTACTATTCAAATGGGTAAACAAATATATGTACTAAATTAAAAAAAAAAAAACCATCACATCCTACAGTACAAATTGTGGCCTTTTAAATGATATGCAACACAGTAACACTTTCAAAAAATTGAGACCATGTGACACAGCACTCAGGAAACGTTTACTCTCATGATTTCAGCAAATAGGACCAATTTATAAAATAATAAATAAACGATTTAAAGACTATTAGTGTGAAATTTGATTGTGATGATTTGTGAGGTAGCCCTCCTATCAGAAATAAAATCAGTCACTAATTGCAGATGGTATAAGAGCTCAAAGTCATAAATTCAAAAATTATTCATAATATCTAGATTTTACTAAGGCACTACAACCAAAACGTACGGTAGTCGAAAAAAATTATAGATACTATGGCAAATGTTTCTACATACATTTTAAATTAAAAAAAGTACCACAATAATTTGATTTTATACTAAATTAAAGAAAATAGAAATAAAAAAATAAAACGTATTAACGCATCTTTTACCTTGTTAGGTGCCAATCCCATTGCTCCCTTAGCTTTAATAAGCGTATTCCACCCTTTTTGCTTATTAATGGTAGGTATGTTTGCCTTAAACTACTTAACCAGCAAATTCTTCATCACTGACTCTTGTACGTGAACTCTGATAGATTATGTGAAATTTTAGGAACCTTTTCCTCATCCATGTGCTCTGTAAGTGCTGGAGTACCTTAGGACAGTATTCTTGAACCTCTCCTATATTATATCTACACATATGACATTAACACCCTTCCTCAGTCCTATACACATTTGCAAATGACCAGGCAATCTTATCTGTCCACCATGACCCACAAATTGCATCGAATAACACCAAATGTCATCATCTCCTTCTTCTACATATCACTTTAATCTTCGACATAGCTCCTGTCCTCCAGTCATTCTTAACGAAGTTCTCCTCCTCTAAATTTAGCACTGCCCGTAACCTTGGCCTTCACCTTGAAATCCAATTCACCTGGCAACAACACACAAAGACTAAACGAACTGACATCTCAAGACGCTACAAGTTGCTGCTTCGTTTACTAGATCGTAGGTGACCTATCTATATCCCGATACCAGAAATTCCATCAGTCCTTATCTAATCACCCAATCTTTTAGTACAACTCCTTTCTTCCCAAACTATCTCAGACAGGGTTATCTGGGACGTCGCCGCCTGAGGAGGCAGTAGCCTAGAGATTTGCTTAATTTTTAATATGTACACGTATGCTAATAATTAATCATCACCTAAATTATAAACCCTATTTATTATTATTATTATTATTAGCTTATTATTTACTCTTAAATTAGTAGATTACTCAATGGACTATACCCTTTCCAAAAAAAAAGAAGAAGAAAAAAATAAAAAACTAAAATAATCATGTCTGAGTAAAAGAAAAGCAATAAACGTGGTTAAAATTATTAAGCTAAGTATGCACTTCCAAGTCGTTAAGTTGTTAAATTTAATAACTAAATAAAAAAAAATAATAATAATAAAAGACAAAATTAGTCATGTCCAAATCAAGGAAACAAATTTCAAAAATTAATTCTTGTTGGGAAAAAACTATTTTTGAGTTGGGATTTTTTGCTTGGTTCGATCACCCTCTTTTTCTTCTCACTCTCTATTTTTATTCTCTTATGATTCAACTTTTAAAACTATGTGTCTACTAAGAATAAGCTAAGTCCCCAGAAGTATTATTAAGGTTTTTCTTTTCACCTCCCATCTATATCATCTATTTATATTCGTAGATCAATTTTCAAATAATATATTTTTAGTCCTAAGGGAAAGTCTTTCCAAAATACCAATTTTCTGAGACCATGGGATAAGTTAAACCTGATTGGAACAATTTTTCTTCACCTTAACCTCCAGTTTTACCCTATTAGAGCATGAACTAAAAAATCCCTTTTTACTTTTTCACATACGTACTATAATAAATATAATATTAAGAGGCGCGAAAATTCGATTTTGATGGATTTACATATTTCAGGTCCTACATCCTGAGGGAAGAGTCCAATGAAGAGGTTTAAAAAGTGTCTGTCTGTGGTCTGTGGAGTGGAGACGCGGCAGGCCTAAACTACTGGACCAATATCATGAAGTTTTGCACACATGTTAAAAAAATCATTCCCTAAGGCAAAATTTAGTAATTAATTATAGCTTCAAAAAACTCTTAGCAAACAAGACCTTTTTTTCTCTAAAACGGTTCCAACGATTACACGCTTTAAATTAGCTTCACTTTCCTCGGTGTGGACACTTTTTTGTCACGGAAAAATCTTGTAACAAAAATTTAACCCACTTCCAGACTACCTATAAAGCTAAAATTTGCACAGACTTTTTATTTCCACCATCAGATTTACGATATCGTTGATATAAGTCAATCGATAAATCAATAAACTTAAGATACATTTTGGCAGTAAAATTCAAACAAAGGAAATTGTGGTTATTTCAGTTTAAATCATTTAATTTTTTCCCGCAAAGGTTTCGCTTTAGAGAAGACGAAGGTCCGTTGGAACCCTATTTCTCTCGTTAGGGCTGTGGCTACCGCTACATGCGACTCATCCCGCGGCCACCCACGAGCCTTCACGGAAATTCGCTGCAGGGTAGTGTAGTGGCGGATCCAGGACCAAATTTCGGGGGGGGGGGGAGGGCAATCCATCCCAGATATGCAAACACTGGGGGGTTTTCGGGGTATGGAATACCCCCAAGAAAAAGAGGGGTCCGGGGGAAAAATTTATAAATTTTGAATAGAAATAGGTGTTTTACTCTTAACAAACTTAAGAAAAATCCTACATTATGAATACATTTAAAGGAAATACGGCTCAAAATCTTTCGAATAAGGTAAGGTTTCATGATTCATGGAAACAAACTAGAAACTGCAACAGGACTGCTACTGCTGAGAGGATTTCCGGGCCCTGGGGAAGTTAGCATCAGGGCCCATTTGAAGAAATAACGGTGGAGGTCCGGGGGTCCTCCCCCGGATAATTTTTTAAAATTTAAGAGCAAAAAGTTGAGTTTTAAGGGTTTCTGGGGGCAAGTTTGTTCTTACAGGAAAATATGTTTGGTGGGGACGAATTTTGGAGTTTAACTAAGATGGGCTAAAAAAACAAATACATAATTAAGTTGTTTTGTAGCTGATAAGTTTCATTAAAAAATCTTCTTTTACACTTAGTATAATATAAAATAAAACATAATATAAATTGTTTGCTAAAACAATGAGATTTAGAGTAAGCAAATAAAAATAGTTAAATAACACATTTTATTTTTTAAAAAATGCATTACAAGTAAAAATGTAAAAGTTTAATATCAGTTTGTTAATATGATTTATCTGTCAGTTTCTCTCCTGTAAATTAACATTGACCATATTGAATAACATGAAAACATCACAAAAATCTGAGTAACTAAATGAAACACAAGAATTCAAAATTCCATACTCATGACACATTAGGAATAATTTTAAGTTCATTACATTCAGTGGCGTGGCTAAGGCATAGGCAGGGGGCTCCTCGCCAAAACATAAATGAAAAAAAAAAATGCGTTTAAAACTGAATGGGGCCCCCTGACAATGGCGTAGAAGGGTCATTTTCAAAAATATTACACTTTCACTGTCCTCGAGCTAAAAAAATAATTACTTGCATTCCTCATAATTAAAAAATCTACAACCCGACAGACATTTTTCTATAGATTAAATTCGTCATTTTGGGTATAACGATATTGAGTAGTCAGATTCTTGAATATCCTTTTTAGGGAGGAGAAATTTAAATTTCTATACACTAAAAGGTCACGATGGTTACGTCCCAGCCCCTTTTAACCTTAGTTATACCATGCTGAAAAATGTTACCATGCAATAAAAATGTACCTATTATTAACTACGGGAAACAGTCAGTGAAAAATACACTCCTGTGCCGGGATTTTGTCCCGGCACAGGAGTGTATTTTTCACTGACTGTTTCCCGTAGTTAATAATAATTATAATTTGATTTAAATTTAAATTTAACTTTCCGTAGTATGAAAACTACCAAAAACTTAAAAATGGAATAAAAATGTACCATGCAATAAATATTTTTCTTTGACTTTCTAACTATGATCCTGATCCTAGATAGGAAATATAATGTACTTTGTGATACTGAATATTATTTCTTTCTTATTTCGGTGTAACTTAATAATTCGGGAATTTAATAAATATAGGCTTGTCCCAGCAATCGTTCACCATAGTTACCAAGAAATTGGCTGCACTGTCTGACTGAGAGCGGGAATTCAGTGTTTTACAGATAAAAGAATCATTCCTTTATAAGCTAAAGTTCGTCTTCGCGTCTTCTGAAGTAAGCCTCGGTCACACAACAATTCTCTTCAAAAATCATGGGGCGTATGTTTATTCAAAGTCACAATAGTTACCATAAATTTTAAAAACAAGTTTAATAAAGAATAAAAAAAAAAAAAAAAACATTTCTCCACTTCAATAAAAACATTCAATCATGGATAGTTTTATTAGTGTTTATTCCAGGTGGCGAAATATAGTACTAAACAACAAAATAGTATTTTGACAGTGTTAAATTTTTATTATAAACTGACTATACATGACACAAAAACAACAACGCTAGCGCTGGCATATGGTGCTATAAATAAAAAATGATCGACCTCCTGTTATATGGCAGCATATATTATCAAAAAGAAATTCAGCGAAAATTATTTGTAAATTATCGCCATTGGAAAATGTTTAAATGTTTTAGGAATTTTTGCGCTTAATCAGCAAAATGGAATAATGACATTACAAATTTATGGTATTTGGGGGCGGAAAAACTACGTGTAAGGATATATTTTTAAACCATGTTTCAAACATCTAGCTTTAAAACAGTGGGGGTATGCTTCATTTTTATTTAAATGTTAAAGTCAATAACCGACATTCTTAGGAAAATCGGGTTATTAATATATTAAACAATACATAATCTAGATAAATAGGAAGGGTAGAAGGATATTAATAATATAAAAAGGCATTAAAAAAAATAGAGGAGTAAGAACCTTCAAAATGAAAATCCTATTGGTAGAAATAGGCTGTTAGAGGCATTTTGTTCCTCTTTTGCTGTATTAACTCCTATATATGATAATATATAGACTAGAAAAGGTTATAGGAAAACTTGAAGCTGTGCAGCGTTTAAGGGAGGTAACGTTTAATCTCATTACTAGAGGTTATTTATATCGACCCACAATTTATTTCCCAGCTAGTTAGCGGTTATTTCTTTAATCCAATTAGTGATATGTTTTACCTTGATCTAGGTTGTTTTGGTTTTCCGAATAAATTTACACAATTCTGTTTCTCTCTTTATCATGATATGTTTGTTGTTTCGTCGATCGCTTTCTTGAAGATTACGTAAAAACTTATGAGGAGGAAATTGTTGAGAATCTCCGCAGCGCCACCGGCAGATATTATTTATTTTTTTATTTTTTTTCATTTGTGTCATGTTGACATTCGAGTCTGATATTCTCTCTGTGTTTTTGATTTTGCTTATTACTTAAATTAAAGACGTTTTCCCCATTCGTGAGAATCTTGTGGTTTATTCCTTGAACAGAAATATTTGGGAACTCAAGTTGGAAAACATTTCATTGTTGTTTAGAGATAATGTAATAAATCATGAAAAATGTTAAGATTTAATTATTTATACACGTCTTTTTCAGGGTTTCGAGGTCTTCCTAGAAACCCTCATACTTTTTTAAATTTTATTTTAAATAATTTTATACAAATAATACAAGTTGTATCAAAAAGGAGAGGATATTTAATAGGAATGATTTTTTAGAGATTTTGAATATACCACGTCAGAAACGGGTTAATTCTCCTTCACATGATTCAGGCATTGATATGCCAGGTGAGCATGCAGGTAATAGAACATACGTGTATAAGTTAATACCGTAAAAAAGTCCTAATGTTTCTCGTATGGAATGAAACCAAGTGAACTTTAAGTAAATTTAACGAGGGGAATATAGGTTAAAGGTTTTTCAAGAAGAAAGAACAAAAAAGTAGAAGTGGGGAGAGAAATCACTGAAGCACGTATAGAAAGGAAAAACTTCGCACCATCTGTCAGATGGGTGAAGCCATATATTGCAGGAAGAGCGGTCATAGCTTTCCCTATGTTCTTGCCATTGCTTTGGATTTCCTGTAGGAGGCCAAATCTACGGGTTCCTTAGGATCTCCACTTCTAGGGTTTCTAAAAAATAATCTACGAAATCGTAACAATCTCGTGAATCGTACCTCGCTAGGGTAGACTTCAAGCAAATAAACATGGAAGATTCCTTTACAAGTGAGCGCCTTCTTCCGATACACACCTAGTACTCTTCCAGCAGATTAGACCTATTCGACTACCTCCAATAAAACTACATATTTTTAAGTAAATTTATTATATATTAGCATGGATATGGTGTTCGTTTTATGATTTAAAATGAACATAACGTGACAAGATAAATTGAGGAAAAATCTTACTGAACGCGAGTATTTCATCCTTACATTAACACTTTTAATTTATTTTTCTCTGAAACCAGTGTCAGACTGGCCAGGTCGGTAAGTCGGCATTTGCCGAGGGCCCACGGGCTCAAGGGGCCCCAGTGAGGACCAAAAAAGTTTTAAAAAAATCATTGTTTTTAAATATTTTTCTCTAATGCCGCAATATTTTTTCAATTGAAATAAATCATCGATAAGCATAAATATCAAAGTAAGTACGATTAGTGGAGTAGCGACTTCCTGTGGGAAGCGCCGGCGCTGGTGACACCGAATCTCTTCTTAACAGCAGTCAAGCCAAATATATTCAGAAACAAATTGAAACTAGAAGACAGGTTCTTTAGCTTCTTATTGATATTCTACCTCTTCATTGGAAGGCAAGGGGTGGCTTCTCAAGGGAAAGAAGTGGCAAGTTATCCTATCAGCCAAACTGTGTCTTGTTAATATAAAAATAAGGCATGATTTTGAAAAACTCACATTAAACAGTGTATAGAAGATAGTAAGAAGAAAAGAATGACAGAACTCAAGAAGTAAGCATTTCCGGGGAGTAAGAAGATATTGTAACATTGTCTAAAACTTTTATCAATAAATCTACAACATTAAGAGGAAAGTGATTTTGAACATTTTGATGAAATTTAGATAGCTTACTAAATTGATCCTTTTATTAATTTAAATTGAAAACAATTGTGATAGATTTTAAAAGGGGGGGGGGGGGGGGGGTAAATACATTATACAATAATGGGTTGTAAATGTAAAACATTATTAAAGTAAGTGATAGGATTGCAAGGAAGCAATGTGCTACCCTAATTGGCAGACTATTACAAACTAGTAGTAGTAGTAGTAGTGGTTAGATGGATAGGACGAACCACTTGTTCGAACCTAGAAATCAGGCCACATTGGGCCCATTTTACTAACCCCGTGGTGGAGAGTTCCAGCCACTTCCCACATCATGCCTGTACATTGTACCGCCGAAGCGGGTATGATGTGGTCAATAGTGAGCTATTAAAATCAGAGCATCTTGGCACGGGATCGAACCCACGGCTCTCTGCATTGATAGCTGGACGAGTGCCTTGAGCTCCTTGGTCACGCTGGCTCCCTTACATAATTACAGATTAAATAAAAATTCTATTTTTTTTTATTGAAAAGGCTTGCTAAGGATAAGGCCTGTTAAGTTGACAAAACGAGTAATTTAATTTTTACTCTTTCACAGGACAATAAAAACAATATTATTTATTTCCACATTAAGTACCACTTTCACTACTAAATGGAATCGTACCGGATAATTGGTAACGAGAATTGTTCAAAAATATAAAAATTCACGCCATGAAATTAGCATAAAATATTGGAGCCTAGTACACACTCTACTAAGAAAAAAAAAATAGGCTGACACTACAGTTAATTTTTATCTCTTAAGATTTAGTTAGTACTTAGTACCTCAATCTATAAGAAATTCAACGTTTTTTAAGGAATTATCTTCAGGTTAAGGGTTTTTATCAAGACGGTGTTGGATAAAAAAATAGTAACATAAGTCTTATAATTTATATTTGAAAGCAAATAGAAAAATTATTTATCTACAATTTCCTTTATCTAAATTCTTCACCTTAACGCACGATTAGCGAGTTTGTTTAACATAACTAATTGGCTGTTTGTTTAATTAAAGTAATATAACTGTTTATATCGAGTTCTTAGTGAAAAACAATGAGTGATTTAAATGATTATGACGAAAATGAAGAGAATAATACGCCTACCGAATAATTAATTCGGCACAAAATACAACTACTGAATTAATGTTATCTTTATCAAAAGAGAAATACGAACTTACACACAGGAAGTTTATTAATTTTTTTTCTGTATTTATTATTAAAATCCAACAATCGTAGATAAAGTACGGTACTCAACTCGTGCGAAAACGGCATTTTGCTTTGCTCTTGCGGCACTTTGCTTGGTTCGTGAGGGTTACTACCCTCGCTGTTGCTTGGGTGCAAACTCCACACTCGCATGCAAAATGCTACTTTCCTCACTAGACGCGTAATATACTATTCCTTTAATCAATAAAGTTCGTGACATACATTACTCTTATATACAATAGAGTAAAGTTAACCAATTAAAAAAAAAATACATTTGTACCCTCGACTTTTTTACATTAATTTAACTTGCAAATGAATTTAGAGATAATTATTAATTAATAAAAGACACCTAGTTTTAAGAACAATAAAAATTAAATTGTTAATGAAGGTGATCCCTATAAATTCTATGGTTCGGAGATTGTGGGTCTTAAGGGATGGATTAATAAAGAAAATCTCTATATCATGTTGTCAAATTTTTGCTATAGGTTAAAGTAACAAATTAAATAAGGTGTTTGATTTTTTGTAGTAGCTGCTTGAGAATGACTCGAAAGGGAGTCGAAATAGCAAAAATTTGACAACATGATATAGAGATTTTCTTTATTAATACATCCCTTAAGAAACACAATCTCCGAACCATAAAAATTAAAAGAAAATGTTTATAGGCCACCTTATTTTAAATGGAAGCTATATTACGACGTCACATATAGCTTTTAGTGAATTTTATTTGTAAATACCAAAAGTTGTCGGAGTATCTTAACGTTTATATGCCGAATATTAAATTCTTTTCGGACTATGTAATGTGGGAGCTTTAAGTGAAAAGAAACCCTTGAAATAACAGCCTTAGGAAGACTCCAGCACATAAGATAGCGCAACGACCTACAGTACATAGGTGAAACATATAGCAGTGAACTAGTGAACCGAGAACGCTAGTGTTGCACTCTTATATAACAGATTTGATTATGAGCTTTTAATAGGGTTTCCCTGACCACTCCTGATCTAGACTTACTACGCACGGCCACCATTTTAGCCACCTCCGAGTAAAGCTAACTCTTCACACAAAACTGGAGGATACACGAAACCTCTTCCAAAATATGATTTTATATTTTTAACAAAAACACAGGGAGATCTGGCGATAATCTGCCCTTTGTCATAGACAGAGCTTATGCCATACTTATTTAACAGACAATTTATTAATTTTGGAGTATTTGTCAAAAATTCTCAAGCAGATCAATTTAGTTGCACAACACTGTCTGCTAATATTGTAAGGTTTACGGCGAAAACTAGAATTTAAACGTTAATTTTACCATCTATACTGACTCCACTGCAATGTCTACCTTGAAAAAAAGAATCGATATCGCTAGTAAAGAGACAGTAGTAGTAAAGGTGGCAGTATTTTCCCTTGAAAAGGTCTTTTGAAAGACGTGTCTTGGCCAACTTCTCATTTTAAATTACATACTTGACTTTCTGTGGATCCTTATCAAAAATCTTACATTTAATGAGAGCAAATCCTTATTTAATAGAATGCAATCGACACAGTCGAAAGCTTTTTTAAAGTCGACAAAAGCCAAACACAATTTTCTTTTATGAAGCCCTAACTGATTTTGGACTAACAATTATGTAACTGAATACAAATATTTGTTTAATATAGTTGACTATTGTTTGAAAATAAAGGGGAATATATTTTATTTTTAAATGGGCGTCCGTTGTATTAATTTGCCTTTACTGGACCAACACGAGTGTTACAAATAGAAAGGGTGAGATTTACCGCAAATTATAAATAAAATGCAGGTTTTTGTTTGAGTAAATTTAGACTGTTGTTCGACCAATATTTACCCATACAATAGAGAACAGAGATATTTAAAATGAAATGCTGGTTTTGTTGTGAAAAGGATTATAACGAATAATTTGAATGCAAACTGAGTTCAAATCGATACATCAATGGGAATATATTATATGAGAAGGGGGTAATGAGGGTACATAATGAGGAACATGATGTTGACTGGGGAGGCTAAATACGTGTTGATAACATACGTACAATACACCCTTCCACCCAATTTATATTATAGGATATATTTGGGACTATTCCACTCTGACTAAACCATACAAAACAATGGGCCTAACTCATTCAAAAACAAAATGATACTCCCCAAAGCTAAATTGAAGATCAAACTGTGTTCATCATAAATTATATTTTTTGAAGTTAGGTCAACTTGCAATATTAATCCTATGAGCTCCAAACATTTTTTAATCAAGCTTGTCTTGATAAATGTAATAGGCGAAAATAATGCACATTATTTTTTTTTTTTACTTTAAATAATATAAAAACCTAAAATTATAATATTAACATTTTACATTCTTCCTTTAATAGCAATTAAAATGCCTTCGTCGTAGCTTAATGTTAGGGGTCTCCAATCTATGGCCCACGAAACATTTGTTTTCCAGCCCGACGCGCCGCAAAAGAAGTAATAAATTTAAACAATACAAAAATTTCCCATAATTAGATTCTTTAATTTTAAGCTCAAGAAAATTATATAAACCTATAGAAAAGATTATATTTTACTATCTTATAAGCTCCTTGCCAAATACTTGAAAATACTTGCTCGTACCATGTTTCAAGTATACGTAAGTTTGTGAGCTGGCATTTTCCAAGATGAACTATTTTTTTGTTTTTTGTTTTTCTTTTGGGTTTTAGTCCCGATCAACTGCCAGGGTTATTACAGGACGGGGGTTATCCGGCCACTTTACTCATCTAATCGATGAGATCATCAGTGTGAAACATGTCTTACCCCGCTGGGATTCGAACTCACTGCCGGGGTTTAGACCTTGGTGTCAGAGTCGAGTGCGCTAACCCCTCGGCTACACCGGCCCCGATTAACTATTTAAAGACAAAATTGCAAGCTTCTCTGACTGATTAAAATGATTGGTACTATTAATTTTAATCGTAAGCGGAGACACTTTGAGCAGGAAGCAATTGGTCGTAACTTCAAAGCCTTTGGTAGTAAGTAACTCATTGTATTACGAGGCTGATTAAATTATGTGATTTAATTAAAAACGTTAAAATTTCTACTATTTTATGTTGCTTACTTCATCCGGTTATTCCTAAGACCATCCTATGTAGATCTGGCCTTTTAATCAATAAGGTCGAACATAACATTTGGATGGACTTCTATTTCTCTTTTCTCCCATTCTATATTAATATACTAATGATTTTTTTAATTTCGTTAATTTGACTTCTAGGCAATAAGAATTGGCTGTAAGTGATAATTATTATTCATTCTCCGGGTACAAAATAAGCTTTGTCAAAAACAATCTGCCAGAAAACTCATAAAGGTAAAAGCCTTAAACAGAAAAGAAACACTTTAAATCATTACCAAATAATTTATAAATTGGAAAATAAAGATTATTAAATAAACATATATAAAATGCCTGCACAAAAAACTTACGTAGTCTTAAAATATGGTACGAGCAAGCATTTTCAAGTATTTATTTGGCTAGGAGCTATAAAATAGTAAAAATGTCACCTTTTCTATAGGTTTATATACATTTCTTGAGCTTAAAATTAAAGAATCATTAATTATTTAAAAAAATCTCCACACTGACTTAAACATAATAATATTACAAGAAGTTCATTGAGCAAGGAATAAACTTTGTTATTCATTTTTCGGTTAGGTTATTACCATACACTCGTAGTTTTCACATAATATTGAAAAAATACATTAACAATTTAAAGAAGAAAATACATAAATAATTTATAAAATCGTTTTAGTATATGATCTAAAATATGATAAAGAATCGTTTTAGAATTGTAAAATATGATAAAAAATTCTCTATATAAGAATGGGAAATGCTAATAGAATATATGTAAAAAATGTATTTCCTCGGTTGGCCATAGAGGAAAATATGATATCAAATAAATATTAATGAATGGGAACGAATTCAACGGTGGGCCATTATATATTCAAACTTTTATAATTTGATTATGTTTTAACTGCATGATACGAGTTCGACGAACTGCTCATTTTTGTAATAATATATATATATATATATATATATATATATATATATATATATATATATATATATATATATATATATATATATATATATATATATATATAACAGCAATTTAATACCGTGTTTGCACACTTCAATAGACTACACAATTTGTGAGAGACACCAAGGGATGTCACATAGGAACTGTTCCAACACCAGACATTACGTCATTAAGATGTTGGCTCGGCATTACGCCATGTCTTGCATCGTTTCGTCACTTCTGACTCCGAATATATATATAATTCATGGCTGCTTGCTGGTATACAGTTTAACATTTTTGTTTCAATATCCATAATTAAAAAACGCTCAAATCTATTTGGAATTTATATGGTAGATCACATTTAACTCAATGAAAGCTCATTGTTCTCTCTCTCTCTCACTTCTGCATGCGCACAAATAATTCTATTTTTTTTTTTTTTTTTTTCATCATTAAAAGCATAAATTTAGCAATGTACAATGTGCGCAAAGGGTGGAAATTAATGACACCATTTGTGTGTTGCTACTTTCGACTATCCATAAGAATTTCCGTTTTTTTATGTGGGTCGATCAAGGGTGGTAAATAAGTAATTCAACTAAGGTGAATCTTCGTTTTCTATTGTAAAAGAAATATTTTGGTTTTGATTATTAAAGATGTTAAAGGTTTTTTCAATATATTCTGTTTTTGTTATTAAAATTAAGTCGTCAACATATTTTCCTATAAGTTTAGGTTTTATTTTTAATTTTTAATTACTTGATTGATTAAATCATTTACGAAAATTCCACTGAGCTTTGTAGAGATACAACTACCCATTGGGGTACCGTTAAGTTGTCTGTGTAAATTATTATTGTATACAAAATAATTGTTTCCACAAATTAATTTTATTTACTTCTAAATATGTGTCTTTACATTTGATACAAGTATGTGGTGCTCATTGATCCCAATTGCTTTGGATTATTCTATATACTTCATGTACAGGTATGCTAGTAAACAGCGCTTTTACATCTAATGAGAATATGGATTCATCGTGGTTAATGGTTATATTTTGAAGGGCTTTTTAATTTCTATGAAGTTTTTAAAATCATAAGGGTGGTTTTTGAATCTAAAGTAGGTGTTATTAACTTAGTTAGTTTTGTGCCGCCTGGAAAATCAACAATTTCCGCCATCTTTAAAAATTTGTAAAAAATCAAAAAGTAGACCGATCGAGTTGAAATTAGGCACGAATGCACCTCTCTGTATGTCAAACAAATCCACCAAATTTAATTTTGATATTGGCCACCATTTTGAAGTTATCGATTTTTGAATTTTGAAACTTTGACGCTTAATAATACCGAAAGTATTAATACGTTTTTGACAAACAGCAATATCGCTCACTTCAGAGGCCACTAAAAACGAAGGCCACTTTAGTGGCCTCTGAAGAGAGGAAAAGGTCCGAGGTACCCCTTACCCGATTTTTTGCTGTCATTCAATGTTAATCTCTTTCACAAATCACAAATTTTCAACCCGTAAAAATGAAAATCGTAAACATGGCTCATGTCAAAACAAATAAAATAACTTGCGGATTTCTTCCATACAGCAAAATTTGCTGAAAACGAATTAAATTCTGCTGAATGACGGCTAAAAGTATTAAAATAATGCATTGTCATCGTGTTCTGAGCTATTCTAAAAGTTTCAAATCTCTAGCTACTCGGGAAGTTAGTTAACAATCGATTGCAAGATTTTACTGGACAAAAAAACAAGAAAGCAAGCTAATAGTAAAGTAGTAATAATTTCAAGATAAAAAGAACTTTTTATATACTACGTTTTTAAATTTTCAGCTGAATCGTATGTAATGTTGATAATATAATAATTGTTATTGATATATAATATGTAATGTTAGTGAAAAAAAAAAAAATAGTTCCTAATTCATTTACTTCACATGAATGACAACCATCTAGAGAGCTGATCTTAAACCTATAAAAGGACAAATCTTTGTACAACGGATCTCCCCAACACCAAATCTAAACCGTGCCATCGATATATTTGAAATAATATAAATAATATAATCGATATATTTCCTGTTTTGCTGTCATTCAATGTTTATCTCTTATTTATAAAAATCACAAATTTGAAACCCGTCAAAATGAAGATTGCGTAAATATGGGACATGGCAAAAACAAATAAAATAACTTGCGGATTTTTTTCCGAACTAACTTTCCATACCGCAAAATTTGCTGAAAACGAATTAAATTCTGCTGAAAGATGGCTAAAAGTATTAAAATAATGCATTGTCTTCGTGTTCTAAACTATTCTAAAAGTTTCAAATGTCTAGCTATTCGGGAAGTTAAAATCGATTGCCAGATTTGTACCGGACAATCAAACAAGAAAGCAAGCTAATAAAAACGTAGTAAAAATGAATTGAAAGTTTGGTCGTTTAAACCTGTTTCGAATTCCAGCTGGGTGTTATCAAATGTGCGCAATGTGACCATTATATTATCTGGGCTAATTTTGACCATCTATAATAAATTAATTAAAATCAGACACGTAGTTATTATGATGAGGTAGTTTTAAAAATATTGGCAGCTCCAAACCAAAAATGTTCACTGATCTCTGAAACACATTTCTGTCCAGGAATTGTGTTCTACAGAGTGATCACAATTTGTCTGTTACCTTCGGTAAGCACAAAAACAACTCTCAAGGAAGTTATTAAAAAAATCATTGAATACTAATGAATTTTCTTGCACATATTTTAACGCCTTAATGGTATAACTACACTTGTCACTTAATTGACTAAATTGTAGTAATTAATAAGCTTAAATATGCACCTACTTAAGCATTCGGCACGCATGCTTAGCAATAAAAAATCCTAATAATAATTTCAATTTCTAATATTTTAAATATGTGGTTAGAGTTAATAATAAATTAACCTGTACATTTATTAATATGGAAATTTTGATCTTAATTTTGTTACTTAAAAGGGTAACCGAAAAATGCACACAGGAATTATTTTAACATCATAATAATACTAGCCCATAAAAACATGGTTTTTATTATTATATAATAATTAGCAGAAAAAATCCTAAGCATGAAAAAATGGCCAAGTTCCATTTCTACATTATGGCTGTCTGCTCTTTCTCTAATCCATAAACTCACTTCACTCGTACTTTTGTGAACAAGACTACTCTTTTATTTTGATTGCTAAACATTAGGCCCGTTTCTGAACGATGACAGGCTGACTTTTTTTAGGAGAGGGTCTGGAATTTTTTTCTTTTCTTCTAAATCCTCTCTTTCTCATAACTCACAGAACTCATATGTAACTACACATGATTCTGTTGTTTTAAGTCTCATTCAGAAACTGGCCAAGTGTTAAGCAATAAAAATAAAAAAGGAGTGTTGCTCATGAAAGTGACGTGAGGTTATGGACTAAAGAAAGAGCAGAGTTGGCCACAATGTAGATATTACTATTTTGATAGGCTGCCTTTTTTGGGTGGGGGTCTGGAACTTGGCCCTTTTTATACAGTTAGGTTTCTTGCTATTCTTATTCTGGAAGTCACTAATAATTTTGATGATGAGTGAGTGAGTAAAAAAAAAAAAAATCAAACTTCGAATACCTTTTCTGTAGAAAAGGCTGAATATCAAGGGCTCAATTGTTTTACAGTTTCCTAAGCTATTTAAGCTTAATCTATGTTTAAAATTTTAATATCCCATTGTTAGAGGAAAGTGAAAAATTAGGGTGAGAAAACCCGGGTGAATTGGTTCAAGTGATACACTGTATGCTTACTGGAAATTAGCCTTGCGCACTGCCGTACGCTTAGACAATTATAAATTCTAATTAATTATTAAGTAAGTAATTTGATAGAATGTTTTTGTATTGGTATAAAGTGTCTATGTGCCAAGATTCAGATCAATTGGATGACTGGAAGTGCCCTCCATAGATTTTGATGACAAGCCCAAACTAACAAAATCAAAATATAAAGAATTTATAAAGAAGGCTCGTTCAATAACAGAAACTACAATTCAAACATAAGAATAAGCATCTCAATAAGTGAGAACCTCTGACGTTGCAGCATTTCTGATTTCTTTATTATAATGAAACATCATTCCTTATTTAATTAGACATAAAACTAATATAAAATGTTCCATGGCTATTCATCCTTAAATAAAAATGTATAGATAATAGTGCATGAAAATGAACATAATGGATAGGTAGCTCTATATGAGAGAATAACGTATGACTGGAAATCTTGTGTATGAAGCAGACCAGAGAAACTGTATGGCTTTAATGAGCCAGATTGTGCCTCAGGATAATGGAGTCACGGCTGACTTAATACACTTCAAAAGATAGTTCAAGGAATAGAAAATGTAGTCACAAGCTCCGAATTTAGAAAATAAGAGAAAATTTCGTTTCCACTACTTAAATGAATTTAAAAAAATCACATGTATAAAAAGAATAAGTATTTAATAGGAGCGTTAGTAAGTTCATGTTTTAGGGATTTAGTGAAGGAACAGAAGGGTTACAGTAGAATTCCCTGAAGAGTGATGATATTGTCAGCTGGTTATCTAGCCCTGGCTGCCTCTACCTCCCTTCCATAGCAAACAGTTTTCTTTTTTGTATTTTTTTAGAGTCCAATAAAGAGACCCTGTTTTACAACTGCCGATAACGGTTTTCCACTGGTTCCGCCCATAAAAAAGACCCCAGAAGAAAAAATATGGATCAGTTATTGAAGATTATTTGACAGGGGATGAGATAGAAATATTTCTTTATGGATTTTCTACACAATTGTTTTTATTGTAAGAGTTTTGTTTAGTAGTTTTAAAGACAGAATTCACAATGAATAATCTAAAGGCTCCTAACAGGGAAAATATTTAATAAAATAGATGTCAGTAAAACCATCTTGAAAGCGATCTAAGTTATAAATAAATGTTATGCCTTACTACTTCACCAGACCTTCTATGTTATAACAACTGTTTTCCCTCACAACCAGAGAAGTAAAAAAAGGAAATAATAATAGTAATATCTATACAACAATAACTTCGACGCTAATAAAAAAGGATTTACGACAACAAAACTCTAAACCACCTTCGAACCATCCACAGAATATCCTATCTTCTTAAGGTCCGAAGGAAGAAAAATCTGAAAAAAAATTATCCGGAATGCCTATCGCCCTTATATAGAACGGAAAGACGTCTTAATTTTATTCATTGAATTCCAGGCCTGTGCTGAAGTTAAGTGAATGTATTTTGATCACGTCCAGGAGATAAAACTCCCCACGGTAAACACTGAATCCAACACATCTACTTGTCTCCTTTTCAATAAAAAACAATTTGAAAGCGACACATTTACGTCACCTGGATCTCAAAGTGACTAGAGAATCCTTCGTCCTTCTCTAGTATAAGAATAAATTGTTGTGTGTTATCCATTTCTTTTTATTAAATACAATTCTAGGACTAAGGTAGATATTTCATCATTTCACAGAAAACCTGAGGATTTATAGATAATAATCGTCTGGATTGCTTTTCAATCACAGTTTAAGTTGTTTTCTTTTTGATAAACGACAAATTTTAATAATTTTAATTATTATTGGATTATGAAATAAAAAGAGAAAGTCGCAAAAATATGTAAGTCCTTCAATGCTTCACCAATCACAGGTCCTTCCATGATGTCTTAAACTGAAGCGTAAACCCAAAAATCCTAGTTAGTGGATTACCCCATCCCGCCCTATAATAAATCAATAAAAATTTAAATGTAAGGCCCCAAAAAATAAAAATATAAAAATACGTGTGGTGTTACAGACACCCGGTAGGGACGAAGTTCCTTACGCTTTTCATTAAATATAAATTATAAAATCACACTGCTAAGTATACGATGCTAACTATTCATACATGGCGGAGTTAGAAAAGAGACAAAATTTAAAGTAACTGATTATTTGTACTAGCGGAGTCAAGGAAAAATTAATAGAAAAACTTTTTATTATCTTTAAAGAGAGCGTCTTACAATAAATAATGTATTGTAAATTGAGAAAAAAGTAAAAGTAGATAGATTGTAGACTGTCCCATCAGACTCCGCCGGCGTATTACTCAAATTAAAATATAATATAAAATATAAATCACCAACACTAAAAAACTTCTGCTTGTATCAGGTTGAAATTTGGCATGCCTGTTTCAATTGCACTTTTGCCGAAGTGTAAAATCGTAGCGTTAGAACGTAAGATATCGGTAAAATCGTCGTTTTATTTATTTTAAACGTTTAGGTTCGCTTTAATAAATTTAGCTATCTTTATCACTTCATAGCAGTGTAGGTGTTCGTTTTACTAAAATATTTATTTCAAAAAGTTGTTTGTCTCAATAAATAGATGTAGTTAGAATTTTTTCCCTCCTAAAATTCCGATTTTAAATTTGAAGTTTACGGTTAGGCCAGCGTTGCGCGTGAAGGCTTGGGTGGATAACGTTGTCGAACAATCTTAGTCTGGGCATTGGACAAATGAATATGTGTACCAAATTTCAACTAACTCGGTCATCTTTTACTCAAGTTATCGCCATCGTATGGGTAGATTTTTTGAAGCTTGGCTTTGTGAGGGTAGTTTTTTTCGGATTCACTCCCGGGCTCCAGAACGTGCCATAAGGAACTTCGTTCCAAAAAAATACCGAAGGGAGTATGGGGTCCATTGTTCGATCCCCAGGAAGGTCACAATAATTTTTATAGGTAATGACGAAAAGGAAAATTAATTTTTTCCCCAAGAATTTTCATTGGCCTATCATTATAACAGGTATAAGCATGAATTCTAAATTATTATTTCTAAATTGCATTCTATATTTCTAAATTTCAGGACTAGCCATTAAAAGGTTGTTGGGGGAGGGGAGGTACAGTTTTTGTTTCGTTTATTTCGAGTTATAAAACCATTTATTTGTAATCTACTTCAGTAGCTTTCATTTCATAACCCACTCAAAAAAAAAAAAAAATTAAATAAAAAATGACTCACTGCGCATGTTCGCACACATAATTTGACATTATGGGGGAATGGGGATCTGGGGAAAATGGGATTTTCCCCAGATATTTTCATCTGCCCATTTGGTATTAGCATGAATAATGTCAAAATTTTAGGACAGGCTTTAATTGGGTGGTTGGGGAGAGGACTTTTTTTTTTGGATAATTTTGGCAGTAAAAAGCAAAATTGGCGGTAAAAAACACAATGCTAATAAATTTTCATATAATATATTATGTTTGTAATCTACTCTTCAGTAAGTTTCAGTTAATACTTCACTCGAAAATTAAAAGAAACCGAGCTAATCACATTTGTGTGTGTATATTAAATTTCTGACTTCTCAATATTTTTCCAATGTGTTGGTTAAAAAGTTGCGCCAGTGTTTTAAATTTCAACTCACTAGCTTAAACGGTTCTGGGGATAATGAAACAAAAAGCGACGGACTGATAGACATATCACCCTTGGCATAGTGTTTCAAATGTGACCTATAAAACCATAAAAAAACGCGAAAAAATATTTCTGGAAACCCGTTTTGAGTGTATTGATTAAATCATTCTAAAATGTATTACATTTAAATGCGAATCTAACCATTTAAGATGTTTTACAGGGAAAATTTAGTTCCATAGAAAATAGCTCCTAACAAAAAAAAAAAAATTATAATAATTAGAAGGAAAGCCAGGTATATTCCCCGCTGCGCCGGGGGGAAGTTGATTTTATGGTAAATTTTGATGCATTGTTCAATATTAATTAAATTTAACCACGAAAATTAATTATTTACTCGTATATGATATTGTTTAGTCCGTGTTGTATCTTCTATACATATTATTATTTTAATTTCTCTGCTTGGATTTAAATGATTTTCAACTCTTAATACTTTCGTTTGGTAAAATTAAATATTTAAGTTTCAAAGCGAAACTACTACCTTGGTCTAAAAGGTAGTATAAATATAAACCTTTAAGCTCTCATTATTATAATTTTTGGCGATATTTCAACCCCTCCTTGGGTCATTATCAATCTAAAAACCATTTTTATATTATCATTAAATTCATGACTGATATGTTTTCGACACTAATTTTAAAATTTCAAGATAAAAAGAACTTTTTATATTCTACGTTTTTAAATTTTCTGTTGCATCGTATGTAATGTTGATAATATAATTGCTATTGTTATATAATATAAATATAATGTGAGTGAAAAAAAAAAAAAAAAAAAAAAAAAAAAAAAAAAAAAAAAAAAGTTCCAAATTAATTTACTTCATATAAATGACAACCATCTAGAGAGCTGATCTTAAACCTATAAAAGGACAAATCTTTGTACAACGTATCTCCCTAACACCAAATCTAAACCATGCCATCGATAGATTTGAAATAATATAATCGATATATTTCCTGTTTTGCTGTCATTCAATGTTTATCTCATATTTATAAAAATCACAAATTAGAAACCCGTCAAAATGAAGATTGCGTATTTACGCAATCGTCCCATATTTATGGGTCATGGCAAAAACAAATAAAATAACGCGGATTTTTTCCGAACTAACTTTCCATACAGCAATATTTGCTGAAAACCAATTAAATTCTGCTGAAAGATGGCTAAAAGTATTAAAATAATGCATTGTCCTCGTGTTCTGAGCTATGCTAAAAGTTTCAAATGTCTAGCTATTCGGGAAGTTAGTTAGAAATCGATTGCCAGATTTGTACCGGACAAACAAACAAACAAACAAACAAGCAAACAAGAAAGCAAGCTAATAAAAACGTAATAATATAATTACAATTAAACCTAAATTAGTAAATAAATACATAGATGACTTGTTTCTGTTCAGTAGACAGCCAGCATGAGAATAAATTCTTTTTCACCCTAATATCGTCTTTACACATGAAACTGGGATAGAACGTAAACTAAACTGCTAAAATTGCTTAACAATTAATGAATTAAACGGTAGCCTTAAAACAAAATGGTACGAAGAATGTATAAAGATAATAAATTTCTAAATTTCTATTCTAGTCATGCTTACAGCCAAAGAAAACATACTGTTTCTAATCTAATCCAAACAGCTATTAAATTAACACATCCCATATTTATCCCTGAAATTAAAACAATAATTTACTAGAAATTATTATGTAATTTTTACCCAATGAAATGTATTAAATCACTTTGGTTTAAATAGTAGAAAAATACAAGTTACTATAAATCAATGACTTATATTTAAGGTTTGAGTGAAAAAATTAAACGTATATTTCGTGATTTTGATTGTAGCGATATCGGTTTTGGAGTGAAACCAAAAAATAAAATTCAAAATAGATATTTTACAAATACCAAAGATAAATTACATAAGGATGAACAATATAATATAATTTATCAAATCCTATTTGCTATAACTGTGAGTTGGTTTATACTGGTCATTCCCAACAATCATTAGAAAATAGACTGAAAGGACATAAGACAAATGTAAAAACTTTTGAAAATAAAATAAGTAATAATAAACAATCAGGGTACCTCGAAACTTTTCCTCACTTCGGAGGCCACTTAAGTGGCCACTCCGGCTGCTTCACAGTAGGAGGAAGCAGCAATGGGCGGGGTCAGTACTAAGATGGGTGAACGTGTTGAACTAACTGATTTCGTACTATCATTTTTTTTTTTTAAAAATGTATACGCATACATGACTTTACTGACTATAAAGTTGAGCTATCTATTTGTGTTTATTTAGATTAGTGTAGGTTTGTACACTTATGCCATAACGCTTTGGAATTCAGGACGTAAAAACAAGTACACATAGTTTCCATCATCCCAATGAATGTAAACGGCAAAGAGAAAATGTGTACAAACAAATATAACTACGTGTTTGTTGTATTTTAGCCTTCTTTAGCATTTATATCACTAGTACATTTAAGAAGAAAGAAAAAGAGTCAATTGTATCAGAATTCTGGAGTAATATATATAACTCGTATAAGATTTGCCACTTTAAGATAAAGGTAAAAGCAGAATCTCTACTTGGTGTTCTCGTTTTCTTTCTTGTAGTTTTCCTCCAGGCTAATGCATCTCCCTTCTGCTTCGTTGCTCGTGAAAACAGGAGACGGGGTTCACTGTTTTCCCTTTCAAGAACCTGCTTTCTTAATCCCTTTTAAAAATCAAGTCGTAGAGAGAGAGAGAGACTTTAGTTAAGTGTTTCAAATCGCATAAGTAGCAAGCTTACTGTGTCTTTAAATACCCGAATATTATCTAAAGCCCGAAGGTTCATACGGGTGCGGGTGCTTTATCTCTGCCCACATACATTTCTTTTGCTCCTTAAGAAAAAAATACCTCTTAAAATAGAGCCTTTTATCTACTAAGTCTTATATGTCCCTTTTACTAGGGGATACCGAAAGCAGCTAAAGGAAGGGCTAAAAAAACTTTTTTATTTTTAGAAAGAAACACATGCTCCTTCTTCTTTGAACAAACCTTAAAGCCAGCATTCTTATGTACGTTGCTTTTATTTAAGGCACACGTTGAACAATGCTTAGATCAGTGAAGCAAGCAGCATTCAAAGCGCATAATTACAAGTATCTCTTTTTAACCTTACTCCTTTTCTACAGCTTCGCATTTCAAGTCTTGCTTAGCCCACATTATACCAACCACTCTTTTTTGCCAGCGAATATAATTTGACCATAATATACTTTACCAATGATTTTTTTTTTTTATGTATGTTTATGAAGACAATAACCACCACGGACCTAGAAGCACGAACTAAGAGGGGAATAACTAACAAGCAAGAACTGTCAGGGTCCCATCCTTGTCAAATATTAACTTAGCTCCTAACAAAGTTTAAAGAATATTATCTTATAAGCAATAAAATACTAACAAAGCAAGTTTTCGAGTAATAAATAAGTATCGAAAATACACACCCTAATTCAGTATAAGTTCAGTATATTATTACGTTATCTCATCCTAATTTCAATTATGTGGAAGTATTACGGATATAGTCATAGTAAAGAATGAGTAGAAATCATATAACTTATTTTACTTGTTTATAGGATTACATGGGATATATTAAGACGAAGAGTAGGGTAAGGCTTTTTCTCTGAATTATTCAGTTATAAGGTAACGAAACTTCACTCAATTACTTTTGCTTTCTTAATAGAAAGAAAAAGTAGTAAATTGCCGGCTTATATTTTAAAGAATTTACAACGTTTCAGTTCTCACAGTACATTATTCGAATATTTCCAGCCCAAGTATGTCTCCTGCCTTATGCTCATATATGTCAGAACTATAGGGAAATAACTAATTGTTGGAGTAAAAAATTACCACACTTTAAAATGCTATTGTAAGCTCAGATGATCTATCAGATAGTATTGCCATTGCAATATACTCGTAAAATTGAACATCATAAAATGAAAAGTAATTTTCCAGCCTTTATCATCAACAACTTAACTTTCCAAGTACCTTCATAGAACAGTATTGCAACCCAAAATAATGTTTTATTAAATTTAGTAAAAACCTCTAGTACCATGAACAAATCAACTAATTTATCTGTGGCATAGTTAGTTGTAGTGGATAAATTAGACCCTGTATAACTTACTTGGACAGGAGGAGACTTGGCTTATCCTATGATCTTACAACTTTTTACGCGAAACTTAGCTTATTTTTTTACATAAGTGTTTTTGTTGGGATAATGTTTACTCATTAACAATAGCAGAAACTAAACTAACATAAGGAATGTTTATACACATTTAAGAATAATGAAGGGGGAATTTATTTGATAAAATAATAACTCTAATCTAATGGAGGGAGTAGTAGAGAATTAGACTAACCATGTCAAGCGGAGGCTAGTAAATTATGTTAATTCGATTAAATTTGACAAATCCCTAGGGACGTTTGGTGGAAGTGGAAATACATTGAAGGACAAAGGGTGGATATTGAGGGTCTGTTTGAGCATCCATCACGGTGCTAGATCAGAAGATTATCTGGTTAAGCCTACTGCCCCCGAGTCCAAAGCTAGACTCCGCCAAACCCAGACAACATCCACTAAACACAGATTAATTTAAACCACTTTCCACCTACCTAAGCACTCCTCACTACTCTAACTAATACCCCTCTGATTTATTTATTTTTTAAAGGATTACTCCTGCAAGAGAAGAAGGATGATGGTAGAAGCTAATCAGCATATTGAACAATTACTACAACATACAAAATAAGATAATAAATTTCAATTTAAATATTTATAATTTTACTTTTAAAATGGGAGAATAAGATTAAAACATAATTATAATAATAATTAATTATGTGTAATCCATACTTACACTTACTATGCCTTTATTATGTTATCTATAATAAAGGCTTTATATTTAATTTTTTTTATCGAATATAAGAATGAGAAATTTAGTTATTTCAGTTTAAGTTTTGTCTGTTACGGCATCACAAGAAACAGACGTATTTTAAAAATAGGAAAGTATGTAGGCAATTATATTGCATATAAATAAGACGAAGGCTTTTTGGAGAGAGGAAAACATTTCTAAGCATTATTTGATTAAGTTACTAGCTGAAGTACCCGGAGTTGCCCAGGTGTATAAAAAAAAATGGCTACTAAAAATATAATATTTAGCATAGTTATTTTGTGAGAAAATTATATTAATCTTTTACATCGAGCGTAAATATCCTTAGAAATCATTCAATAATAGTATGTTATTATAATAATTATATGGTGTGTTGTATCATAATCACAGTTGTTTCGAATTTTCGACTGTCATCGATGTTTGTTCATCTTTTCTTTCCCGTACCTAGATTTCTACTCTTTAGGAATGGACTTCCACCCCACGAATCTTTTAGTAGTTTCAAAAAGTTTTTAAGTAGAACTTTACCACACGCTTCTTTTAAACACGTATATGACCACTACTTAAATTTAAGAGTCAAATTGAAAAAAAAATCTCATTATTAACAGATTTATGTCAGAAGAAATAACTTATATCCAAATTTAAAGTACCTATAGACCAAATAGATTGGGAGATATGTCATTCATACAAATTTAAAGAATATGGTCCCTATCTTGAAGCAAAAGGGCAGGCAGAAGTCTACGTTATTAAAGCAAGCTCTGAAGCAAAATTCGTGATTCCGGTTTTCCCAAATGTAAGATTAATTGGTGATAAGGTATAATTTGGCCTTAATAATAGTTGCACATTAATGCCCGCCTTCTTATAAATGAGTGAGTATTAGAGGATGAAACCATACCAGTATTTTTTACCAGGGAGATGAGATATGTGCCTCAAATTTGGTGAATATACTTTTATACATATACATATTAAAGAATATTTAATAAAAGTTGTCAAAATAATGTAAAATATATTTTTACCCACAACGTCGGCTATCACAAATAATTTACAAAATCTATATTGAATAAATTGTGTTTTAAACATTTTCCATTTATATTTAAAAGCTTTTACACCCTTCAAATATTCATCCACTGGACCAATATTGATGTGCATTGAACTATTTTATCATTTAAATAATATTGGAATAAAGATTAAAGGCAATATTTAAAATATATAGAATACTAGACATACTTTGCTAAGGAATGTGTTAGGTTTAAACTAGTTTCTTTTTAATATATTAGATCTATAACTATAGGCAAGAAAATTTATAAATTCTCAGAAAAATCATACCCCGAGGCAAAATGGAGAAAATAAAATAGCTCTAAATTTGGGCGTGCTACCTCCCAAAAACTCTCAATAACGGTTCTGACTATTTTGGCATCTAAATAGTTTAATATAATTTTAATTAGTAACATTTTAATTAGCAACATTTTAATTCTTTCCCTAATGAAACAATAATCTTTTAATGCTTAAATATTTTTTTCCCATGAAAAATGAGTAGCTTTTTCAGTAGCTTTATATCAATTATAGCTTTCAAGGAAACAGGATTAGATTTTAATATAAAGAGCAATTATTTCCATTTAGCAATCAACCAATTAAGTCATGGAGGAAAAACGTATTTTAAGTAAGCAATAATTAAAAGATACAAAAATACCTCGGCCAAAAGGTAGATGCTGTTATATTTAATTTAATAAATATGAAAATTAAAAATATGATAAATTTAATAAAAAAGTAATAAACGTTATTTTAGAAGGCAATGCTGATTTTCCCTTAGATAGGATATTTCTAAATATTTACCTAACTCTGCCCAGACCATATACCCCATGTAAAATTAATTAAAGAAATAATTCGATTTTTAGTATTTGCTATATAAACAAATATTAATTTTATTTATATTTTTCTCAAAATCTAATTTATAGTGCCATAACAAAAAATTATTTTTATAATATACTATATTTATGAGAGAGTAAAAATAATAATTTGAATTCGTATAGAAATAAAATAAGTTATTAGTTGCGCCGAAACTTCATAATATTTTTTCACGAAATTGATACTTAAGTTATGTCACAATTGCTCCCAGGGGGCTATGTAATTAAACAACAAACATTGGTTATTAAGAAAGCAACGAAAACGAGTAGATGATCTTTTTTACACGCTTTTTATTAGCTTTGATTGTTTGTCAAGGATAAATCTTGTAATCTATATCATTTAACCACTTTCGAAGTACCAATGAATTATTACTACCTATATATGAAAGATCTATGAAGATTTTCGCTGTATTCCGAACATAATTAAAAAGTCCTTTATTAAAAAGACCTTTAATTTAATATACTACATGTCATATGACTTAACAACCCTTATTTTTTTTTTTTTTTTTTTTTCGATAATTTTGTGGCTGCCATCCTGAAAATATTACATTATCAAGCATGAACAACTGTAAATGATATGCAATATGCCATTCCATATAAGCATAATCTTCATTTTCAACACTTTCATTTCGGCCATGCTTGTTTTCAAGATGCCGACAAAAAATGGAAATAAAAAAAATAAAATAAAAAAGTAGTACAAAGTACTAAATTAATATTAATTACTATTAATTAATTATTAATATCCAGCTGATTTTCTCAAGATACATTATTTAAACCATGAGTCAACATTTCAATATTGTCTGACTCAGAACTTTTTCCGGTCTGACGCGTCAAAGTTATAGGGTTCAAATAATGAAAAATGCCCCAAAACCAAATAAAATCACAGAGGAAAACGGTGTCAGACTAGGCTTAAACAAGCCATACAAAGAGGTTTGGAAAGTGTATTTATACTTGACTTTTTTGCCTATGGGCACCCTGACTATAACTTTCTCTACAAAATGTAGAAAATAATACAATATTTTTTTATTAAAACATGAAAAATAAAAACGTGCATGTAAAAGAAGAAAATACGTTTTTGGTACGAGTGATCATAGTACCATCGTATGCCACTAAAGATAAATAGGTGGGACGCTAATAAAAGTCATTAGTTGATTTGAATATAAATTGATTGTTTTATTTATGTTTCGTTACTTTTTTTTTTTTTTTTTTTTTTGTTAAAGCCTCGGTGGAAATGATGCAAATTATTCTAAGCCTTTTTTACTCAGCATTATTGGTATATCAGTAGCGGTTGACCTTGGAAACTCAGGTAAAACTCTGAAGAAAGGGACATAAAGGGCTCTTGTTTTCTTGGCTTATTCAGGCATGGAAGCTATCAGTTCCCCGTAGCACAACGTTAAGCAAATTAAATAGTCGAATATAATATAAAATAATGGTCTGCAAAAAAATATAATTATCTTGCATCTTTTAAATGAGAAGAAAAAATTAATAAACTACTTACATGGTCTGCATTTGAATGCTACTTCCACATATTTAAAGACACCTGGGCACGGATCAACGCCAAAAGATTTTCCTGTAGTTTGGATTTTACACTGCCTCTTCTTCTGACAAGCTTCCACTACGGTCTGCAGCAGCGAATACTGCAATAAAACAAAAATATGAAAATTTAAAATTAAAAAATGGAAGAAATTTTGGATACGATTAGATATTTTATCTTTATTAAAATTACAAAATGAAATGTAACATGGTCATAACTTGGGTTGAAAACTAGCATTATGTTTAAAAAGGGCCCTAACTTAAAACACCCAAACTGATAAAGCTTCTAGACCGCTATATTAAGAAGACTCTGACAAATAAACTCCCAATCTATAATTCCGTGATAAACTCCAAGGGATGTATTTAGGGTTTAACTCCTATGAATTCTAATCCCTACCCTACAGTATGAAATACTTCAAAAAAACCCATCTCTCAGCTAATAACTATATTTTACTGTCGGCTTTCAACCCAAAGAGTTCATCTTCTGAGCCACACGGATTAAATAAACCAGTGTCTATATAGGTAAAACATCCAATTAAATCTTTATCTACAACTTAGTATCTTTTGCCGAGACTTAACTACTAATAAATTCATCGAGCACTATAGAACACTCCAGACATGTTAATCTTAATAAGAAGCACTCCCTATGATGATCCCAAAATAAGCTGTTTCTAAAAACTGTCTGTATGTCTGTCATCTAAAATGTGTGTAGACGCGAGTAGCCTAAACTACTGGGCCGTTTTAGATGAAATTTAGCATACATGTTCATAACAACGTTTCCCATATAATTTTGCTACTCACTTAGCAGACACTATCCCCCCCCCATAAAATCTGAAAATTAACAATTTCCCGAAAACGGTTCTGAAGATTTTGATTTTTAAAAAATGGTAGTTCATTAATACAAATCTAACCCATATAAGTCGGTTGTCCAAAAAAAAAAAAAAAAAAAATGTATTTAAGATATTAATAAAAAATACTCGGAAATATGATTCTATTGAAAAATAAAAAAAAACGAAATGTAAACAATAACTTATTAAATATGTTTAATAATAGTCTGCCAGTTAGGCCAGGCGCACACGGGAGTATTTTTGCCCGCAGACAGTTTTGTCACTACCTCAAGGGCTTATACAGGGATAGGGGAGAGCACACACTGGAGACAAACTCAGGTGCAAGACAAAAAAAGAGTATTCCAGCCAAGGAGATGTCCCGATACATTTCTGTCCGGACAGAAATATAAAAATCACAGAAATTTCCACGAGATCCATTCGCGACTGACTTACCACCAGTGTGCTGGGCTGTAGCAACACAAGTGTGACAAAGCAGACACAACGAAGACAGTTCGGAAAAAGCCTGCAGACTGTCTTAGCATCAACAATAGCATCATTTCATAAATGTAAATAAATTCAGTATGACTGTATGAGAGAGATGTATAAGAGACAGATTTGTTGGATAGCTATTTAATAAATATAGTATGCTGCATAGATCTATCGAAATTAAATTCACCATTTCAAACCCTTGCTTTTTTAGGACAAGCCTGACTAAAACGCCTAGGTTTTTCTGCTATCACATACACTGTATATAAAACATACATTGGAAAAAAACGAGTACATGAAAAATGGTATAGGTATATTAAGGCTATGATGGCGATCAAATAAAACGCTGCAATTAGTGTAAATAAGATTATATTGTTAACCAGAACGAAAAAGTCTGGACTAGAACCATAAACAAGTTTTTTATTATAAAAATGTGAAGTTTAATTTATAAAGATGAAAATCCCTGAAATAACTGCTCTAAATTAACTAAGTAATTAATTGAAGTTTTTCTTTTGTGGACTTAAGGTTTTTTTTATATAAGTAGTTGGTTGTTTTTTGGAATGAAAGTCCATTATTATATTTTATTCACACAAGCTTTCGTCCAGGGAACCTGGACTTCTTCATATGAAGAAGTCCAGGTTCCCTGGACGAAAGCTTGTGTGAATAAAATATAATAAAGGACTTTCATTCCAAAAAACAACCAACTACTTATATAAGTAATTAATAATTATTAGATCAAAAAGTCAAATTTAAATATCTGTCCGATACAACACGCACTACACTTTCTCATGTAGAATTACTTGGTCATGTTTATCCAATATATAAGCTGTTGCGAGTGTTTCAGTTAATTATTATAAACATATTAATATTTACCATGAAAATAACTTCTCCTCGGCAGGGAATCGAACCCGGCCGTTTGCGTTAAAAAGCTTTTTTTTTAGATTTATCCCGGGAAAACAACTTTGTTAGATTTGGTTTGGTTAGATTCGTATTTAAGTGGACTACATTTACAAAATCGTCGAAACTGTTTTCGAGTACTAATTTGTTTGGGAGATTGTGTAGTAAATATTTAGAGGTAAAATTAATTTCTCAAAGTAAAATATTCTGCATAATTTCACTGAAATGGGCTTTGTAGAAAGGGGCTGTGCGCGTCTGCCCTGAGGACAGACTAAAGACAGACATTTTTTAAAATCATCATAATTGGACTGAGGGGACCTCAAATCATGTAAATCTATCAAAATCTCTGAATTGGTAATTATTCGCCATCGCAATTCTTTCTCTCTATAAGTACTACGTATATGAGAAAGAAAGAAAAATTAGATATCATTATTAAACTTAAAAACTCTTATCACTAAAAAATATGTGTTAAATAAAAAAAAATTATATTAAATCCAAAAAAGATAGAGTACATTTTTTTCAGAGTAGATAATTCTATACATACAACTACACTAAACTGTAATTAGATTTTTTACACTAGAGTGTTAAAAGTTAAAATAAAAAAAAATAATAGTAAAAAAAGAAATAAAGTTTAAAAGATTTTTTTATTTTTAGTAAAGTGGAATTTGTAGCCTTTTTATAGTTCAAAGATAAAAGAAATTTCCTTGTTTGAACTCAGAAGAATTTAATTAAACTTAAATTTAATATATTTTCTTTTTTCGAAAAACTAAAAAACAATCTTTGACTATGAATGATTATAAGTTAAATTTTAGTGAGCACTAATTATTATACCATACTTTGATATAATATATTTAATTAGTAAGTTCCATTTTCTTATCTAGGATTTGATCAAAGAGGGTAATTTCTTTAAAATAAATTAATATGCTTTCTTTAAATAGATTTTTAAAAATAGTCAATTTTAATAAAATTTTCTGCCTGGATATAGCTTCCTCGCTTCCTCATTTTGGACTAACGTTCAAATGAGATTAGGATCTGTTTCGATTCTCAGTGGGGCCACTCTTATTTTTAAGCAATACTCATTCTTTGCGGACGGACGGTTGAAATCAATATGGAACCATCTGTAGGCTCCTTTCAACAAACGATCTAAATAAAATGAGTACTTTTGAAGATAAGTTTGGGCACACGCGCAATGATGCATCCAAAATTCATCAATATCGGACTAGTAGTTTTTAAGTTGTGTTAGTACTCACAAATGTTGACGGACAGCTACCTACAGACGAACAGACAAAAGACTAAAAATAATATTTCCTTATGTATGATATAATCTGTTTATAGAAATGTTTGAATTCGCAGACATAAAATAAAGAAGTCGTTCTTCAAGTTATCACAATGTTTTCGCTATCTCCAGTTAACTAATTAAATATATAATTACTCCGTCGTTGCTCAATGGTTAGAGCGCTGAACAGGAGATTACAGTATCCATAATTTGATTCCTTGGGGGGTTATTAAATTAATCTTTTTACCCTATAACGAGCCGTTAAGCCCTTGGCAACGGGCTTAATTTTATAATTAGGAAAAAAGTAAATTAATTTAGATACCCGTTTAGATAAATTATTATATCTACTTGAAGACCAACAAATCAAAATAAACATTTTTTTATTGGAATAAATGGGGTTGGTTTGCTTAACAATAACAAAAATCATTTTGAGGAAAGTTGACGCCATTGTCGGGACAATATTCAATTATATAAACGATATTACAATAATATTTTGCTTTATATTGCTGAATATTATATTATATTGCTACAGTTTTTGATTTTTTTTCAATTGTAGGCTCCAATGAAGACTGAGAAGACAAAAGCAACTGGCCTAAAAGTTTAATTTGCAGAGAGTTGCTTGTCTAATACTACGTGTATAACCTATTTCCTATTTTATTAAATTGCTCCTATTTATCAAAATCACTTTTAATTCTCAAGTTTTAGGGGAATATATATTAGGGTGGGTCGAAAAAACACTTTTTTCGAGATCGTAACCACCGAACCTCTAAAAACTTGCCATTTCATGAGAAAACCCCGAGGAAAAAATTTGAGCCAAATCGGCCCCCCCCCAGGTCTCCCGCTGGGGGGTCAAAGTTTTGAAATTTGTAATTGATTTAAACTCATTTTTTGTGCTTTTTTACTATGTTAGTCATTTTTAATCTATGTTTAAGGCATCTTTCTATAATCTAAAATTGTTTTTGTATAAGAAAATGCCTTAATGTGATAAAAAATAAATAATACGATGTAACATAACAAATGACATATATAATAATTAAGGTATAAAACCCAAAACGTCAAATTAAACTATTTAACAATTTTAGGTTGCATCTCCTAGCTTATTTTTGACTTATAATGCTACAAATCAAAAACAATTATCAGAACTTACCACGAGAAGGTATTTGCAATTCGAGCTCCACTTAATAACCCCCCCCCCCCCCCCCCGATTTTGATTGAAAAGTTAAATGTTGAACTTTCAATTAGTGCTAATTAAATTTGAGAATTTTATCATTATATACAACTAAATACAAACTATTTTTTTTTAACTACTATAGAAATATATGCAATACTAATATTTTACTTATATATTATACAAATTAATAATTACATTTTAACGACATTATATACAAACTTATAATTACAAAATTAAAATAATATGTCTGAATAAATTTTTTTACAATCCAAACGGAAAAATCTTTTTTACTCTCGAATTTAGGCATTTTTCCCCTATTGTTTAATGTCTGAAGAATAAGAAATGACGATCCTCTGCTTTATGAATGTCACTGGTAGCTTTTGTAACCAGCTTTACACAGCGCTCAACAGCCTGAGTAAAACTAGGATAATTTAAATTAGTTTGAGGCATTCGACCGTCTAATACTGCTGATGCTGTGACCTCATGTGTAGAAATGACTCTTGTCAGCGGTGGTTCAGTCCCTTTTTTAGAGCTTCAGTCAATCATATTAACGTATTTTAAGGCATCAAAATTAATTTTAGGAATTTTCAAATCCCTTGCCTCTTTGTTTTCAAAATTCCTGTTTCTTGCAGAGAGAACTTTATTCCATCCATCCTTTCTCACTTCAACATCTACGAGTATATCTATTGGCCTAGAAAACATTTATGGACCTTTATTCTTGCCATCCAAATGCATATTAAATGCCGAAGTGGCAACTCATTGCTATGAAGTTGACATATTGACCACTGTAGAGATCTTCCTAGTCTGCATTTTGCAAGTCTTATGGCACCTCTTCTTATTCCTGTATTTAAATTGGTTCCATCGCAGCCAAATTCCAATAAATCTAAGCATTCAATATTTTTTCTTTTAAACAATTAAAGATTGAAGACTCTAAACTTTCAGCAGTTCCACTTAATGGATGAGTTACCAGGTCCAAATATTTAGATCCTGGTTCTTGGAGGAGCACAACATTTTCCTCTTTCTTAATTGTTTTATGGATATTTGTACCTTTCTTAGTTAGTTTCACTGTTTCGCCCTTTGTGCCATCTAAATATAGTCCGGTCAAAGTAATTTTAGTTTTTTGTTCGATTTTTTTTTATTTCAATATATTTGACTTGCTTCTCCCTGCGAACTTTACTGTGATCTATCATACATGATGGTGAAGAATCTAAAATACCTGCGTCAGCAAGGTTAGCGGAGGCTATCATCGCAGATGCTCTGTTAGAAACACCCGCTCTTACAGTGACCTCTGCCAGAGTCGGAAGAGGTATTCTCATTTGGTTCCTTATTTGCCGGATTCTTACCTCAAACTCTGAATCAGTGGCACTTGTTGCTGTAGTTTCAGATGAAGTAAGCGGTGATCCTGTGTCATCTAGATTTTCCTCGAATTTTGCTCTAACTGTTTTAAGATCTCTCTCATTTCTTAAAGCTCTTTTTCTCAATTGATTTGAAGTCCTTCCATCAATTGTTCCCATGACCATATTTCATGATGTGCTCTGATATGTTAAAAACACACGCTCATTTAAAGGCACTCTTTTCACCTTATAAATATGTTACGTGTGAGAAAAATCTTTATATTTGCAGGAACATATACAAAATAATTTCTTATTTCTTATTAGATTCTTCAATGAATTATTTTATTTTAACATTAACCACATTGAATGTATTTTTTTTTTTTTTATTTATTTATTTTTTTCAAAGCACATTTCTTCAGCTGTTTGTATTTTTTTTTTTTTTTTTTTTTTATGATACTTTAATATACGATTAATCACAGATGATTCTGTATTAAATAAAGGCATTTAACCAAATTTTGATCACATTTTCTGCAACATTTCTCGCTACAACACTAGTTTTACATTCCTCGTTATTATCTTGCAAGCGAAGGTTCTAGCAAACGTGAAATACAAAGCTGGTTACAAAAGCTACTAGTAACATTCATAAAGCAGAGGATCGTCATTTCTTATTCTCCAGACATTAAACAAAAGGGAAAAAATGCCTAAATTCGAGAGTAAAAAAGATTTTTCCGTTTAGATTATAAAAATTGAATCGGACATGTTATTTTAATTTTGTAATTATAAGTTTGTATATAATGTCGTTAAAATGTAATTATTAATTTGTATAATATATAAGAAAAATATTTTTATTGTATATATTGCTATAGTAGTTAAAAACAAATAGTTTGTATTTAGTTGTATATAATGATAAAATTCTCAAATTTAATTAGCACAAATTGAAAGTTCAACATTTAACTTTTCAATCAAAATCTGGGGGGGGGGGGGGGGGGAAGTATTAGGTGGAGCTCGAATTGCAAATACCTTCTCGTGGTAAGTTCTGATAATTATTTTTGATCTGTAGCATTATAAGTCAAAAATAAGCTAGGAGATGCAACCTATACCTTATACCTTATACCTTTGAATTCGGAATAAATTGGGAAGAGCTGGATTTGTTTTTATCCTTTCAGTTTTTTAAAAACTGAAAATATGTTTCCCCCTTCCTTCTACGAGTAGGTGGGCTTTAGCCGCTGCTTACAGATTTATAGACGGAATAACATTTCTTTTAATTAACATAACAATACTCAAAAACAACCAACGCTATCAAAACAATGTCTACACTCTACACTAAAGTTTTAAGGCTAAAAATTTCGAATAACATGTACCCTATATATATCTTCGATGAACATTAAGATCATCACTCTAATTCAAAGTTTTACTTAATCGCTAAGCAAGATCTTCAAGCCTGAACGTACAAAGTTGAAGGGATTAATACTATTTCCAGCTATATTCCGAATTCAGATATGTTTTACTCCAACCACTAGGCTACTAGTAATAATCGTAGACATGTAGTAAGAAGAAATAAAAAATACTTTTGTACGGAAAATGTTTTTTTGTATAGCGTTTTTTATTTTAGGGCATTGATATGTTAATAAAAAAAAGTGGTTTCCGAATATAAATCTGTACGCAGCGGCTAAAGCTCACCTGGTTGGAGGGGCAGGGGGGGGGGGGGTCTTAGTTTGATCATTCAAGGCCTAAAATTAGGGGATTCAGATCAGACTTCAGGGTTTATCACAGTTAGGTCATTATTGGTCTCATATAAACATTAATAAACTGCAACTTTCTTCGCACATTTCTTTCTCTTTAGCTTGCGCACATACTTGCTTTTATTAAAACTTATATCTTTAAAAGTACTCATCCGATTTTGAATAAATGTGAATGGATCAATCCTAATATTTACAGATAGCATATACATAATTTATAAACATAAATATAAGCGGTAATATATATACATAATTTATAAACATATAACAGTATAATATGTAACGGCAGAGATAGACACAATATATAAAACAATAATTATCACAATTATTTTTAGTAAATACATAATTTTTCTTAGTGTTTGGTTACACGTGGCACTGAAAAGCAAATAATTGTTAGTTATAAATGACCCTCATAAATTATAAAATGTTGCTGGTACTAATAGTTGAGGAGACAAATAGACATTCTTTGTGATTTTCTATGATAAATCGACTAGATGAAATCATAGTAATATTTCCAGTGTTTTTCCGGAAGGTTCATTATTTTTCTTGGTTTAGATGTTATGATGAGAGAAAGAAAGGGTTTCAATCCAAATAAAAGGGATTAAGTGAAGAATAGACAATGATATAATTATTTATAAATTGATTAAGATAACGCGGAAATGACTTCAGCATGATATTATTCCATTATGAGATATATTAAATTAACCTCAACAAGCTCTAAGTTGTATGATGAGTTATTGGTGTAGGAGAGAATAAGAGAAAAATAAAACGCCTCTAGATTAAAATAATATCTTGGTATAAATACTTGAAAAGTGTCCTGTTTTTGCTTATCTCTACCCCTTGTTTTCAATTCAGAAATGCTCTAAGGAAAATTTCAACCCTGTATAGATGCCCAGATTTTAACAAATTCTTTCTCTAGTAATTATTTTGTTAATGCTTTAATAAGTGGTTAATTTAAAAAAGAAACCACATCTTCAATTTAAATAGCTTAAGAAAGTAGAAAGGAATATTTTTAAAATTTAATCATAATAAAAGGTAATCGGATACAAGTAATGCGACAGTTACTCATTTCCTTTGTTTCATTAATAATAAGTTAATTAATAATTATATTATTACATAATAAGGATCATTTTCTATCTTGGCAGCGATAATTCTTTCCTTTATGTTACCTGTTCTCTTTGTTCTCTGAGCTCGTTGATATCGGATAGATGTATTAATCAATTGCCTACCTATATTATCAAATTATTAAATATGGAGGAAAGCATAGGGCTTTTAGACCCTGCTTAAACACTTAACAAGCTTCAGTGATATTTTTTTTTTTACTTTAACCTTTATAAGAATAATAAATTTCAGGATTACAATTTTTTACCTTAATATTCTTTCCTTTAATTAGAAAACTCTAAAAGAAAAGCTTGTAATACTGTAATACAGTGCACTTCACTTTTTGCGATAGGCCAAAATGATAACTTAATTTAATTTTTAAGCTCCTTTAAGACCTTTTTTTTATGTAAAATTAACATTTACATTAGAGTAATAAGCACACATTCAACTTAAATTATATTTTTTAAAAGCTGACCTGTTATACCTAACAAAAAATTGTGAATAGGGAATTCTTAAACGTATGTTCTAAATTCTGAGTATATGCAATATTTTAAAAAGTTTGTTCTATAGTCCAGGAGCCAGGTCGAAAAAACCAGGTCGAGCTGGAAAGTATTTTGAACTTAATAGAATTTTTACAGGTAACTCAGAGGTCCTCTGGGATGCAAATGCTGAGTTTTCGACCTCGTGGCCTTTGTGCTAACTTGGGGAGGGGGGAAAAACCCAAATTTTTCCGCCAATTTTTTGGTTTTTCGCCTCTAGCTCGAAAACTACGCGTCAAACAAAAATCTTTACCAGTACAATGTTAACGAGCATCAAATTTCCTATAAAAATCACTGGTCATACGACTGTTTTCACCCATTAGGTACTGTGATACAGCATTTTGAAAAAATGCCAAATTTAAAAAAATGTGGATTATAGCAGAAAAAAGCGTGTTTTTGGGCTTATTAAATAGATTTATCATAATAAATTGAGTATTCAACATTTCTATGTATACCATAATAATATGTAACCCCCTCCCCCTTCGCTACCCTCTTCCCCCCCCCAAGAACTAAATTTGAAAAATAAGTTAAATAAAACCTCTTCTTCCCTGAAACATTCCACATGGTGGTATCATCAATTCTTACTTTAGGGTGGAGGGGAGGGGGAAAGGATCCGCTTATCAGTAGCGTACCGAAGGCAGGGGGGCTAAGGGCGGTCCACCTCAGGCCCCGTTCAAACGGAGGCCTTAATTTTATTTTTAAATTAAAAAACCAAAGCAATGTTGAGAAGCGATAATAATGTGCGTAACTTATTGATTACGTAGGTAAACAAGTTATCTATAATTATGCATATATAATAATAAACAAAATAATAAAAATAATATGAAAATAATAAACAAAAAATGAAAATTAAATGAAATCTTGCTGAGTCTCTTGGATAAGCGACTCGTCAGCCTCTTCTTCGTCCATGCCTTCCTGGTATAGGTTGTCGAGCAGGTCGTCGGTACCGTCGTCATCAGTGTCATCCTCGTTGACGCTGGGCTCGGCGGAATTTTCCCACCCGGTGCCCACACAGTACTTACACAGTTCTTCTGCAGAAAATTAGTCTAAATAATTATACACTAAAATAATGTTTTATGTAAAATAATAAATATAAGGGGCACAACAGTCTGCGAGAGGAAGAGACCAATACCAATAACTTAACTGTGCTTGGTAGTCCAGTAAATAATGCTCAAAAATGGCAAGACCTCGCAATTGGTTCGTCCTTCATCGATTTGCACAAAATTTTGTAATTAGGCTCCTTTTACCCTTCTACTTCAAAATCGATATTATACCGATGGGTGCTGTTTATTTTTTAGGGGTGAAAACTACCTCCAATTATCAAAACTTATAAAGTAACATTTTAAAGCTTAAGGTGGGTGAAATTTCGTTTGGATTAGTTGAATAATGATTGTTTTATACTTTGGAACACAATTTCAAAATATTTCAACCCCTAAATATCAACCCTTGTTAGACCTTAATGTAAAAAAAAAATGTATCCTTAAATAAATGATTAATTTATCATATCGACTTAATTTAAGAATGTTGTTGCCTAAAATATTACCAATTTTATTATTTTGCAATTTTTCAACCCCCATTTAACCTCAATTTAAAAACCACCCCTTATAACGATTTGTACCCAAAGTACTAAATGCACACAAATTATTTCATATTCATTTTTCTGACATCAAATAAAGCACGTATACCAATTTTCATTCATATCGCATCAAAAATATTAATATTTCTAATTTTTAGCTAAAACCATTTATTCCTGTTTTTCCATTTTATCCCCCTCTTAAATGAAAACATGACAAGTGATTATAACAACAATTACTGCTCCCTTAAAGAGCTATCCAACGACATTCATCATAAAGGATTTATACTATTTTGACTCCGTACCCCATACTTCCGCCGTCTGGATATTCCCGAAAAGTTGGAGCAAAACCGTAGAAGGACGACGATCAATTTGAATTAGGGTGGTAATTAGGGGGTTGTTTTCACTGATTTTTTCGTAGTAAAATGAAGGGACTCACTTTATTTTCATCGTAACTCGCTTAATTTTGATGCTATCGACTTCTATTTTTTACTACGTTTTTATTAGCTTGCATTCTTGTTTGTTTGTTTGTCCGGTACAAATCTGGCAATCGATTTCTAACTAACTTCCCGAATAGCTAGACATTTGAAACTTTTAGCATAGCTCAGAACACGATGACAATGCATTATTTTAATACTTTTAGCCATCTTTCAGCAGAATTTAATTAGTTTTCAGCAAATTTTGCTGTGCGGAAAGTTAGTTCGGAAAATATCCGCAAGTTATTTTATTTGTTTTGCCATATCCAATATTTACGCAATCTTCATTTTGACGGGTCTCAAATTTGTGATAGATAAACATTGAATGACAGAAAAACAGGAAATATCGATTATATTATTTATCGATTATATTATTTCAAATATATTGATGGCATGCTTTAGATTTGGTGTTGGGGAGATCCGTTGTACAAAGATTTATCCTTTTATAGGTTTAAGATCAGTTCTCTGGATGGTTGTCATTTATGTGAAGTAAATAAATTCGGAACTATTTTTTCTTTCACTAACATTATATATTATATAACAATAACAATTATATTATCAACATTGCATACGATTCAACAGAAAATTTAAAAACGTAGTATATAAAAAGTACTTTTTATCTTGAAATTTTAAAAAATGAAAGCTCTTTTTGTCTACTTTAAACCAACTTCTATAAGTTTTCCTCGTAAAATGCAAAGTTTTATCGCTAATTGACTCTGAATCTCTCAAATTTAGCATTTGACGAACAAAAGCCAACAATTAACAAGTCGTAGGTCGGTCCGTATTGGTCGTACATGATTTATAAAATATGGATTTTCTTTCCTTTTTTTAAAGGCTACAATTTTGTTCTTACAGTTTGTTTGATAAAAGGCATATTTTTCGAGTTATTCACAAAAAACCGATCAAAAAGGTCGAACAACTTTTACTTTCAATCGCGAATAACTCGAAAAATATTAATTTTTTTTTTAATAAAATGTATAGATCATTTTTGACTTAGAATTAGCTTTTCCATCGATTCCTGTGGTTAAAATAAAAAAAAATTTCAACCCCCGAGAGGGGGTGGCAACTACCCCCAGGGTAACAGCAATGATGATATAGATTTTGATGTTTGGACTATTCTCTACCTACTGTCAAATTTTCAAGTAAATCGATGTATATGACAAAAGAATTGCGAGCCAAAGTGCTTAATTTCCTGGACTATTGATATTTTTATTTTATTAAAAGATAAAAAGTCAAAAATTAAGGGAAGAATAGAACTTCTTTACCTACGTAATCAATAAGTCACGCACATTATTCGTCATCAAATTTGTTTCTGGGGGGAGGGGAGGGGAGAGGGCAGTGAGGGGGGGAGGGGTTTACAGGAGGTTACATATTATTATGGTATACATAGAAATGTTGAATACTCAATTTATGATGATAAATCTATTTTATAAGCCCAAAAACACGCTTTTTTCCGCTAAAATCCACCTTTTTTAAAATTTGGCATTTTTTCAAAATGCTGTATCTCAGTACCTAATGGGTAAAAATAGTCGTATGACCAACGATTTTTATAGGAAATTTGATGCTCTTTAACTCTGTACTGGTAAAGTGGTTTTGTTTGACGCGTAGTTTTCCAGCTAGAGGCGAAAAACCGAAAAATTGGCGGAAATATTGGGGTTTTTCCCCCCTCCCCAAGTTAGTACAAGGGCCACGAGGTCGAAAACTCAGCATTGGCATCCCAGAGGACCTCTGAGTTACCTGAAAAAATTCCATTAAGTTCAAAATACTTTCCAGGTAAATCTACCTGGCTCCTGGAATACTATTAAAAGTATGATATTTTTTTTTTTCAATTTTATATTTACACATATTATATCTATTGTTCGAATCTCTTGCTGAAAAGTATTTTACTATTTTAAGTAAAATTCAGAATTTCTTCTACGTAAAAATAAGTTTAGCAACTCGTTTAACTTTTAAAAAATAAACTTTTTTTTTTAAATCAATTGCTTTGGAAAAGGGATTTTTAATCTGACAAATGAAAAGTCAATTTACTGGTTTGGTAAAGGAGGAGAGCCTCCGTATTGAGAGCATAAGAAAAAAACATATAATTATTATAGAGTTTTTATTTAATGAATTGGTAAAAAAGGGTTCAAAAACTACTTTAGAAAATTCAATTTGGTTCTATTTTGTCAACCACTGTTATGGAAACATGCAATGTTTTAAAAAGTTTGTTCTATTTAAAGTATGCATTTTTTGTTTGAATTTTATATTCACACATATTATATCTACTGTTCGAATCTCTTGTTGAAAAGTATTTTACTATTTTAAGTAAAATTCAGAATTTCTTCTACGTAAAAATAAGTTTAGCAACTCGTTTAACTTTAAAAAAAAAAAAAAAAAATCAATTGCTTAGGAAAAGGATTTTTAATCCGAAAAATGAAAAGTCAATTTACTGGTTTGGTAAAGGAGGCTCTCCTCCGTATTGAGAGCATTAAGGAAAGGATTGAAGTTGTTAAAATGATGGATGCTAGGCAGCGGGAGTTTGCCTCCCTAGCTGACATTGACAGCAGAGTGATTGCCCCCGATCAAGCACTCATCCGCTCACTTCAGCACTCCCATAAAACCTACCTTCACACAATAATCATTCGCCCGTTTCCAAACCTCGTTCCTCATTTCAAATTTAATCTCACTTTAATCAAATATAACAGTAGAGGATAAAACTTAATGTGTATACATCTTATATACATGGGGTAGTTTTATGTTAAGTCAAATATCACAATTAATAATTTTTTAAAAAATAAAAAAGACCAGTCATATTTTAGTCCTACAATTAGAATTGATTTGTAATAACGTGAGAAAATGAAAAACGATGAACTTGGGAGGGTAGCTAATGAATGGTTCGAGATTTTGATGTCTAGAAGGTCAAATAAGAAAATCCTCGAGCTCTCATTGGCTCTTCTTTAATTTTCCCACGCTGTCAAAAATAAACAAATAAATAAATAGTTAAATAATAATAAATTAATATAAAATATTAAATATATATATTATATTTTTAGTTGAGGTCTAGGATTTTAAAACTTTTTTTGGTTTTATTTACTAGGATATTATAAATTAAATTAATATTAAGTACAAAAAAGTATTTAAACAAATCACTCAATTCAATTATAATACTAATACATAAATAAGTTAAATTTAATTTTTATGTGTTTGTGCTAATTTGTAATAGGGCATTATTTTGTATAGGGTGGGGCTGGCCTTCAATTCTGGCCCCACTACATTCCTCTAGTTCTAGCTCTAGAACAGGGTTCTCCAAACTACGGCCCGCGGGACAGATCCGGCCTGTGAGACTTTTTATTCGGCCCGTCGCCCTGCGAAAGACGTTAACAATGCAAAGTTATAAGTTCTCCATAGTCAAATGCCATTTCAAACATTAAGAAAGATGTCGAGTCTTTTATAAGTTATTTGACCGAAATTAATATGGTTTATGAGCTTATTATCCAAGTTCCCTACCATTTTGAAGTCCGATAGCTGAATGTTGCTTCCTTCATCCGGCCCGTAAACCAAAAAGATTGGAGACCCCTGCTCTAGAAGTTAGTCAGCTTACAATCGCTCTAGAGTTTGGTGCATACAGTAGGACTCCGTTAATCTTGACACGCGATAATCCGGACGATTCTTTCATGGAGAATGCAAGCCCGCAACAATAAAAATGATATCGCAAATCACTTCTTAAGATCATTCTCACGTAGCCTGTGCACAATGACACCTTGGAAAATGCACTGAAAAATGTAAATTTATAAGTTGTGTTCAGTATAGCTAACTGTTAGAAACTGAGGGGAATGCACATAAAATATGTATGTTCATTCAAGTACATATGTACTTACATATTACGTTCATTCTGTACATTTAGTTTATCCATTAATGTTAATACAAATACAGTACCTATACACATACAATTTTTGTTAAGTGTTTTACGTTTTTGATTAAAAACCTTGCTAATCCGGAAAGCCTACTAATCCAGACAACCCGACATATTGGACGACGATTAACGGGGCTGTATAATGTACATAAAATAAACTTATTTTATTCTAAATCTAATTTTTTTTATTATTTCGTATATCCGAGAATATCCCCCATGTCGCATGTTTGAAAATCTATATATATATATATATATATATATATATATATATATATATATATATATATATATATATATATATATATATATATATATATATATATATATATATATATATATAAAGAAGAGTGTCTGTATGCATGTATGTCCTTTATACAAATCCACAGTTTTATTGAAAATTTAGAAACTTGACCTTCGATGCAAGAAGAGGAAGGTCACTGTCTACATGAGATTTAGAAATTTATATTTTGGTACACAGGGGCACGGGGTACAAATGTCAAAAAAATGAAAACCGTACCCCTGTGTACCAAAATGTATATTTAGAAATCTCATGTAGACAGTTGCTTCGAAGGTCCACTTGCTGGTCACTGAAAATACATGTGATTTCAAAATTGAAATTTTGGTACACAGGGGTGCGGAGTACAAAAGTCTGTCAGTTATATCCTTCATGATGCATGTCATTGGAAAGCTCTTAATGAATTCAGTAATTGTTGTTATGGACACTTTTGTCATATTTTTATTTAGGATGGAGGGAATTGACCTTTGTCCAGTTTTCAGCCCAAGATTAAAAGATTTATAAGTGTCATGTCATTGTCCCTTTAAAAAATTAAGTTTTATAAGGATTTGTAAGATAATTTCCTCACAATAATTTTTTTATATGTACGTATTAATTTTACAATGTTCTGATACTTTTATAATATACATTTAGGTATATACTTCTTTATTATTATTTTAGTCACTTATGTCTTGATTTGTGTATACAACCCGGGCTGCGCCAGGTACTTCAGCTAGTAATATATATTTTCAAACGTGAACAAAACTATCGAGATCATTATACTATCAGTATTTTCACATAATAATTATGCTTATGAAGAATAAAAAAGACTAAGAAAGAACTTCTCTCATAAAGTCAAACTCTGGAGCGCTAAAAATGCTTATGTCTGCGAAAGGGCATTTATGTGTGTAATGGATGACACAGTCTTGGTGTGTCACGCCATCAGCTGTCTAAATTGTATAATCGGCATTCGCAGCCATGTTATATCACAAGGCTGGGTGAACACCGACCGTGTTCACTATTGCGGGGGGTCTCTCTTGCGGGGGCTCTCTTGCTTTCATAGAATCTGATAAATTATAGCAATTAGCCACCATTTATACTATTAAAGCTGGATTTACACTATGCAGTAAATCCTGCTAAATGGTAAGGTTAAATAGCAAATGCTACTAGTACGAAAACACGGAGAAATTCTACATAACATTGCTATATAGCTGAAATCTTTCAATGCTTTTTGGATCGTTTAAAGATCAGAAGAAAATTGTGCTACATATAGTATTTCTACAAATAGGAATGATATATAGCAAGAGGTATATAGCAGGTATTGCTACATAGTATAAACCCGTGAGTATATAATATAGTCTTGATTCTTTTCTAAGCGTGTTTTAGAAACAAAACTATTTATACGTTTTATTTAATCGCTTGGCCTACAGGATGATAAGAAACGTAGCCACTGATTCCTAGCACGAGTCCCAATTAGAGCGCTAGGTGAAGACTAGTTATAAATATTAGTTTTTATCTTGTCTGAGTTTCTTTAAATATGTACATATAATCAATAAAAAGTCCAGTCATGCACCATGACTTAATGAGCGAATTTTCAAAGAAATCTGCGGATTATTATAATACAGGAAAATTTTGGATTAGACTTTGCATGGGTGAAAAAAAAATTTGGTACACAGGGGTACGAGGTACAAAAGTCAAAATCGTATTTACCCTTCAAGATGCATGTCGTTGGAAAGCTCTTTAAGAGTACAGTAATTGTTGTTATGTACACTTTTATCATATTTTCACATAAAAGGGGGGTAAAATGGAAAAAACACGTTTTTTGACCCTAAATGGTCAAAATTTGACCCCTAAATGGACTCTGAAAATTCTGGCCAACGAACTCATCCTTTCATTTGATATTATTGACATTTTGAAATTTGTTTGAAATTTTTAAGTGCATCCTAAGGGGAGATATCGTCTGGAGTGACACATATATACATACATATATTCATACATATATACATACATACATAAAAAAAGTGTTAAATTTTAGGAATCGATTCAGAATGGTCTAAAACGAATTTCCATGGAAAAAATTTTCAAAAATTCGCATTACAAAAATTTTGAAGCCATTGCAATAGCGTAATTTTCTTTGAAAATTCGCTAAAAGATGAATTTATAATGTATTTAGAAATAACAGTATACAACTACCCAACCCACCAGATGTAGATGCAGGACCGTGTTAATTTAGGTTTCTTGTTAATAAAAAACTATAGAGTACATTTTTTTAAAATATCAGAATATCTCAAAAAATGAATCGAGGGTTAAAAAATAAACATATTTGATTAAAATATACATACAAATATTGGTTTTGTTTTTCTAATTTAAAAAAATAATAAAAATTTGAAATATGAAATTTTACTATGAAAATAGGTTAGATTTAGTTAAAGCTGTGTATTAAAAATGTATAAAAAAAATTGTATAATTGTAATAAGTAATAATATATTATAGCTGTGTTAAAATCTTTCTCAGCCGGGAATAAGGATCATGAATATTGAATAAGGATCATGGCATATATGTATGCTAATAATACAAAGTAAAAGGCAATTTATGACGACATTAATTTAAGTTGTAAACTATATAAATAGTTGATGATAGGCTGACTTCAAAATAATAAAACATATTTTTAAAGTCCTGCCGGTGGCGGTAAAATGAAGACCTAACTTAATTTATAAATTTTTCATTTTTAAATAATGTTTCTCAAATTACTCATAATTACGAACTAACAAAAATCCAGTTAAATAAATTGTTACAGATTTTGAAAGCATAAATATGAGTACCAACAAACATATAGTCCGCTAAATTTGATTTGTATTATCTTACGTTAAATTGCAATATTAAACACAAACTTCCTAACTACGAGCAATAAAGCGTAGTAGGAAACAACGAGATAAATTAGATCTTAGGATACATTGAACGGTCAGGAATTGCTGGTGTCATAGCTGGTAGAACCAAGGGTAAATGCGGTGATCCAAAGTGTCTCGGCTGGAACGTAGCAGGGTATTGATGCTGCCTGTTTTCCAAGTTGACACAGGAGGGAATTAATTAAAACCGATATATTGGGTGGTGTCCAGTGCCTTGGAGACAAACAGAACAGAATCTCGGCTAACTGATAGTGTTCCCTCTACCCAACACCCAAAACTCTCCTCTTGCGTCAAATTAACTTTTTTTCAAAAGATTTTGAATTTAATTAAAATTAAACTTTTAATCTCTCTTACTTTAATAAAATATAGAAAAATGGAACAAATACAAAAGTTTAATTTAAAGCTTAAACGTTGACAGCCCCCTTACAATTCCTTTAGTTTGATTCTTTAATATACAATGTACATCTTAAGAATACATTTTTTCGAAGTTGTACGAAGTATGTGCGAGGGATGACTGTTTTATCAATTTAAATTGGTTCTTTTGGAAATATTAGTTCTTTCCTTCTCCTTCAATTGTAGAAATTTTAAATCTAGATCATGTAGTATAACTAAAATTTTAGTTAGATTGGACAACCTAATTTTATTATATAACACATTATAAGAAACATACTGAAAACCTTTATATAAATGAACGTTGCAATTATTTAAATAGTAATGCATATAATTATATATAATAATTATACCATTTATTGAATATAATATCCAATTTTGCTTTCGCTGAGGTAGTCCAGGAAGGATTAAGAGTTGCTTTATAACACTTCAATTTCACTTTTAGCAAAATTAAATTTCTTTAACATTATGTAAATTAATAATAAATAGAGGTATACAATTTGTACTTAAATATTTACAACTAGGTATAAAAAAATCCAAAGCCAAAACCTTCTGCTAATTTCTTTAAACTGTAATCTTTTATCCGGACGAGTTGAGATATACAAATTCTTTGACTTATTAAATTTTTCTCTATTTCGTAGTTAAAGGCATATCATCCTCACAATTTACAGCCATGATCTTGGTTTTCCCCGAGATTATTCTGAGTCCGAATTATCTAGCACTCTCTTTTAGTTCATCATTCATCATGGATGTTAGTTCTACCTTTGATTTTCCTATTTGTCGCGTCGTCAGCAAATTTTGTTTTATTCAACTTTTCACCGTTATTGATTATATATTCGTAGTTATTTTAATTAATTTGCTTAAAAATTTTTTCCGCAGTATTGCACATAAAAGTTAAGCAGATGGATCATCTCCTTGATGTAGGCCTCTTCACTTTTATCGATTTATATTTGTATCGCAAATTTACAGTTTCTGCATTTCCACATATATATTTATATTCTTCGTTGATTTACTGCTCCCATAATTCATTTGGAATACACACAGTGGAAGGATTTTTTTAAAATCGACAATTAGGAGAACTAAGGCGAATTGTAATCGTAAGCATTTGATAACAGTAGGTGAATCACAAGAATTGCATCGCAAGTTGAAATTATTTGAATTAGCTTTATATTTATTTTAAATCAAATTATAATTATTATTAACGAAGGGAGACAGTCAGAGAAAGACAGAGAAAAATAGACTATTTATGTATAAATTTAAACATACTGACTTACTTAATTTTTCCAAACTTACTAGCTGAATTTAACATAACCTATGCCCAGCTAAATAAGAAAAACATATTTTTTTAATGAACAGACACCACGAGAGCACAGGAAACTAGTTGAATAGTATAAGAATCAAAATAAAAGAGCTTACTATGTATAATATTAATTATATTCATAAATATAAAGATTACTTGTCTAGCACATTATACAATTTGTCAATATAAAGTGAAGAATTTTGATTACATTTTAGCAGATAGATTTAACAAATTTATAGAAAGGTTTAAAAAGGCAAAAACATTAATGTGATATCGGTGTGTTAGTGTGGCAATATGTGTCTAAAATGTACAATATTAAGTCAAGCATCAGGGAGCCTGGAAAAAGAGTGAATAAAATGAGATGTTAACTCAGGCGTGAAAATATGAGAAAATGTTTGGAACGTATGGAAAACTCCCTTATATGTCTACTAACCACTTTTCCACATCACAATGTAACACAGCGAGATGAAAACATAATAAATATAGTCACGACTCGTATATAAAACAAGGATTTACGTTGTTTAAAATATATGCAAACTCCTATAAATAATTTTAAAGCTAAAGTTAGACTTGAAAAAAGAGAATTGAAACACACACTGAAAGTATTCTTTGCATTGAATCTACATTCAAATACTTCCTCTTTAAAAGGGTCATACTGAATTAATATACCATTTGAAATATATCTGTATAAAAAAAAACAAAAAAACTTAAAATGAAGATACAATCAAAATTTAGCCCAAGCGACTACTTATTATTTTTATTTTTGTGGTGTTTATAATGTTTTATGTGAAGAGGAAAAGGTACAATAAGTACATGTATTTTATGATAGTTTTCAGGAGGAAATTGAAACTGAAGGATTATTGAAATTTTAACCATTTTTATACTTTTATTTTTTGCTTAATTAATAATTAAGCAATCTGCTAGTTAATAAATTATGAATGATGTAATTGACAATGAGATTCCAGCCAGATAATATATGAAATGACTTTTTTCAAAAGGTATTATTCATTATTTAATTTCAACCACCAAACGGAAATGTTATGAACATGTTATTTAATTTTTTTTTAAAAAAAGAAACAACTTCATTCATTTTTACTTTTCCTCACTACTAATAGTAGGAAAAGTATTGTTTTCACCAACAAATTTTTTTTCGAGATTTCAACGGAATTATCCGTTTTAGGCGTTTTTAAGACCTCCTGAGGGGTTTTCAGCATGACGTATGTATGTGTGTTATCATCGTAGCGCCCAGGGTATTTAACCTAAAGAGTTGAAACTTGGCAGAAAAATCAGTCCTAACCTGAAGTTGTGCCGCCCGGAAAATCAACTTTTTCCGCCATCTTGAACCCAGTTTGCTGAGTCAGTAAAAATTAAAAAAAAATCGTAATAAATCGAAAATAGTCCTGATCGAGTTGGAATTTGGCTCGAATTTATCTCTCTGTATGACAAACAAGCCCACTAAATTTAATTTTGATTTTGGCCGCCATTTTGAAGTTATAAATTTTTGAATTTTTAAATTTTGACAGTTAATAATACTGAAATTACATATAGGTTTTTGACTTATAGCATATCGTTGGAACCGGAAAAAATTAAGGAACAAATATAAAAAAAACGATAAAGTTTCATTAATTAGTTTAAAAGTTATAAGCGAATATAATTATTTTTATTAATGCGATAATTTTGATGACGTCAAAGTTTGTTTACATCTGTCAAATTGCCGCCAAACTTCAAATAATTAAATAAAATATAGCTATTAAAAATAAGGTTATTTTTGAAGAATGATAATAAATCAGTTAGTTCAGAACGTTCACCTGAAGTGAGGAAAAGTTCCGAGGTACCCCGTACCCGATTTTTTTTAATGTATATGCATTTATAGCTTTTCTTATTAATTCAATCAATTTTTTTTTCAATGAAATTATTGAATTTTTTAACAAATAATTATTAATTATTTAAACTAAATAAATAAATTAACTAATTACTGATTATTTAATTATTACCAGAAATACATATTCTGTGATAGTTTCTGTTTCTAGGTAGTTTTCAATAGTAGAGTTTACCTGTTTCAATCTGTATACCTGTTTCTAGGTAGAGTGTCAAATTTAGGTTTCAAGATTTGGAGTCAAACAAACAAAGAAACAATAAACACAATAACAGGTCAAGTGTGTGCTAGGCAGCACACAGTGAGGGTCCGTAAGCAACGCAGTATTTTTCAAGTAGCGTATTGAAAGTGCTGTTATTACGTATTAGCTCAGTATTAGTAGTAGTTCAACTGGCTATCATACATAGCGCGAGTTCCTCCTACCACGCTTTATTTTTAAAATGTTAAAACTATCTTATGGGTCTGATATTTTAAAAACACACAAACAAACTTCTGATAAAGTATTTTTTGCCAGTGAACCGGACTATAAACATATAAATACATTAAAAAGAGGATAATTTTAAAATAAGTATTTTGTCAATAAAAAAAATAACCTATTTTTTTGAAATTTCCAAAAAGTGGTATCTTTACATTTAGTCGAAGAATGTTCAGGAATTTTTTCAGATTTTTTGCACATTACATTAGCGAGATAGAAGGGGGAAACACTTTTCACACCTCCTTCAAACTCGCCCACTCTCGCCATCACCTTGACGTCCATTTCATATGATCCCACAAGGTCTCCAAAAAATAATTATTTTTTAATTCTTAAGTTTTTTACCCTAATTATATATACATATATATATATATATATATATATATATATATATATATATATATATATATATATATATATATATATATATATATATATATATATATATATATATATATATATATATATATATATATATATATATATATACATTATATATAGATATATATTAAATCGCTACATTTTTAAAATGTGTGGGTAGATACTGTACACGTATATGCAAAACTTCAAAGAGATCGGGAAAAAAGTGGAGCCGTGAGAGCAGGCGACAGATAGACGAACAGACAGACACACGCAGGAAAATATAAGTGTCCTTAGATCCTAAGAAACATGTTGAACAAAAGCGTGTAAAAAATATCTTTTTAGGGTCCGTAGGCAAAACCAAGGACCCTTATATTTTCCTGCGTGTGTCTGTCCGTCCGTCCGTCCGCTCGCGTGCTCTCACGGCTACACCTTTCGTCCGATCACTTTGAAATTTGGCATGTATGTGTCTTGTACCTGCCCACATATTTTAAAAATATAGCGACTTAAAAAACATTTTTTCAAAAAAAATTAGGGTAAAAAACTTAAGGGTTAAAATTTTTTTATTTTTTTTTCGACACCGTCAGGGGTATCATATGAAAGGGTACGTCGAGCTGATTACAAAAAATATAATTATTTGGATATAACTTTGATAGGGCGAGCGTAGGCAAGTTTGAAGTGGGTGTGAAACGTGTCCCCCCTCTCTATTTCGCTTATGTGAAGTGCAAAAAATCTGAAAAAAATCCTGAACATTCTTCGACCAAAAGTAAAGATATCCACTTTTTTGGAAATTTCGAAAAAAAAATATTTTTTTTTTTATTGACAAAATGCGTTTTTTTATAACTATGGTCTTTTTGATGTATTTATATGGTTGTAGTCCGGTTCAGTGGCAAAAAAATACTTTATCAGAAGATTGATTATGTGTTATGAGAATATCAGACCCATAGGATAGTTCAAAGTAAGCTTTTTAGCATTTTAAAAACCTACCATCTAATAGGGTACTACTTAAACTATACAGGGTTGCCTACGGACCCTCGCTGTGTACTGACTAGCAGACACTTGACCTGATTATTATTTTTCATGTTTTAATAAAAAATATTGTATTATTTTCTACATTTTGTAGAGAAAGTTATAGTCATCGTTCCTATACTCACATACGACAACATCATAGATGTAGTAATTATAATAAAATACAATTAACTAACAATAAGAAGGAACATTCCACATTTAACTGAATAATTTTTCATAAGATGAACAAAAAAGCTGTTTAATTTTTGAACCTTAATTATATTTATAATAAAAGTATTTTTTAAGCCACTCTTTGAGGTAGAAAAGACAGAACAAAAATAGAATTTGATTGATCCTAAGAAAAAAGTAAGTAACTTGAGAGCAGACTAACTGTGCTTTAAAGAATACAGAATAAAGTAGGCTCTTAGCCTGGTAACCCTATACCAGATTACAAAAGCAAAGAAGCAAGACTCGCACTAAGAAAATATCTAAATTCAATAAACCTCTATCTCTTATCCCTTACTTTAGAAATCAAAAAGAGTCTATCTTTTTGTTCAAATAATATATATATTATATTATATATATATAGTAATATATTATATTATATCATAAATATATTTTGTCTGCTGGTAGCTAGAGAGAGGTAAAATATTATTTTTAGTACCACATAATACATATTTATTATTTTCATATAATTTAAGCTGTTTAAAGATATATATATATATATATATATATATATATATATATATATATATATATATATATATATATATATATATATATATAGGCCCGTGGTAGCGGGCTAGTTTTTTTAAACAAAGGAAACTTTATTGTAATTAATAATTAGTTATAGTAAAGCTTACACAAATTGACTACCAATTGTTATGGCACATGCTTCCTCGCATCCTATCCACGTACTTTATTGATTTTATGATTTTACAAGCCATTATTGTCTTGTTTATTATATCTTCAAAATTGTATATCTTATGAAATTTGGAGGGTTTGTCGAAAGTAGCCCGCAGATAGCCCCAAATTAATTTTAACCGTCTGCGCTCTTTACATTTGTTAAATTTGTTCTCTGTCTGTCTGTCTGTCGATCAATTTTTTGTCTGCAAATTATGACTTAAAGTATCAATTTAGCACAAGTTTAAGAACGCGGACGGTTCAAATTAAGCTGGGGCTATCTGCGGGCTACTTTCGATAAACTCTAAAAGTTTCATACAAATCAGATAAGTACTTTTAAAGCTATAGCTATAAATAAATGTATGTTTGTGCGCATGTGGAAGAGAATCTAATAGGCGCAGAAGATTGTATGGACCAACAGAGAGAGCACGCAGAGGTTATATAGGACCAACAATGGGCTAATTATGACCTACCATCAAAATTTCATTAAAATTGGACATGTAGTTTTTAAGAATGTTGGTTCGCAAACATTGAACGATAGACCGTCAGACAGACACGGAACCAAAAATGTTCCCTGATGTCTGAAACGGATTTCTGTCTTAGAATTTCTGAAATCGGAGGCCTAACAATTTTACCATCTTCAGAACGATCACATAGCTTCTATTATCTTCGGTAAGCTTGGAAGCAATAAATAAATAATACATTAGTATTTTGACCTGAAATATGATTTTAGAGTCATGTCCACTGACATTCCTTAAACAAGTACAATAATAGAACGTTTTGACATATTTACATTTTAAAAGGTGTGCGTGATAAACTAATACGAACTAAACAATAGGCTAGTTGCACACTAAAGACAAAACAGTCTGCAGACTGTTTTGTCTCCAGTGTGCGTCTAGCCTAAATAAAGAAAATTAGATTAAAACCATTATAACAGTTAAGAGATCTACAGGTCTGTTTCTCTTGAACCTTCGTCTTGGTCGATGTAATTGAGGGATTTCACCAATATAATGAATCAGTTCATTAGGGCGTTGTTACATGACAATGTTGTCTTACAGCCCTATATTTTAGTAGCTCAGATACTAGTGGTAAGTTAAGATCACTGTGAAGCGTCGAGTTACGAACGTGCTAGGGGGCTCCTGTTATGATCCTAAGGAACCGACTCTGAACCGTTTGTACTCTTTTAATCTTTGAATCACTGGCAGAACCCCAGATGGAGCAGCCATATTGACTTTATATTTTGAAAAAAAATAAATAAAAAAATAAGTAAAGTAATTAGATAAGTTACTATATCTTTTTAAAGACTAACATACCAAAGCAAAGATTTGATTTTATTGGAATAAATGTGATTGCCTTAGCTTGACAAAGCTCATTTCAAGGTAAGTTGTGAGGAATATAAAGCATATAAATATATATATATACTACACAATTTGTGAGAGACACCAAGGGATGTGCCACGCAAGCGTGACACCTAGGAACTGTTCCAACATCAGACATTACGTCATTAAGATGTTGGCTTGGCATTACGCCATGTCCTGCATTGTTTCGTCGCGTCCGACTTATCAAGGGCCCGACGAAAGCCCACCCAACTCTGGACCTATACCAGATCAAGAAGATCAGGTATAGGACTTATCAGAGACGAGCGTGCTCAAAGTGGTATAGGTCCAGAGTTGGGAGGGGGGGGGGGGGCATCGTCAGGCCCCTGATGAGTCGGACTCGACTAAACGATGCAGGACATGGCGTAATGCCGAGCCGACATCTTAATGACGTATAATGTCTGATGTTGGAACAGTTCCTATGTGTCACGCTTGCGTGGCACATCTCTTGGTGTCTCTCACAAATTGTGTAGCCTATTGCAGTGTGCAAACACGGTATATTTATAAATAGAATATAGTAAATTTAATATCTGTAAAAGTTATGTATTTAATTTCTTTTCTTTTGGTTTTTTACAATGTAAAGTGTCAATTATTATTTGTTAATTTGATCAATAGAAAGTAGTACTATGATTTTTAATTCAAAATACGCTCTCTCACAGAGATAGAAAAAACATTTTCTCAGTGACATTTTTAATTAACCAATATAAGATCATAATGGATAAAAAATGTTTGTTTATATCATCATCCCCCCCCCCCCACTTCTTTATCATCCATCAACTTAAATTACAATATCAAATACAAAATAAAATGAATATAATGTTTATATGCAGTGTGCCCTATGAGAGTGTGCCGAAGAGGACACATTTGTTCATTTGTAGGTTTTCGAGAAGTCATTATTCATAAAACCTCCAGCTTTTTCAACCCACTGAAAGTAATTTTATTTTTTGAAAACTTTAATAAATGACCAGAGTTAACAACCATTATTTTTAATGGTATCGATAAAAGTTTATTAAGAATGCGGTTCAGTAATGCAAAACAAACGTAAAAAGAACATTTAATTAAATTTTAGTTTATTTTCTGAAGTATTCGAGTATAGTTTATTTCACACAAATTAAGCATTAGCTATCTCTAACAAATAGCTCACACTGAATTTTTATAAAATAGCATTGAATAAGCGCGAGGATATGTTAAAGCAAGAAATTACACATCATTGCACGTCATAACTACTACTTCCCTTCAGCACGTACAAAATGCTTGCAGATAATTTTTAAATGAAGAGGAAATTAGAGCATTAGTTTGATGGTAATACATTTAAATAATCCCTCTTGAGGTTTTTGTAATAGTTGTTTTATAATTAGGTTAACTATTGCAATTATCTGTTGTGATGCTAAATAGGAACTTAGTTATAACATATTCTCATGTAAGCTTCTAATTTAGTTCGTATTTTGTCTCATAGAATTTTTTTTTTTGTAGCAAATTACAGTGTGCAAACGGTATTACATTGCTGATGTGGTTTTCCAGACAAGCAAGTATAGCGGTTAGCGGTATGAGAGCCCGCTCGTCTCTGATAAGCCCTATATATCTGATCTTCTTGATCTGGTATAGGTCCAGAGTTGGGTGGGCATTGTCAGGCCCCTGATATTACACGGTATTACATTGCTGATATATATATATATATATATATATATATATATATATATATATATATATATATATATATATATATATATATATATATTATGTATATATATATATATATATATATATATATATATATATATATATATATATATATACATATATATATATATATATATATATATATATATTATGTATATATATATATATATATATATGAAGAGGAAATTAGAGCATTAGTTTGATGGTAATACATTTAAATAATCTCTCTTGAGGTTTTTGTAATATATATATATATATAATACAATATATATTATCAATGTGATACATCAGGTACACAATTTGTGTTAGTGAAAGACACCAAGGGATGTATCACACAAGCACGACACATAGGAACTGTTACAACATCAGACATTGCGTCAAAAAATGTTGGCTCGGCGTTACGCCATGTCCTGCATCGTTTCGTCGCGTCCGACTCATCAGGGGCCCACCCAACTCTGTACCTATACCACTCTCACTAACACAAATTGTGTACCTTATTACAGTGTGCAAAATCACGATATCATACATTACTGATGTGTTTTGGCCGCCAAGCAAGTATGGCGGTATGAGAGCACGCTCATCTCTGATAAGCCCTATTCTTCTTGATCTGGTATAGGTCCAGAGTTGGGTGGGCATCGTCGGGCCCCAGATGAGTCGGACGCGACAAAACGATGCAGGACATGGCGTAATGCCGAGCCAACATCTTTTGACGTAATGAATGATGTTGGAACAGTTCCAGTTGCGTTACGTAGGAACAAAATCTAGAGGTTATTCTAGAGAAAAAGAGTTACTGTTGCTTTGGGTTTCGGACCTGTAGGGCAACGTCTTCGGTGAGGTAGCCGTTCCTATAAAGGATTTTAGGAAAATACCCATCAACGCGTTTTGTCAAGGCATCAGAATGTTAAAGGTGTAATAGATTTATTGATCAATAGAGGGAAAACTTTCTCCAATACGGGTTGGTTCAAAGGACCCATCTGGTGGTCTATGTCTCTGAGGTAAATATCTCCCGACTCTTAAAAGAACCGCAGAGACTTTATATAAATATTTATATTATATTAAATATTTTATTTAATAAGAATAATAACATTATTAATTTTTCTCAATTTTTAATAATGTTAATTAATTTTCTGATCCAATTTATTTTAATTTATCCACTTCAATTGCACAATTAGCGGTGTTAACTTGATTAATTTTTTTTCATTCTTTCATACATCGTGTTAAAATGTGTTATGTGGAAAGAAGTATGGTTAGGCAAACCATTGTGATTTTTTAAACGGATTTATTTAAGGTCGCCGGGTCAAAAGAAATTATTTTTAGGAAATGGATGTTTGTGTGACGTCTGCGCTGACTCGTGGAACATGAATCTAAATCTATAAATGAATTTAGCATTTAGGAGCGCTGCCCTACAAAAAAATCGTCAAAGAGTAATGTATACACCTCAATAACTAATTTGATTAAAATGCCATTGAAGCCAAATAAATCGCTTTTTCGGACATAATTAATTTTCCGAGAGAATAGCACCACGATAAAAATATTTATGTGAGAAAGCTTGTCTGTATTGCCTGCAACCGATGTTATTATAATTATTATTTCCTTTTTTCCTGTCTACAGTTCAATTTAATCTTATATTTTTCTCTCTTTTTATAATTTTTGTATGTATATATATATATATATTTTTACTCTGATAAATTTTCCTTTTTACCTCCATTTAATTATACTAATATGTGTTTTTTAAATCGAAATACAGAAAGCATCTCAATTTTAAAGTAATATATATAACTACATATTTTTGTACATCCATGGTAATAATATAATAAAGAAAATATTTTGTAATTTATTTTCATAGTCCTGTCACATTGTTTATTGAATAAGATTACCTCGTGTTTATTATAATTATAATTTTTACATTTCTTCACCTTCTCCGAAGGGAAAAAGAAAATGTATTATTCTGAAATATTTTATACAATACTAGCCGAATACCTGTACTTCACTACAGAGTGTGTTTTATTTAATGCAATTTTTAATTTGATTTCATATTTTACTAAGAAAGAATATCTAGATGCCACAGATTTTCCTAAATCTCTCCCCCTCACTTTTACACCCTCTCCTCTTGGATCTAATAATTTGCATTAATCCTTAATTAGTAAATCACCGACTGAGGGAAATAGTTGTAAAAATTAACCTTCTTGAAAAGTAGAGGTATTTTTCTTTTATTTTAATATACGAATATACTTGTATTGATACACAAGTAACCATTATTTATTAACTCATCCTTTGTAGATTGTGAAAAAAATCAAATATTCATTTTAGTTTAAAACTATAGTGCTCCTTCTCTGAAAGCTATCTCTAATGTTAAACTTAAATTTTATATTCTAACATTTCTGGGCGTAGTAGAAGAAGCGTGCTGGACCCACCTATGAAAAACCTATAAGACCATAGAACCTACATATTAGAATTATGAGATTAAAACACTTTACTTTACACATGGAACAGAGAACAGAGACATAAGTGTTCTTTGTAAGGCACAATACGATAATTAATAAGTTGAGTAAACATTTTGAACTGTCATATATCATAATCGCTGTTTGAATCGTAAAACAAATCGTTTTCGCGACAAATCGGTGAAATCCGCGACTCGAAGGGATTGAAGTGCGACTGATACCGCTGGTTGGTTTAGATACTAAACCGGGTGACGCAAAACCGACGTGTGGAATGGACTATAGGATCTATAGTCATTCCCTCTGGAGGCATCTCATTGGTTGAGGCGCTCGGCCCCGGCTTCTCATTGGTCGAGGCGTGCGGGCTTTCTCCAACATCACCTGTATATATGAGCGACGTTTTTAGAGGACAGATATTCAATTCTATTCTAATCTTACGCTACACTTGAACTCAAGAAAACTACTGTCTTTACTCAGCTGGGTTGGGACATCGATAGCTTAACATCGATGTTTTCGATACATCGACATCGAAAGAACAAACATCGATGTTTTCGATACATCTACATCGGTCCTCCAACCCGACGAGCAAAAAAAAATCCCTTAATATCGCTCCCGATAATCGTTGTCGCCGTTTTTTGGGGTCCCGATACATCGATGACATCGGTCTTTTCGATGTTTCGGGAAAACATCGATGTTGTCCGATACATCGAAAGGTCAACATCGATGTCCCAACCCTACACTCTCTCGTACTTCACCAAGGCCTGGCACGGTCGGTGGTCCCGGCACGGTCGGTCTAGGGGGGGGGGGGGGGGGGGGGGGACCTCGTAAGGAAGTACGTAGTCGGGTCTACGGCTTTCTATCCCTTTCTTCCCGAACCGTCCTTTTCAGGACCACGGTAATCCAAAGTACCTTTTCCTCCGTACTCCCGAGTCCGACACGATTCGCAAGTCTTTCTCAGCAAGTCTTTCTCCGTTCACTTCCCGCGAATCGTAGCCGGAGTAAGGGAGTCCGACATCCTTTTTCCCTCTAGTCTTCCATCAAACCATCTTCAACCTTCCCACACCCCCTTCCTTCCCACCTCCACGACGTTTCTCTTCCTCTACTAGGATGCATCTTCAGTTTGTGGAAACACAGATGACAGTCTTTGGATGACTTCTCCGTCATATGAACGCGATTCATGAGAAAATTCAGTTCACCATGGAAATTGAAGAGAAGGACTGTCTACCTTTTCTGGATGTGCTGGTAATGAAGAAGAGCTACGGAACTATATGACACGCCCACAGGAAGCCCACACATACAGATAGGTACCTCAACGCACCGTCACTGACGCACAATAAAGCTTTCATCCGTTCCTTAGTCTCAAGGGGTTTCAGGATCTGCGACGGGAACTCATGGGAAGAAGAGAAGCAGCACCTCAAGTCAGCCCTGACAAAGAATGAAGTCATTCTGAGAACCATCCGTCGTGAGACCACCAAGGATCGCAACCAAGCAGAAAGGATGGAAGGCTTATCTTCCATACATCGACAGATAAGATAAGCAGAGATCGGTAGTTGAGATCGAGAAACAACCGGAGAACTTTAACAGGCTGGATAGTTTAATCTTTTCTTGGACATAGAAACCTCTGGTCAGCACCTGCGCCAAGCGGATAGCAAGAAGCGGCACCACTGTCACTTCCCGACTTCATACATCACCCACTCGACAAAGGAACACCGATGAAAGCATTGTATCATCCCGACAAAGGATTACCCCGAGTAAAGGAACTCCCGGGAAACCCAGGTACAATCTACGGTTTAGAAAACTAGTATAAACACGCCTTTCTTCACTCCAATCGTAGACTCTCAAGTATATCTTGGCATGTTTGCTTCGAGTCAACATCACGATGCACCGCACACCCCTGAAAATGCATCCAGTAGTAAAAGCAAAAAGATTTTACCGTAAAACCAAGTTATTGATTGTCATATATTATGTTAGTGTTGCCAATGTTTGTAAAGTGTTCTTTCCAACATTTACTTCCACATTGCATTTTGAAACATGATAAAATTTCTTACATTCTTTTTTTTACAGTTTAGTTAAACAATGTGGTTGTATATTATATTTTTGAGGAAATAGTAGATAAAACAATTAGTATAGAGTAGTCATTTTTACCAAAAGAAATGATGCGAGGACTCATAAATACGTGTAGAATGAATTGAAAGAGAATGTGTTTGATTACGGGGTAGATTGATTTAATGTTTTAAAAGATTCTCTGTAAGATTAAAAGGAAAAATATTTTTGGGGTGTAGAAAGTAATAAACTAGCTCTTGAAGTAGAATCTAGAGGGAATTAGAGATAGATGGAAGAATAATCAGCTAATAGAGGAATCCTAATATATCGTTACAAAACTCACGTGTAATTTATAATGGAGAGACAGTGGGAAAATTATAGTTAGGATATATATATTAATGTATTAGCCAGGCTAGTGTAATCATTCCTATAAAAGATAAGTACTAAATTATAGCAGTTATTTTCGTAATGCACACCATACACATTTTACCGCTTAAAATATAATTTAAAAACTAGTAAAAAGCATAGTACAAGGCTATTCCTATTTTTATCAAGCTGATCACTTTATATTAGAACAGAAAAGAAGCGTGAGTAGAAGTATATTTTTACATACCATCCTTACGTTCGTGTTAATTGGGCCAGTTTTTGAAAAATAGGCATTCGTAAAAATATCAACGACTGGCGCGGGACCGAAAATTATCTCTGATCTCTGACACACATTTCTGCCGGGAAACTTTTAAATCTGAAGACAAATAAAATTGATCTTCAGAAAGAAGACAATACATTGGTAAGCTCGAAAGCAAAGAAAACAAACCATTCTCCACGTAAGCCTATTAAATGCGGGATTAATACATTAGCAACAAATGCGTATTAATTGGGTAAAGGTAACTTGAAATGAGCCATTTGATTTATATCTATAAGTCCTAGAAAAAATACAAGAACTGCCTTTAATACTTAAAGTTCGCTTCAAGATTATTAATTTGTTTTTGTTCGAAACAGATGTAGAATACAAAGTAATTTGGACAAGGATTATTATAAGGAGATAAATAAGCAGTTTTTGTAGGGGGCAATAATAATTTTAGGAGCGACACAAAAATAAAAATTTTAAAAAAGGATGTTTTTTAAAATAAAATGAATCTTGATGATTGCCTCAGAAATTAAGAAATATTTTATTGTATGTCACTAGCATAGACTTCAGTACATTTTACAGTAGTAATAATCTCATTAGAAATTATTTTCAAAGGCCAGAACATATTTTGCCTCGTACTTAAAAACCTCAAGATTACTGGACCGAAACGCTCCAATATATATTTCCCTGGCAAGCCGCAGTCAAAAGGAATTCGGGAAATTCCAAGTTTTCCATCGTAAGAGAAAATGGGGCTGGGACGAGCTTACACGGGACTCATGAAAATTATCGACCTTCTCACATAATATGTGTGGAAGAGAAAAATGTGTTCAACATTCTCTCCAAGCTCGCACTCAGGACTATTTTTCATCGAATTTTCCGCTGGAAAAATAAAAATGCCAGTTTATTATAATAAGGTTTACATTTTTTCTTAAGCGAGTGAAATGAGTTGATAAAGAAAACTATATAAAAATAACAAAAGATTATATTTAGATAAATTACATGGAGATTATAGTTAAACTCATTGAGGTTTATAAATCTAAATGAATTTAAACGTAAATGGCGTGCAATAACTAAAATATCAAGATAACTTCTAAGAATTTATCACATCTAAAGAAATTCAAGTGATTTGAAATTGAACTATAGAATATACATAAAAATATATTTAATTTATAGTCAGTGTAAGTAAGCGGATATGTCATGAAATAACACCTAGGTGATTGCCAAAATACCAAACAGTAATAATTGGAAAAATGTGCATACTTTTCTATACTTATTGTCTAATTTTCTAAACGCAGCTGTCAATTTATTTTTTTTTAAATAGAACGTATTAATTTATATTAGATAAGGGAGCGTAAATGGAGGTCACCTAAAAGTCCTAAAAGGAATAATATGTATTTTATATATTAACATGTTATATAGTTACTAGTTCATAGATAGTACTAGCATATTCCTTGCATTCAATATGCTATGTGTGGAAGTAATTTAAGATATTTTGTAATGCAAAATAATTGAAGTAGTAGGAAACCAAATATTTCGTCATGTACAAAAATATTTCGCTCAGGGTTTATCGCTGGAGTCACGTCTAGGAAAAAATACAGCGTCCCTTAATATATTAATAAATTATGTGCTACCATAATTGATCTATTATTAATAATTTATTTAATATTAATAATTGATTTATGTGCTATCACAATCAGGCTATAGAAATAGATGAATATAAACATTTTGACACCTTACATTACTAAATTATTATTAATAGTTGAAGACACTAGCATTTCTTTAATATCCACACATAACTTGTCGAAAATAAATATTCTCAAAAATCGTCCCAACAGAATACTATATTTTATGTTAAGTTGATTAGACAAACAAGAAATAATAAAAGTCAAAGAAGTAAAAAAAATAACAAGAATAAGCGGGAAAAACAAGAAAAAAATTCTATTTTTAAACTATCTCCTTGAAATAATTTTCCTGAAAAAGCCAAATAAATATGTGAAATTAGTCAATTAATTGTAATAAAAATTACTATCATTATCAAAAAATATGACTAGAATTAATATTTTAAAATACCTATTTCTGATCTCTCGAAATATGATAATAGTTTTTTTTTCTTTTATGTATATTAAAATATGATTACAAAAAAACTATTGTGTTTCTGTAAAATTGAGGTGTTTATGAAAATATCAATTAGGGTACTTAAAATAGGTCAAGATTTCCATTTTCATAATTTAAGTAGAATGAAGCTAAAATATAGAAGAGTTTACGAAATTAATACTTAATAATACATTTTGCTGGTTAGTTACATAAAATTTGGAAGAAAGCAAAGAAACGTCAATTTTGTAATTGTAACGTATTTATATTTATTGATTATACAAGCAATAGTAATTATAGTTATACCAGCATTCTGGGTTAACCATTAGGACAAATAAGTAAATATTGTCTTTACCTACATTTGACACACTTTAAGCATTTATATACTTTTGATGAGATGTGATTAGAAAACATTCCACCCCACTAATGGTTAATAGTTGTTCAAATACATTCTTATATTAAAACTTACAACCAGTTTCATGTGAATTATTAGTTATGAAAAAGCGAATACATTATGTGACTAGAACTAAGTTAATAAAAAGTAACACAACAATATTGTCATCACAATTTTATATTATAAAACATACTTTTCGACATTGATATCAGCTTTAGTGTGTGTTAGCATAGCGAGTGCAATGCTTACTGAGATGATACAAATGTCAAAAGGCGTATGTTTTATACAATATAAATTGTGGTGACAATATTATTGTTACTTTTTATTAACCTCTTTAGTCATAATTATGAAGTGGTAGCACAAAATCTGAGTCAAAACAATTAATCAGCGAATATACTATTTTATTAAAGACAGTAAAGACCCATAGTAGTTTAGATTAGTTAAAGTATCGGAGAAGTGCTGTATAAACATTGATGCTAATGAACTTTTGTCAGGTAATAATTTCAGTCCCAAGATACCTAGTAACAGTGTTACCAAGTTAGAGGCCTTATCAAATCAAATTTGCTAGCCCCATACAATACCCCGGTGAATTGGAATCCATGGCTGTTGGGGAAATGGGTAGGTCACCTGAATTTGAATTCAGTTTGGGTAATTGAAATTCAACGTGCGTTCAGCTTTCCCAATTGAATTGATAAACTTCAACAAACAACATGTTAAAGAGACAAAACTACAGTAGACTACCCAAAGCCTTCGACAATAAACAGGTTAAGGTTTATTGGTTGTTTCGGCAAAGGAAACTTTTACAAATCTAAGCTTTTGCTACCTACTAATATTATTTTAAAAAGTAACACACATAATAATTATTTATTAAAACTAAATTAATTCCAAATAAAAAAATCTTATTAACCCCATTTTATTTTTCTTCAAGTAATATCAAAATAATGAGTGAGAAGTATGAGAAAAGTGAGTTTAAAAGTAAATATAAACTCATTTATAATAGTTAAAGGTGATGTTTCGTCCCTTATTTTGGGGCATCTTCAACGATTTAAAAGTTATTAAACTTTTTATTGATTTTAAACAAACTAAAACCTCTAACAAGGTTTGAAGATGTCCCAAAATAAGGGACGAAATATCACCTATAACCATTATAAATGAGTTTTTATTTACCCCTATAGATGCACAAAAGAGTTAATAAATAATTATTATATTTTATGTATTATGCATAATGTTAAAGTTAAAAATATATGTCACCAATATAAAACCAGTTAATTTATACAATATAAGTCTTTCTGAGAACAGGTGTAATCTTTCATCTTCTTTGAGTTATAGCAATAATAATTAAGTATTTACTATGGCATATATATATATATATATAAATATATATATATATATATATATATATATATATATATATATATATATATATATATATATATATATATATATATATATATATTTACTACATACTAATTTTTATACACATTATTTCATCTACTTTTATTATAAATCGTCTATAAAATTATATCTAGATTTGAATAATCCATTGATACTGCAGAATTAAAATTACACTAATTAATTTACTTTATATTAACAATGTTCTTTTGAAATATAATTAAAAAATGGTATTCAATAAAACTATTTAATTATCTAATTAAAGGGACTAAATTTATTTTATATCTTTACATTTACAATTAATTAACATTATCTGTTTTCTGAGTTGACAGGATTTAATTAGAGTGATCTCACGAAATGGCTGATAAATCAACCTAACCGTATTATAAATGAATTTATAAAATAATTAATTAGTTTGGTCTTTCTTATCAAAGGACAAATAATTATTTCTCACTTTTATTTATGTTTCATTATGATTAATATAAATTTTCTATTAGCTGTGTGAATCAATTTCGAAGTTAATAATTATTATCCATTTTATATACAATAATATTTATAAATATATGCAGCCATCTATGTTCCGAAAAATCATACCCCGAGGTGAAATCGAGAAATGAATTTCAGGGCGCTAAATTTGGGGGTGCTACCTCCATAAAAACTCGTCGGAAAACAGTTTCGACGATTTTCATTAAACAATTTTAAAATTTAGTCCATTTAAATACGAATCCAACAATATAAGCCGTTTTCCCGTGAAAAATCTAGTTTCTGAGAAAATAGCTTTATACGCGGACGGTGAATAAGGCCGGGTTCGATTCCCCGCTGAAGAGAAGTTATTATTATGATAAAATGTTCAATAATTATTCAATGTAAACTCGAAAATTAATAAAACAAACACTGGGCTAAGTAATTATGAACTCGTATAAGAGAAAGTTTGTCTGAGATGTTTCGATTTTATATATAATTTAATTCCTCGTTTGTGTGTACTTAATTTAATCTAATTTATAATGGTTAATGATGATATTTCATTACTTATATTAGGACATCTTCACCGATTTAAAAGTTATTAAATTTTCTATTGACTTTAAACAAGTAAGACCTTTAACAATGTTTGAAGATGTCCCAATATATTATGTATATTATATATATATATATATATATATATATATATATATATATATATATATATATATATATATATATATATATATATATATATATATACAGTGTGTCCCAACATAGAGTATCCGAGAGGAAATATTTTCTTATTTTTGGGTTTTCGATAAAATGTCATTCTTCATAAAAACTCCTGCTTGTTCTTCTTAAACCTCTAAAAATGATAAAATTTTCTTGATTTTGTTTACAGGGTGTTCAATTTTTTGAAAACTTTAAAATATGACAAAGAGTAAACTACCCTCATTTTTTATGGTATCGAAAAAAATTATTTGGAAAAGTGGTTCAAATTTGCAAAAAACTTAAAAATATTAAATATTCATTTATTTTATGAATTGTTAAATTTTAGTAAATTTTCTGAAATATTAAATTTAAGTTTGTTTTCTAAAAATAAGCAACAAATACTTCTCTTTGGATTTTTATAATAAACAAGTGTGATAAGAAACAAGTGGGTAATAGCTTGGAAGAGTTAATAGTCCAGGAGATAGCGTGCAAATAAAGTGTCTGACTAACATCAAGCTAGAACTTTGTATACAAGCCAATCTTTTAGCACCTTTTAAGAATATGTGGTTGGCTAAGTTCGTCTGCTTGGCAATAGGCGTTTGAAAAAAACAAACCGGTGGAGAGCGGTCATGACTCACCAATTATGGTGGACAATGTGATTACCATAATCCTGAGTACAACATTAGTTAGTAGACCGAAAATCAAGTTGATGTTAGTTTGTCCCTTCACAGGTGACCACGTTAATTTTTAGTAATATTTGAATTACTAACCTATCAAGTGTGAAAATAACATCGACTTAATTTTTGGCCTACTAACTAATTCTGTACTCAGGATCATGAAAATCATACCGTCCACCATAATTGACGGGACATGGCCGCTCTCCACCATTTTGTTTTTTTCAAATGCCTATTGCCAAGCTATGACCCGCAGACAAATCTAGCGGACCACATATTCTTAAAAGTCGCTAAAAGATTAAATTGTATACAAAAAAAGTAGGTGGCAATTCATTAGAATGATCATTTCTTAAAGCTGATCAATTCTTTATAAGCCTTCTGAACTTGCTCAAGGGGAATATTGGCAGTGGCATGTTTAATTCAATCCTTTAACTGTTCTAAGCTATTACCCACTTGTTTCTTATCACACTTGTTTATTATAAAAATCCAAAGAGAAGTATTTGTTGCTGTTAGCTTATTGCTTATTTTTTGAAAATAAACTAAAATTTAATATTTCAGAAGATTAACTAAAATTTAATAATTCATAAAATAAATTAATATTTAATATTTTTAAGTTTTTTGCAATTTTGATCCATTTTCCTAAATAATATTTTTCGATACCATAAAAAATAAGGGTAGTTTACTCTTAGTCATATTTTAAAGTTTTCAAAAAACCGAATTTGTGATTTATTTTACCAAGTTCTTAGTTTAATAATAAAACTTAACGAGCAAATAATAAAAAATAAAAAATTCGATAAATAAAAGGTGTAACCTAGATTTTAAAGTGAGAGAATCAAGTTATATCAAAAATAGTATCTTTTAAACAATCTTATATATTACCGTTTAAATAACTTATAATTTATATATTTTATTTCTAAGACATTAAAAAAACTAAGGAAGTAAAAAAAGTAAGTTATAGTAGATACCTTTTGAGAGCATTTTAAGGTTCCAAAAAGTTGGCAACATTTTTAACTCTAAAATAATAGCTAGTTTATTTCTTTATTGTCCTCTTGAAAATATATATCTGTTACACTCTAATTCAAACTGAAGTGAGTTTCCAGCTATAAGATTTGTCCTGGCTAAAGTGTTTAGATATTAAAAGTTATAATTAGAACATTTTAAGTAAATGTTGTAAATAAATGTTTTTATCTACTTATAATGTAAATAATATGAAAGGTTATAAATCAAATATACAGTTTTTTAAATGGTTCATTGTCTATTTAATTTGGTTTGTATTTCTAACTTATAATTGTGTTTCGGTGTGAGAGTGTGAGTTATGTTATAAGAGTAAATTAACTATTTTATATTTATTCAATTACAAATCAGAATAATATTTTTACACGCGGTACTATTTTAGTAGCTAAAATTCATATACAATATGACTATTTGCTAGGTGGACAGTTAATGGAGAAGGATCAGAGCTTTTAGTACATAGGTGCAAACATTGGCTAAACGTGTATAATGGTGAAGAAAGATAACACGAGAATTACAAAAGTAAGATGGTCATAGCAAATAAATAAATAGCAAAGTTGACAGTGTTATGTTATTATAATATGTTATTGTGTTTGTGGGCACATGGAAAGAATATCTTATCCCATAACTAACACTAGGGCGGGATTTCGGACATTGATAAAAATGTACACCTGATCGATACGATAGATATGAAACACAAACATTTTCAGCAAACTGTAGAAATGACACCTCAAATGGAAATCAGAATTAAAGCGTCATAAAATCAAAACTGTCAAAATACTTATTTTTTTTAATTTTATAAATATTCAATGGATATTTGATAAAACTCAAATTATGTTTGGATTCCAAAGTAAAATGTCGTTCAGATATTCTAAGAAGGTATAGAAAATGAAATCTACTAAAAGACCGTGGAAGGCTAAGCTATTTTTTTTTTCAAGGTAAAAAAAAAATGGTAAGAAAATATGAACGTTCTAAAGAATTCCTTCTTTTGGAAGAAACCGAAGGTCAGAGTTGAAGTACTAGGATCTCTACAAAATATCAACAGTTTCGATTTTTTTTCCAGTATAAAATATTTTGAGGTGAAGAATAATACTCATAAATAAAATAATAAAATAAATTAAAACATAAATTATGAAAAATAGACTGTCAATTATTGGTGTGGCACATTGCTTCCTCACATCCTATACCGTACTTTATTGATTTTATACTTTTACAAGCCATTATTGTCTAATTTGTTTAATTGTTTCCCCCGTTTTTTTTAATCTGTCAAAATTGTTTGGATTTTTTTTACATAAATTAAAGTATCAATTTAGCTAAAGTTAAAGTGCACAGACGGTTCATATTAATTTAGAGCTAACCTGCAGGCTAATTTCGATAAACTATAAAAGTTTCATACAAATCAGATAAATAATTTTGAAGCTATATATGAAAATAAATGTACGTTTGTGCGCATGTGGAAGAGAAACAAATTAGCGCAGAAGGTTGAAACTTATATGGGACCAACATTGAGGTATTTATGACCTATCATCAAAATTTCATTAAAATCGGATGTGTAGTTTTTAAGATATGTTGATTCGCAAAAAATGAACAGACCGACAGAAAGACATGGAACTAAAAATGTTTCCTGATCTCTGAAACGGAGTTCTGTCTTGGAATTTTTGAAATCGGAGACCTATTTAACAAACAAAACAACACATGACTGATCTGCGCTAGTCAATATCAACATTTCTATTATTTTAACTAACTACGCATCAGTATAGTTGTTTTTCATCAGTATCAAAGTTTGCATTTATAAATTTCTTTTTATACGCTATTATAATACTAGTTCAACATTGACTTCAGTAAACTGTCTAATTGTTTTATTATATAATAATATAACATTTAAGGCAAACTCTTTCATCAACACATTACGACTGTTTCCAGTATATCCTTTACGAGTATATTGATCAATGTTTTTTTTCATATTTTTTAATTAAATTTATAAAGTTATATAAAACAACAAACAATCATGTCATACAAACTTGGTTTTGCCAAAAACTCAGTCATCCTGGACAATAATTAACTGCCTTATATTTTGGTTCTAGTCAGATCGATTTATAAGGGGGGGGGGGGATCGTCAAGTTGCAAACATAAAAGTACTTTATTAATCAAGTAATTTAAGTAACTATACAGCAGGAGGCCATAGCTGCGGATATAGGAAACCATACTTAAAAGAAAATTTTGAATTTCTAATTAGTGTAAGCTTATGAGTAAAGTAGCGTGTGCAAATAAATATTCCTTTTAATAATGGCATTGCAAATTATCTGATAGAATAATTTACAAAACCAATAACCAATGTATAGTATATTAGTACAAACAGAGTAAAAAGGGATATAAATGAGTTAAAGGTAAAACGATATTAACGAAATTCTACAGATCCAGATGTCATGGTTCTTCATAAAATAACATTTAATATCAACGAAGAGTATTATTTATTAGGTAACAGTCATTTAATATAATCCGGTATGTTTGACATTAATTAATTAATCCAATTATCACTAATTACTAATGATTCAGTTTTAATTAAACAGAATTATTAATATCACATATATTTTATTGTACATTAGAAATTAAAGGTATTTAAGGCAAAATTCCCCTTTGTACAACAAAGGAAACCAAAATATTAAATGAGAGCTAAAAAAAAAACATTTTTTTCCACTTCATTTGAACACTCTACGTATTCATTTTATTAATTGTACCCAAAAATGAAATTCTTAATACCCAATTTTATTGTATCTTTTTGTATAGAATAGCTTACAATAATTAAAAATGTAACAAAGTTTAAACCAATTGAAAATAGACTGCCAGTTGGTGTGGCAAATAGCTTCCTCGCATCCTATCCACGTACTTTATTGATTTCATGCTTTTACAAAATCTGTCAAAATTGTTTTGTTTTTACACGAATTAGAGTATCAATTTATCAAAAGTTAAAGAGCGCAGACGGTTCATATTAATCTGGGACTATCTGTGGGTAACTTTCGATAAATTATACAAGTTTCATTCAAATCGAATAAGTACTTTTGATGCTATAGGTGTAAATTAATGTATGTTTGTGCGCATGTGGAAGAGCAACAAATAAGCGCAGATAAGGTTGAACTTAAACTTAGGAGAAGGTTGAAACTTATATGGGACCAACAATGGGCTAATTATGACCTACCACCCCAATTTCATTAAAATTGGACTTGTAGTTTTTAAGATATGTTGGTTCGCAAAAATTGAACGACAGACCGACAGACCGACAGACAGACACGGAACCGAAAATGATCCCTGATGTCTGAAACGGATTTCTGTCTTGGAATTTTAGAAATCGGACACCTAAATTTTTTTCGTTCTTCAGAACGATCACATAGCTTCCGTTACCTTCGGTAAGCTCGGAAGCAAAAAAAAAAATAGTCTGCCAATTAGTGTGGCACATAGCTTCCTCGCTCTAGTATGCAAAGAAAAGATCAGTTTAAGAAATAAAAATACCTTGATAAATTAGTCTTTAATTTGAACATTTTTCGTAGAAATAAAGCCTCTAACATGCGCCAAATGTTAGCGCACATGAATAATAAATTCAATAAACAGAAAACACAACAACCAAATCGTAGAAACCGCTCCCTCAAAACTATAAATAACACAAAATAAAACGTAACAAAAATTAATCTACTATTCAAGAGCTTTTCAACGATATATATCATATTATAAAAGATTAAGTATGACATTTGTACCCCTTGTAGTATACTTGACAATCATGTCAAAACATACTGACATTAGGTTTTTATAGTATTTCGTTTATATGTTCAATTCTATAATATAACTTGTACTTATTGTTCACTCGGGTGCTCTTATTACACCCCTGTACTTAGAATTAACAAAATTATATTTTTTAAAAAACAAACAATACTAAAGGGCATTCATTTAACTAAGAAATAAATATAAATAAAAAACTAATAACAAAAAAATATTATTTAATCCCTTTAAACTACAACAATATTATAAAATGGTACAAAAGTACGTGTACATAATTTGTAAAAAATAAACAAATAAAATAGCTTTAATGTACATATCAAGGCCTTTCAAATGATATACGACACAATATTAAAAACCAAAAAAAGTGGTCACGTGACACGGCGCACGGGAAAAAGTTTATGCTCATGTTCTCTGCAAGTAGGATGAACTAATGAAATAAAACATACTCAATTTAAAGAGCATTAGTGTGAGATTCAATCGCCGCAATCAGAAATAAAATCGGCCAACTATTATAGAAACTATGGCCATTCGAAGTCAAAAATGGAAAAAAATAAAACCAAAAAATAACAAAATTATCACCATCTAAGATACAACCGATGATGATACGACAAAAACTCATAGGACTAAAGTTGTAGATCTTTTAAAATCAGTTACCGCTGGTGCTATCCATTTTCTAATACGACTTACCGTTTAGCCACAATAAGCCCCTAAACCAGCTTAAAAATCAAGTCGGCCATTTTATTTCTTTTAAGGGGGAAGGAGGGGGAAAAGTGAACTTTTTAAATTATTTTGGTTCACAATATGGGCGTTGTGCGTCGAATGGCGCAAACAGCAAGTCTCTAGCTCTTCTGAAAGTGGGAAATGATAATGTCGGTCAGTGAGTCAGTTAGCGAGTTAGCCATGCTGCTTTATAATATATAGACATATTAATTTAGCACTATTTAAAGTACGCAGACGGTTAAAATTAGGCAGGTGCTATCTGCAGGCTACTTTTAACAAACCATACAAATTTCATAAATTTCAGATGGTTACTTTTAAAGATATAGCTGTAAATAAATGTATGTTTGTGAGCATGTGGAAGATAAACAAATAAGCGCATAAGGTTGAAACTTATATAGGACCAACAATGGGCTAATTATGACCTACTAACCAAATTTCATTAAAATCGGACAATTAGTTTTTAAGATATGGCGGTTCGCAAAAATTAAGCGACAGACCGACAGACAGACACGGAACCAAAAATGATCCCTGTTGTCTGAAACGGATTTCTGTCTTGGAATTTTTTTATATCGGAGACCTAAAATTTTTTCGCTCTTCAGAACGATCACATAGCTTCCGTTACCTTCGGTAAGCTCGGAAGCAAAATGTATAGATGAATCATACATTGCAGAAAGGAGATATTATGTCCCTCTTTTGACGAAATTAACCTTTTTGCATTATTGTGATCTAGAAGCTTAGGCACATCTCCTGTGCAAAAACGAGACTTATTCAATAACTCCTTCTGAATTATTATTTATAAATTATATTTGCATGTAGTGTAGAAAGGATACATGTCCAGGACACGTTCCTTTTTTTCACATAAACACATATTTAAGGGCATGAAACTTTTTTTCATTTCCTGTAAAATTAGTATACAGAAAGCTACTACACATAAAAACGATTCTTGTCTTATAAATGTATACATTTTCTATGACCTAATGTTAATAACGAAAAAATCACTATTTGTGACTGCTGAAAAGCATCTTGCTGACGTGCTATAAGTAATATTTAAAATATTTTTATCTACGATTGATACGAAATTTAATCATTTTGGTACTTCTTTAGATTGTTACTCCCCTATGTTTTTTAAGAATATAAATGACTGACTAAATAACTATTAAGACAAACGGATGCTTAGTCCAATGTACTTAGGGTCAAAGGAATATCACACTTCTGTTTTTATAAGGGGAGTAATAGCCTAAAGAAGAACAATCCGTACACCTTCTTTAGATTGTTACTCCCCTCTGTTTTTTAAAAAAGGGGAGTAACAATATAAGGAAGTGCCAACATTTTATATCTGTTTAGATGCGTAGAAAGTGATTCTTTTCCTAGTTGTATTTATTACGCATGCGCGTTCATAATTCTTCACCTTAACGCACGATTAGCGAGTTTTTTTACATTTAACAAAACTAATTTGCTGTATGTTTAAATTAAGTAACTGTTTATATCGAGTTTTTAGTGAAAAACAATGATTATGAAGAAAATAAGGAGAATAATACTCCTCCAGAAATAATTAATTCGGCACAAAATAAAACTAGTGAATTAATGTCATCTTTATCAAAAGAGAAATACGAACTTACATACGGAAGTTTATTAAAAAAAAAAAAAAAATGCTGTATCTATATATATAAAACTAAGAGTGACAGTGACTGATCATCAAAAATTCTCCTACTTCCCATTGACCTAGAGATTTGAAATTTGGTACATAGATAGAGTGTACCATAAATAGGAAAGTGCGGCCATTTTGATTTCGATATGTGTCCGCCATATTGAATTATAGCCGCCATCTTGGATTTTTTCATCAGTAATTCTCCTACTTCCCATTGACCTAGAGATTTGAAATTTGGTACATAGGTAGAGTGTACCATAAATAGAAAAGTTCAGGTGTTTTGATTTCGATATATAGCCGCCATTTTGAATTATGGCCGCCATCTTGGATTTTTTCATCAGTAATTCTCCTACTTCCCATTGACCTAGAGATTTGAAATTTGGTACATAGGTAGAGTGTACCAATACTAGAAAAGTGCGGGTGTTTTGATTTCGATATATAGCCGCCATATTGAATTATAGCCGCCATATTGGATTTTTAAAACACGTGTATATTTTTATGTGTCGTATATCGTTTTAAAGGCCTTGATTAATACTTTAATGTTGTGGTATTTATTTATTTTTAAAAATTTTTGTACGGGTACATTTGTACCGATTTGTACTTTTGGTTCAGGTTAAGAAGGTGAAATAATTTTTTTAAATTTTATTTTTACATTTATTAGAATTCATTAGCCTAAATAACGATCTTATACATGGTTTGATTTTTAAATATATTTTTGGTACCTATGGGTACACGGGTACAAATATGCTTTTAAACACAAAACCTACTTTCATGTATATCGTTGAAAAACTCTTGAATAGGCCTTTTAATGTAGTTATGTAGTGTTTTGTGATATTTTTACTTTTTAGGGGGGTAAAATTGAAAAAAGTCCTTATATAGCTGTTTTTTGACAATGGTTCCTTAGGTTTTGGTTGAAATTTAAAACATTGTTATTATTTTTTACTCTCCTTTTCGAGACGTTTACGAATATACCTCATTTATTTTGTTATCTTCATTTTGACTTTTTCGGGTAAAAAAATCACAGGGGTGTGTGTGGCTTGACGATTTTTTGGTAAAAAATAAAGTTTGTACTATCTTCATGAAATTTGTCACTCTTATAAAAATGAAAAATACAAGACGAAAGTGCTCTTGGACTTTTTTTTCCAAGACTCTTAGTTTCCGAGAAAAAGCCACTCAAAGTTCATATTTGGCAATTTTTGGGGTTTTCAATTGGCCATTTTTTGGGCTTTAAAAGTGCTAAATGGTAAACTGACGGCATATTCGTAATCTACTCGACGGGGGCTTTAAAAAAACGTATAGTTTGTATGGGGTTATCGACAACTTTTTTTGCCCAAATTTTCCGGCTCAAAATCTGGGCCCAAAAATAGGGAAATTAATAAAAAATTAAAAATATGAGAAATATTGATTCGATTTGATTTAAAATTTGTATGCATGCCTTATTTAATATTAGGAACTCCGAAAAAAATTAATACTTGAACATATTTGTACACATGTGTACTTTTGGTACATACGGTACCTAATGTGTTATTTAAACTTGAGATTTTATGTTGTGAAACAATGTGTTATTAGTAATGATTTTATTTAGTAAGCTTTATACCATTCAGTGAATTTAATTTGTTTTAATATAATGTTGGTACCTATATGAGGTACATGGGTACAATGATCGAAATGCTCGAAATATATCATATTATATATAATTTTACAGTGCTTGAAAAGTACTTTTATTGTTGTTATGTACACTTTTTCAAAATTTTACATTTTAAGGGGTGTAAAGCATAAAAAACCGTTAATTTATCTGTTTTTCCGAATTGGTTTTTTAGATTATAATTTAAATGGAAAACTAATTAATAATTTTTTACTGCTCTTATCGAGACCTTTACAACAATACCAATTTTGATAATATTCGATGAATGAATAAACCACTGCTGCTGCTCAGCAGAGTAAGGATTTTTTATTCGATAGACTGCTGCGCATTTGATTTGTTTTGATTTTTTTTTTAGTTCCGTGAATTGTTGGTTGAGTTAGTCTAATTGTAGCCGTTACTCTTGGCGACAAGCTTTCTACATCAGTTTTCTGGTGTTTAATTTGACATAATATGACCAACCAATGAGAGAAGACATTGAGAAAGGCTTGGGTTTGTCTTTGTGGGGGGGTGCATTGTTTTGTTTATTTTTGACACATTTTGACAGTTTTTGATACGGCGCGGCAATAAAAGAATAAAGTGTATAGAAAAATAAAAATATAAATTAATCAAATATAGATATATGTATAAAATTACAAGATAAAAAGAACTTTATATATACTACGTTTTTTAATTCAATTAATTTATCTTCATATTCAATTATTTATCTTCTTTGTTTAATTGGTTTACTTATTCTTTTTCGCTGTCATTCACTGTTTACCTCTTAATAAAAAATCTTAAATTTGAAATCTGTCAAAATGAAGGATTGTAAATATTTGGGATATGACAAAAAAAAATAAAATAACTTGCGGATTTTTTCCGAACAGACTTTCCATGAAGCAAATTTGCTGAAAACTAATTAAATTCTGCTGAAAAATTACTAAAAGCATTAAAATATTGTTTGTGCCATGCCCTAAGGAACTTCATTTAGAAACTAAACTTCAAACGCATTCTAGCGGTGAACTAACAAACTAAGACATACAAAACTTTTACCAACAACAGTTTTATGAGTTAATATTTCATTTCTGATGCAATAATATTATTAAATAAAAAAAAATTACACTGTTAAACAAAATACATTATCCACATAGTTAGTGCCAAGTAAATATGTAGGAAATATAAAAACTTATGGTTAAATTCATTTATAATGAAAAATATATTTTATATAAAAAAAGCAGGTCGTATATTTAATTGAGATAAAATGTTTAAAAATAAGCAATAAAAAATAATATAAACTAATTGCACTAAAATACAAAACTATTTAATAAAAAAGATATATTACTTATATTGTTTTAATTATTTTTTACACCTAGCGCCAACTTCTAGACGAATAAGGCACGCGAAGCGTGCCAATTTGGCTAGTTTATTATTAAAATCCAACAATCGTACGCAACTCGTGCGAAAACTGTATTTTGTTTTGCTCGTGTGGTTTTACTACCCTCGCTGTCACTCGGGCGCAAACTCCAGTCTCGCTTGCAAAATGCTACTTTCTGCACAAGACGCAGAATGCACTATTATCTACGATTGATACGAAATATAAACATTGTTTCTCTGTTTAGATGCGTAGAAAGTCATTCTTTACGTACTTGTATTCATTGCGCATGCGCGTTTTTTTATAATTCCTCATTTCCTCCACTCTAGGTTTACCGCCCTAAAGAAGAATTCTTCACTTTTACACACGATTAGCGAGTTTGTTTACATCTAACAAACTAATTTGCTGTTTGTTTAATTAAAGTAACTGTTTATATCGAGTATTTAGTGAAAAACAAATGAGTGATTTAAGTGACAAGACGAAAATTATGAGAATAATACGCCTCCCGAAATAATTAATTCGGCTCAAAATACAACTAATGAATTAATGTCATATTTCTCAAATGATAAATATGAACTTACATACAGGAAGCTTATTAATTTTTTTCTGTATTTATTATTAAAATCCTACAATCGTAGATAAAGTACGGTACGCAACTCGTGCGAAAACGGCATTTTGCTTTGCTCGTGTGGTTTTACTACCCTCGCTGTCGCTCGGGTGCAAACTCCACACTCGCATGCAAAATGCTACTTTCCGCACAAGACGCGTAATGTACTATGTTATGGATTGTAGAGAAAAGTGAGCAAACAATGTCGTTAGACGTTGAAAACACCCTTTATTCCGTGTTTTTAAAGTTTATTAAAGTTAAGTATTACAGTTAGTATATTGTATATAGTTGCTGCTTTTATATATTTCTTGTTTCCAAGCTTACCGCAGGTAACGGAAGCGTTGTGATCGTTTTGAAGAACATTTATTTTTTTTATATCTCCAAATTCAAAACTTCTAAGATAGCAGGCCCAGACTAGGTCCCCAAAAAAAGCGCACATCTTGGCTTGTCAAAAGGGGCATATCGGGACCTGGTGGATTGGGAGGGAGGAGCGGGGGGGGTCCTCAGATTCATTAAATTTTCAGCTGTGTAGTCTTACATCTTACAATAGGAATAGTTCATAATCTTGTTCAGAGTAGGTATAGCATTAACATTTTAAAAGCAAAATTAGAAGGACAATAGCCGTTTCATTTCTTCACTTTGCCCACAAAGTTTCTTTATATAATTACTTCATAGTCAATCCTGTGAGTAATTCTCTTTCCGACTGCATCTAAAGAAGAGCTTCTAGATTTTCATTACTAACTGAAGATCCAATTCTTGTTTTTACTAGTTTAAGATTCGAGAATGCACTCTCGCATCGCAACTAACTTGGATTAGCGGATTGTCAGTATAGGTACTGGTAGGCTTTGTTGAGCTGTGGGTACATTACACAGTACATTTTGTACTCATGGATGAGCTTAAAAGCACACTTGACGCAAGACTGTAGGGTTGGGACATCGATGTCGATGTATCGGACTTTAAAAAATCGATGTTTAACATCGATGTTGATGTTTCGATGTATCGGTCAACATCGATGTTTTCCTGAAACATCGAAAAGATCGATGTTATCACAGCCTAAAAGATGGACGACAACGAAAATGGGGGAGAAAAGGAGAGATTTTTTGAAAGTGGTCACCTTTTTTTTTTTTTTTTTTTTTTTTTTTTTGCTCTTCAGCTTGGAGGACCGATGTCGATGTATCGAAAACATCGATGTTTTCTTTCGATGTTTTCGCTGACATCGATGTTTGTTCTTTCGATGATGTCCCAACCCTACAAGACTGGTAAGGTTTCTTAACGTTGCACCTGTACGTCTGTTCGCCTTCACCTTCCGAACCCGAACTACTTTCAAAATGCTCTTCCTCTTGAGCTTTCTTAGAGTCTCGGTCCAGATAAATATCTTTTAATGATAAAGACATACTATTTGGGTACTGGTTAACAAATAACTCCAGTTCTTCAAAAAAATTTCCCCTGTCAATAGTAGGGTTTAGGGAGCAAACTCTGTCCAAGGAATTTTCTGGAATTCCTTGTTACAGTTCAAGGAACCGCTGTGGGTCAAAGCACGAAAGGTCTTGATATAATCTATTTTGATCAGAAAATCTTGCTGCCATGCTCTGGTTAGTTTGATCAATTATAACATTGAACACCGAGACTCTGAAATGATCTTCTTTTTCTCTGATAATAGTCTCGTCGTCACTTGTTTCTGTCGGCATCTTCTTTCTTTTTCTTAACCTTGTGGCTGGCAGTTCACTCTCAATGACAATGTTATGTAAATAGGTTCTTTGTTAAAAGATAGTCTGACAAAGTCGTCGTTGACTTGAAAATTGGCAAGAACATCATAGCCGTAAGGATAGTTTCAAATGACCGAAACTTCTCAAGTAGGCTATTAGCTTCGTTTCTCGTTTTGGGGCTGAAGTCTTGCGAGTTAGCTGCGATGGAGAGGGAAACAACTAATTCAATGTACACTGTTTTTGCTGGTCCTTTTATAGCTCGTCCACTCTCCAGCTCCGTCCAATTGTTGTAACCAGCAAATATTTCAGCCGTTCCATTACTCTTGGACCTCCATCTGGTTGCTCCAGTCGCACCTAATCGGCAAGTTGGATTAATGAGATATTGTGGGGTATTTAAAAACAGTATCAACATCTACAGGAGAAAGTTTGTCTGAGTTGTCTCGGACCGATTATTTTATTTCTTGATTTAAGTTTAAGTCCTTAGTCTCCTCATTAAAAGTTTCTGTTTTATTGTCTTTCTTTAATAAGCTACCTAATTTATTTAATTTTAAATCTTTTCTCCCTTTTTCTTTTTTTATTTTGGGGCCCACTAGGTTTTTAAACATGGTAGAAAAATAGATAGAAAAATAAAACAGATTACTCAAAAAAATGAGATGGTTGCGCATGAAGTCTTACATAGAAAGGGTTTCATTGGTATTCTGAACATGAAATTTAAAAGGCAGAATTAAAAAATATATATATATATTTCAAGGGGTCTCTGGTTCAATCCCCAGAGGGTTCACTATGTTTTTTTATCGGTAATAACGACAAGGTAATTTTAATTTTATATATTTTTGTAATATACTCTTCGCTTTCCATTTGATATCCCACTCGTTTTTGGACACAAAATTTATAGTATAATAAATTTATGGTATTATAAAATATATATTATCAAGCTATAGTCTGAAAAAATCTCGCACTTTCAATCGAATTCTTCAGCAAAATAATTAAATGTTAATGTTACACATAAAATAACTAATCTAATGTTCAATATAAAATAAAAAATAGCAAACTTTCTAGTTTAAACCACCTCGCACAAGAGCTATAACAGTATAGATCTGAACTTGATATTTTTATTTGATTATGAGATAGCAATTCAAAAATTAAGGGAAGGGCAGAAAAGTTAACAACTACAAAGGGAGGTAGCATTTGCTAGATTAGAAAAGAGTTGGAATCTAAGTTAAACCTACTCGGATATACTTATGGCACTGATCATGATTTCCCAAAAGGCGCACCAAACCACGACGGCCAGCGGGCCAGTCCGGGTCTGCAAGATCGAAATCGGGTTCAAGACATCAGGGGACATTTTTACCTCTTGCCTGCCTGTCGGTATATCGATCAGTCAGTCGATTAACATTCACGCGAACCACCACATCTTCAAAACTACTCGTCTGTTTATGATGAAATTTAGATGTTAAGTTTAGTAAGTCACCTTCTATGTCATTGGTATTTCTTTCACATGCGCACAAACATTTCTCACGACAGTGCCACGGCCAAGTCGAGCACAGCCAGACCCCCCTCTATTATCTTATTAAAGATAGTTGGATATATAAAATTAAAAATAATAATTTGAGTTCATTACAAACTCAAGAATAATAGGTTATATTTAAATATGTGTGGTTGAGCTCTATTGAGTATTGAGCTCGAAGATTACTTTAAAAAAGCAGTTAAATCCCAACAAAAACATTTGTTTAAAAAAGTAAGCTGGCTTGCCTAAAAAGTTGTGAGATTTTTAGGCATTGGTTTAGCCAAGTCTCCCCCTGCCCAAGTAAGTTCTACTAGATCTAATTTATCCAATATACGAAGTGATGATTTTTATACCCCCCCCCCCCCTCTATTCTCTTCCCTCACAAACTCAAACATTTTCTTTCCCTAATCACTCTACACGTTTAAATTTAAAAACATTTTCTGACAACAATTATGCAGCACAATGACGATGATACAATAAATAACCTGTATACGACACTGTATAAAATATATATTTTTAAAAATATCTAAATAAAAACCATATGGAAAATATAAATTAAATAACAACAAACTGTTTCTTTTTTTTTTTTTTTCTTTTTTTTTTTTTTTTTTTTTCTTTAAATAAAGGAAAATGTGTCACACTAATTGGCAGACTCTCTATATCTTTCATTGAAAAAAGTCTTATTGTATACAATTTTTTAATTAGATTGCAAGTTATGTTAATATTTATTATCTTGAATAATATGGCACTGGGTCGCAAAAATTATTTTGTATCTTTGACCAATAAAGTACTTAGTAAAAATCTGGCCATTTTTGTTTGGCAAATGGCTTAGTTGAGGCATTCAATTTTTTAAAACATTGTTTTATCGATATTATAAGTAAAGTATTTTGATTTGAAAGCGAGGACTATAGATTTTCCATTTTTTGGGCTCGTAGACGCAATACTCGAAGGCCCTTATAATTCCCTTTTTTTTCTGCATGAAGATGAAAGTCGTTAACGCACCTGTATCTAACTTCGAAAATACCAACCCAAAATTTGAAACTTTGCAGTTATGTTATGTTTAATAACCCAATCACAGGAAAAATACAGGGAAGCCTCAAAAAATCATCACTCAAAAACAAGAGGTTGGCTATTATTTCAACGGAAAATGTCATGTGGGATGTTAAATGAAAGACGACCGTTTCATTTTGGTATCAATTCATCTTTGAGCCAGGTATCGTTAAAAATTGCGTTTTTCTGCTCCTCCCCTCTATTATTTTAATGAATTAACGAAAAAATCTTTAAATAACCTCAATCTTTTTTTGTCAAGAACCTAAATAACATTTTTATGGAATTTTTCAAACGTAGCATATGTTGTAAAAAATAATCCCCCCAATCTTAAAAAGTAATACCTTAAGAACGGTGTGAGCTACTGTATATATTATATTAGCTTTATTCGGAGTAATAAACGGTTTAAAAGTTATAAACAAACTTATAAATGGCCACCATCTTGAAACGGGTGGGCCGTTTATCTTGGTTAAGGAACTTTTCCAATCAGTTAAATTGCTCACAGACCCATTGTGAGTTCTGAAAGCGCATTCATTATTTATTTTATTTATCAAACGTTACCCCACAAGTTATACAGAGGGATGTTTGAATACATGTCGGTCCCTACTAAACTATATTTGTTCAGTTCACAAGTAGGGTTTGAAGTTGAGAAGGGGCTCGAGATACTTGTGAATAAGTGCGGTCAAGTGGGGTTCAAGTACAGCACATCTCAATGTACATTGTTTAGTATCCCAAGGAAGGTCTCCAAGTGATAAATTTATATAGAACCAGCCTGTGCCAACCCAGCCCAAGATAAAGCATCATTAAGTAATGGATTAGAAGCTTGCTTTCCTCACGCCTAAGGTACAAGATATAACCTAAAAGGTCAACACTTAGGCCATTATTTAATCATAAAGATCTGGTGTACTCTACATTAATGATATGATTCTGGACTTAACTTTTTCTTTATATATCATGCATAGTAAAGACTCATGCACGATTTTCTTATCAACATAAAATATACCAATAGCATCAAACGTAATTTTTTAAAAATATATTCTACTAGTAAAGACGAGACTACTACTAGAGAGACTACTAGTAAAGAGAATCAAATTTAATAGCTTTGTTGCAAACCAGCATAATAAGTCACGAAATCGCTAATATAAACAAAAAAAAAATAATAATAATAATAAAATAAAGAAATAAAAAATTACTCCTTGTTATAGGGAAGCCGGAGAGATGTAGAGAACATTTCTTTATATAGCTCATAACAAGTTCAACCGTCATAAAAACTCAGAGCTATTTTGCACGATTTATAGAAGATTCCTTCTTGCTAAGTGGAGTTTTCTCTCGATGAAAAAATTATAGGATCTAAATTTAATGAGCGTAACATTATTTTCTAAATATTTTATATAGTTATACTGGTATAAAAAATAATATAATTATTCTATAAAATAAATCAGACCTAGAAAGTAAGTAAATTGAAGAAATTTACATTATGGAGCATCCTTAGCTTAAATTGTGATAAAAATTCCTTTTTGAAATTATTTTTATTCAAGGCCACAAACTACAAAAATATCAATAAGCAAGCCAAAAATGATTTTCAAAATCAATAATGAAATGTAAATAGCATTTCTAGCTTAAATAGAGATGAAAATGCCCTTTTATTTGTTTTGGCTTTCAATATAAATTAGTTCTATTTAAGGCCACAAACTAAACAAAATATCAAGATGTACTCATAGTCAATAATGAAATGAAAATATTGTAACATAGAATTTTAGGCCTCACCATGTATTTATTTAACCAAAAAATGTAGGTTGTTCAAAATCAGAAATATAGTGAGCAGTGTACAAGTGTTTTCAATTATCTATACTTTGGAGCAAGCGCAGAACTTCAGGCGTCAACTCTACAATCATTATTTTTTTTTTAAGAGCTCCAGAGCTCAGCTTTAAAAACAAATATTAAAACGAAGCAAATATATAACAAATGCTTCCTCTATAAGAAGACGATAACGACACACAAAGGGGAAAAAACCAATCATGCCAACGAGATGGTATACGAACTTATAGACGGATCAATAGAATTCACAGCAAGGTAAGTCTAGTCAACTAACTTTATAAAAGAATGATCAAAATATAAGAATAAACATCTAAAAATATACTATAATATACATATAAGGGCCAAACACCACCTGGGGTTGCTTTTCCAGCATTCAGATATTTAGAGAGCATCAAGTGTGTACCTATCAATTCAGTCGTGTTATGGGAAATGTTAGAATACTATAATGTATTTGCGTCCAACCCTTCCGCAACACGTTTCCTTTATGTTGTCCATTTAAACTGAATCTAACAATAGTTATATAAGTTTCAATAAATTCACTTTATTGTTAATTTTATTTAAAAAAAAAATTTTTTTTTTTTTTGTTTCAGCCTGTAATTATGCTAAAACAGCATGTGCTAAAGTTTGCCAAATTTTAGTAATACTTCTTCATTTATCCCTCATCAGTTTGAGTACCCTATCATCATCAGTTAATATATACTTTTTTTGAGCTATGATTGAGTTTTTGAAAAAAAAAACGACCGTCAAATGGCGTACTGACCACCGCGTACCGAAGACTGTCTTAATTTTTATAATTACCCTAATTATTGAGATGAATGAGAGGATTTTTTTTTACATTCAATTAAAGAGGACTGCAGACCTTACGTCAAGTCCATAGGTCAATCCTAATAGTCCTATGGACCATGGACCGGAAATTTTAACGATGGTGTTAAGGTATTCAAACTGAAGGGGGATACATGAAGAAGTTTTACTTAAATTTGGCAAACTTTACCACTTACCGTTTTGGCATAATTACAGGCTGAAACAAAAATACATTTTAATTTTTATAAATAAAATTAACAATAATGCGAAATTTAGGCATATGTTTTGCCCTACTATTAGGGTCCGTTAGGATTAACTAATTTTTTAAATAGAGTAGTGTTAGATTTCACGAGAATTTCAACGTAAATTCAGGCTTCAAGGAAGTTAGTTGCATTTGAGATTGACAGCATACGATTATTCATATTGAAGGGAAGGTTAAGCCTATGACACAAATGTAATCGTAACACTCTAATTAGCCCTGCATGTTCATAGCAGGATTACATCATTAAATCTAATGAGACAAGTACTATTTATAACCGTAGGTCTAAATCTATCCTAATATTCATTCCTACTGAAAATATAAATATGTAATGATACTTGACAAATGATAAATTATAGATAATTATATAATAATTACGATTAATAGCTACTTAACAATTGGATAAATATAAAATAAAATAATAAATTATGAAATTTACTAATTAGAAACATATTCTAAATATAATTTGCATACTATTGATATAGAACCAAGTACCTACTGTAATTAATAATATATAAAAAAAAGGTCTGCCAATTAGTGTGGCACTTTAATGATTTTATGCTTTTAAACTTTTTTTTGTAAAATTTATTTAATTATATAGCTTCCGTTACATTTTGTAAGCTCGGAAGCAATAAGAACTAGTTTAATATTATAACAGTACAATTATTAAATATACTACATTAAAATTGTAGAACAAAGAACCATTATTGAAACAGCTGATAAAGTAAATCAACCAAACAAAAATTACAATTTAATAATGAACGTATTTCTTTGACACTTTAAAGTAGTTCAAATAATACTTTTGTATTAAAATATAAATATTATCATTTTTACGAGCTAATAAATCCCAAATTCGTATTTTTTTAAGAAACGATTAAACAAAGAAATGCGGGTTCTAGGTTTAAATTAAATATTTACGAGTTATTTATCACAATAAGATTATTAATTCAGATTTTTTAAATCTTTAATTAATTGTTTAATACATTAATAATTATTACTGTATATGCACTTGCTTGAAGGATTTTTCTATTATTCAATTGAACACTAGACTTACATGAACAAGTCTAACCACTGTTTTTTAGAGGTCTAGTTCTGTGATTTTTATTTGAAAAATGATTTACTTACTTACTTACTTAATCGTTGCCACTTTTAACTTAAGGTGTAGTAGTTTGGGATGAAGAGATTTCCACAGAGACCGATCTCCCGCCACACACCGAGCCCGGTTCTTGGTCACACCTCTAGGTTGTCCTCCCAGGTCATCCCGCATCTAATGCGGGGGTCACTTCTCTTTGGGCCTAGCTTCATAGGCTTGTTCAGGAAAACATCCCTTTTTCATTCTAACTACGTGGCCAAACCATCGTAGTTGGTTGAAGCTGATACTTTCTTTCACCGACTTTATTTGGAGCTTGTCTAGGTGGGTTTGGTTTTTTGATGCGGTCTCTTCGGGTTATTCCTTCGACTTATCTAAGATACCTCATCACATAAGTGTGTAGACTAGCTGCTTTTTCGTTGCTCTACTGTTCAACACTCTGAGCCGTAGATAAGTGTTGGAATGTACGTATTTTTATATATTAGCATTTTAGTATTGCAACAAAAACCTCTTGTCAAGTGCACGAAACAATTTACCCGATGCCGTTTTCCTTGCATTTATTTTCACTTTGATTTTACCATCACTACTGATGATTGAGCCTATAAAAATTTAAAGGATTGCATCTGTTCTAATGCTTTTTTATTCAGCTCCAGATTTAAAGCTTTTTCTTCCCTAGAGAATACCATTACCTTTTTCTCTTCAAGGGTGATTTTCATTCTCTCCTGTTCAGCTCTATATCCTAACAGTTCAAATTTTTCTGGAGCTTCCTTGCGGAATCTGCTAATAAAACTAGGTCGTCCACATAAACTATACTCCTTATTGTCACGGGTGCTAGCTGCCATCTTTCGATCATGAACTTAGTACATTATTTTGGCATGCTTGTATAACTTCGTCCATTACAGTCCATTATAAGTATATATAGCAAGGGACTTAGTACGTCCCCCTGTCTTCAAATTCGTTTGATGACTTATTAGAAGTTTGGACGTAGTTTTTACAAGTGACGTTTTTATTCCTTAGTTCCGTCAATAGCTTGGCTTAAGTCCCTTTATCAAAGGCTTTTTCCAGGTCGATAAAACACATGTATGTGTCTTTAAAGGTCTTCCTAGGGATGATCATTACCTTTGTTTGAAGGCTAGTCTCCTTAGCAGACTTGTCTCTAGTTGTCTCCTGCTATATAAACTTTTCCAGGGGCACTAAGCTGTGTTAATGATTTAACCATCTTATTCTAAAAACCTAGCTTACCCATCCAGAATTTTTTTTACCCTTGAATTTATAAGAAGATATCTTATATGTTTGATTATTCACTTACATTAATGGCTTAAAATTTTATTCCATTTGATTTAATATCTTAAAAAACTAAAATAACAATGAGTAGAAAAACGTAAAAAATAAAATAATAAAAAAAAAATAAATAAATAAAAATAGACTGCCAATTAGTATGGCACATAGCTTCCTCGCATCCTATCATGTACTTTATTGTTATAATGTTTATTGTGTAAAAACTATTAATAGTTTTAGCGATCTTTAACACTTCATAGCGGTGTCGCTGTTGGTTTTACTGAAAAATTGTATTTGTAAAAAATGTTTGTCTCATTGAATAGATGAAGTTAGATTTTTTTCCCGACCTAAAATTCCAATTTTAAATTTGAAGTTCACGTTTACGCGAGCGTTGCTCGTGAACGCTTGGACGGATAATGTTGTCCAACGAACTCGTCCTGGGCATTGGTAAAATGAACATGTCTACCAAATTTCATCAAAATCGGTTGACATTTACTCAAGTTATCGTCGCACGTTTCATAATTCAAGGACACACAGACCGACAGACAGACAGACAGACAGACAGGCAGACACGAGACCAAAAATGTTCCCTGATGTCTGAAACGGATTTCTGTCTTGGAATTTTTAAAATCGGAGGCATAAAAGTTTTTCGTTCTCAAAAGTGAACACAATGCTTCCGTTACCTTCGGTAAGCTCGGAAGCAAAAAAATAAAATGAATGTGATATAATTAACATGTGACTAAAGTAAACAAAAGATTTAGTTTTCTTCACTTTAGGTTCTTGCTATTCACTGACAATAAATGCCAAACCCTTAGAAGACTTAAAAGATTAGCTTAAGGATGGTAGGTCAATTTTTTTTAACTTGAGCGCTTTGTAAAATGACCCGGCCACTGTAAAGAACGCCCAATTTTAGAACAGTGTGAGTGGGCGGGTATTTCACAAATAGCCCGGACATGTTATATTTTGCCCACGTTAGACAGTATGTTAAACCCATAGTTCTCTCACTCTTATGAGAAGAAACTGTTTCTCATATCCACCAACAACATCCTAGCAGTGGTGAGTGTTGATGATGAAAAATATGTACACACTGTGCTCTAAACTCGGCCAGGTTGTGCAAAGAATGATTAGGTACTGTTACTGCAAAAGCGGAAAGCTAATTGATTTTCTATTAATTACCTATATTCATAACGGCTGTATGATGATTTTGACCAAAGGATTTATTGGCTTAATAGAAATAAACTTATGTAGCAACTTAAATGGAACAATAAATATCTGCAGATAAATAGTCAGGCTACAAATAAAGTGCACACACTTTCTATTTTAAGGCTGACATGACTTATACTTACAATAGCAATATTTAATTATGGAATTACTCAAGTAAACATTATAATGTAAAGTAATAATGATTTAGGCTAAATAAAATAAAAAGAGTTTTTTTTTTAATATAAATAACAAAAGTAAATATTTACCACAATCTCTAGAGAGAACTCCTTAATGAAATTTATTATACTCTACTAACTGTTAAAATACTTTAAATTATTCAGAATTTATTTTCAATTAAAACTTAGTTAACGAGGAACGTAGAAAGAGGAAGAAGTGGGGACAACTTGCCGATTATAAAAAGAGTTTCGGCACCCCTTCCTTGAACTGAAGGGCCGCCTGTTTCGGAAATATCGCTGACACCCCTTTCTGAAAACTTGTAATTGTGAGAGGGGCTTTAAAGGCTCTTGTGAAAAGTACTTGAGCAAATCCGAAAAAAGGGTGAGCGAAGTTGTTGACTCTTTCGCTTAAATTCTCTTCCCTCTTTTTTCCAATCGTCCTAACTCCTATACCCAACGACCCTGGACGATTCCCAGTTATCGAGAACAAAACCAAACAACTCGGGAATAAGGAAGGGTTTTATCATACTTTAATTAAATCACTGCAGAATAATAATAGGCAAGTAATTAACTCGGCTGGATTATAATTACCCTGGTAAGCTTTTACCCACTGTTAAAATGCGGTTCATTGATTTGTTGAAAGAAAAGTCAACAATTAAATGATTGTTCAAATACATAGAAATCAGACTTTTTTTACAGTTCTAAGCTTTCAATTAGAGTAAAAAATAGTTTATTCATTAAAATTTAAAACTGTAAATTATCTGAGGCTGTAATCCTTTAGAATACTTATGAAGTAGGATGAAAACTATATAGGATATATTTAAATAATCCGATAATATTGTGAGTTGTTTTTTAATGGCATGCTAATTACAAATTCAGGTGACGTTATGAATTGGCTGTCTAGTGTTTCGGTAAATGTCTTCTTATTTTACTTAGGGCTTTAAAAAAATGATTAGACAATATTGCTATCATATTTATAATGTCTTGTAAGGTAAATGTACTAGTCATCAAAATTAACCCTCTAAGGTAAGGAGTTTTTATTTAATTTTTTAAGGTTTTATTTAATATAATTAATACTTATATTACAAAAGAATTGAATAGTGTTTTTTTCGGCTCGTCTATCGGTCTATCTGTCATTCAACAATTTTACGAATCACCCTATCTTAAAAACTACTTGTCCAATTTGTTGAAATTCGGATGGCAGGTCCTAATTGGTCCTAGTTAGTGGGTTGGTTCCACTTAACCTTATGCACTTTTTTGCATGCATTCAAACACAATTTTGTATAGAGTGGGAAAAGATTCGGAATTCTTCTATTCAATAAACGATTTTTAGTAAAACCAACAGTGACACTGCTATCTAGTGATAATGATTAATCCATTAAATCGGAGTTTTAAAATGAGACTGTTTTTTACAATAGCTTAAGTCCTCTTATTGTGTTTACTTGTCTTTATCTTTTAATTTCTTAAGCTACTCCTTCATTCCTGTGACACGATGCGATGAAGCTATGTGAAATACTATTATAATTGGCAGACTACAGTATAGTTTTAGTATAGTGTGATAATATTCATTAATCTTGAAGTCAATTGTGTAGTATAGTTATAGATATTTTTTCATGTTTATCTCTTTCTCGTATTGTCATTCTTTAAAAATATTGAGTTTAAAGTTTAATTATAGAATTGAAATTACAATGCCCCATAAACTACAGCTATAATTAACGACTTGTATCTAAGTTGAAGAATAAAAAGTTGCCTCTTTCATGTGAACTCTTAAGTTCAAATAATCGTCTCACATTTCAAGGGATAATTTTAGAATTTATATCTTCCAACAAAACGAATTTCATAAAGTTGAACTATTCAATAGAATGCAATTATAAAGTACTTAATTGAAAACCCAGTCATGAATAATAAAGTCACCGTTTAAAATATAATTTTTAAAGAAATGAGTTAGCTTTTTTTATCTTTATCTTTTTTTTTTTCATATTCTTATAATTTTAACATCTTTATTTGTTTAAAAGCTTATGCTTATTAACTTCTTCTTGGGGATGAAGGCTCCCTGAATCCCCAGATAAGTAATATTTACAGATAAAGTCCGAAACTATAAAACATAATGCTATTTCTAGTGTCATTTGATATTTTATTAAGTAATTGTTAAGTAGGTCCGATAGCGTGTACAGGCCTACCTACATTTCCGCAGCTCCATTCCTAGATTAATCTTGGGCTACAGATGAATACTTTCGAAGATAGGTGCAAATAAATGTAGGTTTGTGCGCATGTAGAAAAAAAAAATAAATGGGTACAGAAGGTTGAAACTTATATGGGACCAACAGTGGGCTAATTATGTCCTGCCAACTAAATGTTATTAAAATCGGACGGGTATTGTTTTTGAAATAATATGTTGGTACACAAAAATTGAGGGACAGACCGACAGACAGCCACGGAACCAAAAATGTTCCCGCATATCCAAAACGGATTTATGCATTAGAATTTTTGATATTGAAGTCAACAAATTATTGTTCTTCGATCAGATAGTTTTCGTTACCTTAGAAAGCTCGGAAGCAAAAGAAAAATAAGTTAATTATATTGGTAGATGTAATTAAACACATGTAATTCGTCTTTTTGTCAAAGTATAAGTATAATATTTGCAAATCTAAAAGATAGCAAAACATTTTATTTATTTTACGTTCAAGTAATTTGTTACTATTTATTAATCTAGGTAAGAAGTTGCATATTTTGAAAATGTGTATCCATTGTGATTGGTAAATAAAGGAGAGTATAATTCTATATAACGTGTATTATACATTTTTACAACATGTTTCTATTTGGAAACAACTTTCATTTTCTGAAAGAATAAATTAGAAACCTTTTAGGAGAAAAATAATTCCTTGAATATATATATATATATAATAATCCAAAAGGATAATCCTTTTTTCTAACTGAAAGAGGAAACATTTTTAAAAATATATTCTTTGAACCTTTTGAAGATCGAGAGAATTTTACATAAAATTCTATCTAAACTTTTTGTCACACTTCTAAAAAGGGGAAAAATATTTTCTCCGAAAAAAAAGAAGGTAAAGATCCGATAAATGTGGTCGAGTTTTAGTGAATCCCTAATTTCCACAGAACGGGTAATAACCCTCTTGAGATATAGTGCCATGGCGAGGAAAGAAAATGTTTTACTCTAAAATCTCCTTTTTCGCCCAATATTGAATTTCAAATTAGTTTATAACTTTATCGGTGTGGGTAGGAGGGTTTGAAAGATTTTCACAACTTATGAATATAAAGTTGATTAGTTGGAAGTCATTCTTATATACCCTCTCGCACTTGTCCCTCAACAAAGCTTTAAGCCAAACCAGTTCAATTATTTGGCTGATAATAAAAAGAGAGAGAGAGAGAAAAAAAAAATACTAACATCGACGAGTATGTTTCGATCCTTCATTATTCAAATACACATACTTAGCTTTTTGCCTTTGCGGTATCAAGCGAAAAGGTTACATTTTTTCAATTTTTTTTATTCTTTGAAGCAACGACGACTGCAAGAGAGAAAGAATACTATCCGAAGTTTTGTTTATTTTGTGTAATAAAATTCAATAAATCAAGTAAAATATAACAACTGTGTTACATTCCTATCAAGTTCATAAGAATTTGTCGCAGTTTATAAATGATTCAAAATTGTATACTTGAACCTCCTCCATCACTTCAACAGGAACTTTAAGGTTTCACACATACCAAAAACATATAACTGACAGCCGGGTAAACGGTACCGTGCATAAGACATACGGCAGAGGATTGAATGCAATGGTGTCTTTCACACGTAACGGTGCCGTGAATACGGTAGCCGGCTACCATGTTGTCTACGGGCCCACGCCCGCATTAAAGGTTTATTTATTATTACCATTGCACAATTACCGTCTGCAGCTTCATGGCAGTTTCAAGTTAAATATAACTTATTTGTTTTAATTTCTATCATTATTGTTACAGTATATGCATTATACTATGCATTTTACAAAACTACTTATTTTTGTTCTCTCATTTTTCGTTACAATGGATAGACATTCGACATAGACTTGGTACAAGACAGAATTTTTTATCAAAATGTACAAGAGTTTAGGAGGATGTGAGACAATTTTATAGCTTGTTAAAGACGTCCACTTCTTTCGCTGTCCAAACCCACTTAAAATTCTTTTTAGTTAAACTATAAGGGGTGCACATTGACTCTGCAGGTGAGAAACAAACCTAAAATAATAATTTATAGCTCTTAAAAACTATTTTATTTTGATAGGGTTTCACGTTCTTTATTGCTAATATATTATGTTCTCGATTGGGTGAATACTATTTAAAACTAATAATATTTTAAACAATAATTTTTTAATATCGAAGTTTTTACAAACTATATATTTTACTATATACTGCTTGCGCTTATGTCACAATATTGGCCCGGCTTCAGATGACCAGTGTCGGACATGGTACAAGGGTCTAGTAAAAAGTGGAAGTGGTCACACGGAGACGGACACCGAAAACGCCGGATGTGGGAAGAAGACGGCTTAAGAGACCAGGGGTACACTGCTCTTGTTACACGAGCGGTGATTTAGACAGACGGCGCCGCACGCCACTCCTATAATATTTATCTTATATTTTATGATTAATGTCATTTATAACTATAAATAATGGGTGATAATTCAAATGATGTATGCAAAATCAACAATAATGATTATTAAAGGATGTTTAGTTGACTTTGGAAATAGATATTTCGAAGGGAAAATGATGAATTATCAGGAAGAATGTCGTCAAACGTACTGATGGGATTTGCCTTATAAAGATGATATTATTCAGTTGGATTTAGGAATTGTTGTCTGGTTTGTACATAGGTTGAGTATAATCATAGGCTAAGTCTAATCTGGTATGTCATAGCCTTACTCCTGTGGTAAAGTGATTTATGGTCTTCTATAGTCTGCCATTAGTCAGCTTTGCGAGCTCTCCCTCGTTCTACCCTTATCTTCCACCCGCATTCTTCTCCACTCTGTATAAAATAAATTTATCTTCCTTCTTTCACTCCTTTAACCTCTTGTGCCTTATTCCTATGATTTCTAGCAGCCGTATTGTTTTGCTCCTCTTGTCGTTAATCATATTAGTCGTAAACCGATTGAAGACGGACTATTTGTTCTTCTTAGACCTTAAAACGGTAAACTGCCACTAATTTCATAATGAAGGCACTGTGGCACTGTGTTACTTTTATTAAGTTTCATTAAAGTGCTTGTTAAAGAAACGAGAGGTGAGGAATGAAGAAATAGTATGGATGCTTGAACATTCAGGTCCACAATGCATCCGTAACCTTCGATGAAGTAGGAGGAAAAATAGAAAAATAAAAATCGGGTACAGGGTACCTCAAAACTTTTCCTCACTTCAGAGGCCACTAAAGTGGCCTCTCCTGCTGCTTCGCAGCAGGAGGAAGCAGCATTGGACGTGGTCAGTACTTGGATGGATGACCTTTCTAAACAAACTGATTTATTATCATTCTTCAATAAAAAAAAACCTTATTTTTAATACCTATATTTTATGTAAGGTTCTATTTCATCGGGTTTTTTTATATTTGTTCCTTAATTTTTTCCGTTTCCAACGATATGCAATTAGTCAAAAGACAAAAACCTATATGTAATTTCAGTATTATTAACCCTCAAAGTTTAAAAATTAAAAAATGTATAACTTCAAAATGGCGGCCGAAATCAAAATGAATTTTTCGATTTATTACGATTTTTTTTAATTTTTGCTGACTCGGCAAACTGGGTTCAAGATGGCGGAAAAAGTTGATTTTCCGGGCGGCACAACTACAGGTTAGGACTGATTTTTCTGCCAAGTTTAAACTCTCTAGGTTAAATACCTTGGGCGCTACGATGATAACACACATACACACATACATACGTCATGCTGAAATCTACCCAGGTGGTCTTAAAAACACCTAAAACTGATAATTCCGTTGGAATCTCGAAAAAAATTTTTTTGGTGAAAACAATACTTTTCCTACTATTAGTAGTGAGGAAAAGTAAAAAGGTGCAATGTCATTTATTCAAATGACTGCAATATTAAAGATCAATATGACAGTTATTTAACACAAAGACATTGATAGTCACAAAAAAGATAAATTTATATTATGTCTGTATGTATGACAAATTTATAAATAAATAAGTATGTATCTACATATTAATATTAGAAACAGAACATGCTTAAACAACATAAATACAACAGCCTTGGACGCAATACAACTTACATCATATGCCTGAAAATCAGCTTCCCTTCCAACATGACAATAATAAAATGTTCCATAGGAGTGATGGACAAGAAAAAGTGCATATATGTATATGTATATGTACATGTATATATATATATATATATATATATATATATATATATATATATATATATATATATATATATATATATATATATATATATATATATACATGTACATATACAATAACCCATAATATATATATATTATATATATATATATATATATATATATATATATATATATATATACATTTATAATTTCATTTCTAAATTTTGAAGTCGGTTAAAAATAAAGTGACAATCCACACAAGAGAAAACATCGAAATAATATGCACAATCATTTGACAATTACCCTGAATTTCCACTTCGTTAGAAAGTTACAGCTAACTTAGTAACTTAAACATCATCAACTAAAGACGAGTATACTCAAAAGTCTTAAAACTTGAGGTTGTTTTAACATATAAATAGAAGGCTTGACCATTAAACATATAACACGAAAAATAATAAATAATAACTTTTAAATAAGCAGCCATTATAAATAAATATTTTCAGGTGCATGCATTCTGATGACACTATTTATTATATACATAAAAAAAATATATAAATAATACAAATCAATTGCCGAATTTATTCTTTCATACTCCTTACTATTCATCAACGACCAAAGAAGTTGAAATAAGATTTTCTTTCGAAGATACTCATTATAATGTGAAAAGTCACCATTTAAGGGATTTAAAAACAAATTAGTCTTGATTGTATTGAACAGTTTTACTTTGGTCTTCATCATTATATTTCAATAAAATATTCGTAGGAACCTCTTGAATTGATATTTCTATGATTAATCACACCTGTTATTAAGTATTATTAAAGATCACCATTTTTTAACAGAATTTAAAAAAAAAAATTATGTAAGATGATCATTATGAAAAGGAACAAGAGTTTAGTTTAAATGAGAACCTTTTGGGAATTTTCATGTAAAAAAAAATATGTTCTATAAAATTACCTTTAGGTAGGGGGAAAGATGCAAATTTTTCTTCAACGGTCAGCTTCCCTCTAAAGTTAAATAAGAGAGCTTAATTAACTTTCTAAAAGAAGGGCAAGTAAATATATTTTTACTTAGCTTCGTTCAAATTGTGCTCACCCAAGTAAAAAAAGGATATATATATATATATATATATATATATATATATATATATATATATATATATATATATATATATATATATATATTATACGACTCTTTCCACAAGCCTAACTCATGGAGACGACACAACTATTTAATGCAGTCATCATGAGGGCAAGTGTAACATACATATCAATACAAGAAGTACCGGCCATGGCTACAGAGCAAGGTCAATTTCACAAACAGACATTTAAATAGACTGCCAATTGGTGTGGCACATTGCCTCCTCGCATCCAATTCACGTACTTCATTGATTTTATGCTTTTACAAGCCATTATTGTCTAATTGGTTTAATTGTTTTCCCCGTTTTTTTTTAATCAAGTTATGAGTTTTTACCCGAATTAAAGTATCAATTTAGCAAAAGTTAAAGAGCACAGACAGTTCTATCCCGCTATCTGCGGGTAACTTTCGATAAACTATAAAAGTTTCATTCAAATCGAATAAGTACTTTAAGAAGCTATAGGCGTAAATAAATGTATGTTTGTGCGCATGTGGAAGAGCAACAAATAGGCGCAGAAGGTTGAAACTTATATGGGACCAACAATGGGCTAATTATGACCTACTACCCAAATGTAATTAAAATTCGACGTGTAGTTTTTAAGATATGTTGGTTCGAAAAAATTGAACGACAGACCGACAGACAGACACGGAACCGAAAATGATCCCTGATGTCTGAAACGGATTTCTGTCTTGGAATTTTTGAAATCGGAGACCTAAAATGTTTTCATTCTTCAGAACGACCACATAGCTTCCGTTACCTTCGGTGAGCTCGGAAGCAAAAAACCCTTGACAGAAAAATATAAAGAACAGAACTAAAAAGGACATGCTAGTACCTCCCTCGGCCGGTAGGTTACACTGTCATGGGAGCCGAACTGGAGGAAACAAGGATTTAGTTCTTCCTTCTGCCCGCGCCTGTGGATGTCATTCACATCTTTATTTACTTTATGGCCCTTAGGCCCGTAGCAAAGAGCTAAATTTTATAATAATTAGATAAAAAGTAAAAATGAAGTAAACTAATTTAGATAAGTTGTTGTATTTATTCATTCAAATCGAAACAAACATTTATTTTTAGCTTAGCAACAACAAATAATTTTTGAGGAGCATCGTCAGAGCACTACATGATTATATAAGTGATACTATTGTGAGTCATTTCTTGATCTTTGTGTAAGTTACTCTTTTAGTTCCTTTTACATTTTACTTGTGAATAAAGGGAAAGTATTGTGATGGATTTACACGTTTTGAGGTCCCTGACCCCAAAAAGTGATTTTTAAAAAAAACGTCTCTTTGTCCTCTATCTGCCGTCTACCTGTCGTCTGTCTGCCATTTGTCTGTCGTCTGTGCTGGAGCCTGGAGCCTGAACTACTGGGCCGATTTTGACGAAATTTGGGATACATGTTCAGAAAAATCATACCCTGAGGCAAACTCGAGAAATACATTTTAGCTCCGAATTTGAGTGCGCGAATCGACACGCGTATCCGTCTGTATAGATAACAATATGTTTATTCATAATTGCTGGGATCTGTGACTGAGATTATATGAGAAAGTGGCAATATATGTAGCTCATTCAAGCTGATCTCCGTTCTTTCTTTAGGATCAGCTTTTAAATTTACAAAAACAAATAATACTTAGAATAATGACATACTTAAAGTGTAAAATATGGACTCCGGTATATCATATGTTGTTACACTATTCTGAAAGAACAATATTTATGATAGGTGCATTGTAAAATACCAGTTACACTAAGAAACATTTCTTGTCACATAGGACAAATTTGTTTTTTTTATTTATGTCGCCGAATTCATAGTGGTATAAAGTGAAGCTAGGAAACTGCAGGGAAATGTAATTCGGAAACTGGATTTATTTATTTTTTTAACGTCTGTTTTCTTGTGTAGTTTTATAGGAACTGCTGATGGGATCGATCAGTATTTTTATGATTATCTAAGATTGATGGGTCATGGAAAGGGAGGAAGGAAAAAGGCAAGTTTCTTCTACCATCCTCACCGTGGGCATAATACAAAATGGATTGGGCTGTAAATCAAGTTGGAACTGTCAATATCTGGGACTAGGGAGGAGTGTGGAGGTTAGTAGGGTGAGAGAGGAAGAGAGGAATAAACCAAACTGGTTGTGCCCTATTGGCTCCTTTTCCGCCACTTGTTATGTTCGGACCTTTCATTTAACAAAGTGGGGGAGGAGGTCCCATTTTAACCCCTCGGGGGAAAAACTCAACGGGTTCAATTTGCCGAAAAGGCTTCTTTTATATTTGTACTTCCATCTTGAGTACGAGGTACAATAAAGGATAACAAAATAAAGGAAAAACGAGAAAAAAAAAAAAAAAAAAAAAAAAAAAAAAAAAAAATCAATGTTTAAAGGGAGGGCAAGCCTGCAGTGGGATTCTGTTGTATATTCATAGGATTTCAAATGGAGAGAATTTGGCTCTTATTTAACTCTATGTTTTCTCCGAGTCTCTACGGTCCTGGGCACTTGTAAGCGGCCCGATAGCCTGACACGTTAACCCTTCCCTGTCAGCTGAATATGGAAATCCGGGGCCTTTATCAAAAAAGATCTGAACAAGCTACACCAGATACAGCTTAAATCGAATATAAAACTGGTCGAGTTCCGAGCTTTTTTAAAACAACACTACTTGGATCCCCAAGTAATCTTAGCAACGATTGCTAACACAGAGCTTTATGTTTAAATACAGAGCTGCAAATCTCAGTTAATACTTGCCCACATTTTTAATTTTTAAATGATTCAATAATAATTGAAGCGAGCGTAGCGAGCTTCCTACATTCAACGAAATATGCTCCGTGTCTGTCTGTCTGTCTGTCTGTCTGTCTGTCTGTCTGTCTGTCTGTCAGTAACGTTCACGCGTGTGACGATAACTTGAGTAACAGTTGACCGATTTAGTTGTAATTTGGTATACATGTTCCTCTTACTAATACTCAGGCTAAGTTCGTTGGACAGCGTGATCCGTCCAAGAGTTCGCGCGCAACGCTCGCGTAAACGAGAGTTACAAAAATTAAATTGGAATTTCAGGACGGGAAAAGATTCTATCATCATCTATTCGATGAGACGAACATTTTTTTCAAATAACATTTTTTACTAAAACCAACAGCGACACCGCTATGACTTAATAAAGATCGCTAAAACTATTAAAGCGGACCTAAACGTTTATAATAGAGAAAACAACCTTTTTACCGATATCTTACGTTCTAACGTAACGATTTTAATAAAACTTCATATACACCATCTAATGCACAATTGAAACAGGTATGCAAAATTTCAACTTGATACAAGCAAAATTCTTTGCGTAGTGACGAGATACATTTATAATAATTGTTTAAAAGCTACCGCGGGTGGTGAAGATTGTTATAGTCGTATAGTGTATTGTATAGGTTTGTTTAGAAAGTAAAGCTTTATACCGAGTACCCCCACTCTTCCCTACACTACCCTCTTCCACTTATCTTCAACTATGACATTCATCATGATTAATAAATTTCAATATTCAGTATTTCTTGCAATACGCTCGCTTCAATGATAGAGCCACGCGATGCCTAGTTATTTTTCTTATAATAGAAAGGTAGTTGCATTAAGAATTGAAAAAAACATAATAATACCGAATAAGGTATAAGGCGTCTTTTGGTGCAAGTTCTAATACTCAGTTAATTGCGTAAATAGGTTAGTTGTTTCTTACTTAAATACTAGAACTAGCTTTTCAGCTAAACTTAACTCTTTCAGCAAAGACAATGTTAGCAAATGTTAAGCTTAGAAGACTAAACTTAACATGAATACTTATAGCATCATTAGTTCAATGAATGTACAACAAATAAACAGGTCAAGTGTGTGCTGGTCAGCACACAGCGAGGGTCCGTAGGCAACACTGTATATATTGTTTAAATAATATCCTATTGATGGTGTTTTTTAAAATGCTAAAAAGCTTACTTTGACCTATCTTATGGGTCTGATATTCTCAAAACTCATAAACAAACTTCTTTACCCTTTCACACGGTGCCCCCCCAAAAAACATTTTTTAACCTTTAAGTTGTTTACCCTATTTTTTTGAAAAATATTTCTTAATTTAAATCAAATTATAATTATTATTTAATACGGGAAACAGACAGTGAAAATCCCGGCGCTGGAGTGTATTTTTCACTGTCTGTTTCCCGTATTAAATAATAATTATAATTTGATTTAAATTAAAATTTAAACTTCCCGTAGTATGAAACTACCAAAAACTTAAAATTGAAAATATTTCTTTTAAGTCGCTATATTTTTAAAATGTGTGGGTAGGTAAAAGACATATATGCCAAATTTCAAAGTGATCGGACGAAAGGTGTAGCCGTGAGTGCAGGCGACAGAAAGACGGACAGACACACGCAGGAAAATAAATATAAGGGTACTTGGTTTTGCCTACGGACCCTAAAAAGATTGTAACCGGAATATATTAAAATATGTGATGTTATTTCAGAACAATTTTATTGTTAGCCTTTGTGAGACAAATATATTTTCGTTTGACTACACCAGAAAATAAAGTTATACGCAGATGTGTTTTTAGTTGTGTTAGTACAAATACATTTTTAAAATCAATAATATAAATTCAATTCACATCAGGCTTAACTGAAAATTATATATATTCACTTATTTAATTAGCTATAAATAATAAATTGGAAAAATAAATTGATTTGGGCTTTTTATGTGGAGACAATAATGCGGGGAGAGGTAGTAAAGAAAGGGAACAGGTGTGCAGACGAATAATAAGATCCAGTAAAGGGAAGGAAGCAGGTGCGTAAATAAACACGTATAGGGTGTAAACAAGAGTGTGCTAGCTCTGGCAAATCCTAGGCAACTCATGTGTAAACCTTGCAGGCCTGAGATATATGTGTAGAACTCGGTTATCTACTGCATTTGGGTAAGACACCTGTATATTGTACCGAGTCGTAAGGAGCACCCCAAGCATCGCTATTATCTCAAGCTTTAGACCCTTGCTTACACGACGACCTTTTTTTACGCAGGAATAAACAACTTTCCAACCAAGCTCTTTCTTATTGCTTCGAATTTAATAATACACAACTTTTCCCATCTCTCCATGTAACTACATAAAAAGAAACTATTATAAAACAAAACTGCAACGAAAAAGAAAGATTGCTTTAACAAATTGGAACAAATAAATCATCAATTTATTTTTGACGGACTTGAACAAGAACATTAAATATCCATGTTTATATAAAAAAAAGCAGTAAAAAGTAATTTATTTGTTATATTATATAAAGTAATCAGATCACAGTCAAATAAAAATGTGTCATATTTATAAATCCAGCAATTTACCTAAGAAAAACCCTAGAAGTATTTTAATTTTTCTATATAAGTATTTCTTAATAATATTAAGTAATCTCTCCACATGAGAACATGTAGCCCTGAGCTGTGGAGAGAGAGTTTACACAGTTTACCAGTGTCTTTGGGCCATAGAGGTTCTGAGAGCTGGTACTATGTAATTACCTCTGATTAGACCTCTAGTAATTATTGCATGTTCTATTCTTTTTATGTTGTTTCCCTTCCTGAAGGTGGGTTATACATTTATATTGATACAATTGTGTAAGAGTAAATAGTGGCTTTGAATTCATCCGGCTTCGAATTCATCCGAGAGTACAGTAACTAATTAAATAACTCAATAATAACTTTAAACTTTTAAAATAAAAAACATTAAAATAGTATTAAATATATAATATCATATTTGTTCAATTTCCCTAAATCATTCCTCAGTAGAAACAATTTTTTAAAAAATATTTTGTATTCCAAGTAGATTTATTTTAGCATAGCTTCTTATAAAAATCGGTCCGAGAAGAGTCAAACAAACTTTCATATAAGAGTTCATTATTACTTAGCCCAGTGATTTCCATTTATTTGTTTTCGAGTTGCAAAAACAGAAATCTAACTTGGTGGGAAATCTATCTCTGCCCTCCCTCTGTCCACGTTTACAGCTATTTTCTTAGTAACTAGATTTTTCCCGGGAAAACGGCTTATATCTTTTATTATTATATAGATTTATTTAAATGGAGTTAATCTAAGAATTTTTTAATCAAAATCGTTGAAACCGTTTTCGAGAAGAGTTTTTGGTGGAATCGCTCCTAAATTTGGAGCTACAATTATTTTCTCGGGGTATGGTTTTTCTGAACATGTATACCAAATTTCGTCAAAATCGGACCAGTAGTTTAGACTTCACGCGTCTTCACAGCACAGACATTTTTTAAAAACTACTTTTTACATTTTATTTTAATCTCAAAATAAAATTTTCGCTCCATTACAATACTTTCTCTTTTATTTATATATTTTTTTTTCTTTATGTGAGAAAGTAAGAAGGTAATAATTTCTTAGTTCCTTTTCAACCAATAGTTTCTTTTACAAACTTTGTCATTAATAAATTAAGAAAATAGAAAAAATTTCAAGATAAAAAGAACTTTTTATATACTACGTTTTTTCATTTTCTATTGAATCGTATGTAATGTTGATAATATAATTGTTATTGTTATATAATATATTATAATGTTAGTGAACAAAAAAATAGTCCGAATTTATTTACTTCACATAAATTACAAACATCTAGAGAGCTGATCCTAAACCTATAAAAGGACAAATCTTTGTACAACGGATCTCCCCAACACCAAATCTAAACCGTGCCATCGATATATTTGAAATATTATAAATAATATAATCGATATATTTCCTGTTTTGCTGTCATTCAATGTTTATCTCTATTTATAAAAATCACAAATTTTAAACCCGTCAAAATGAAGATTGCGTAAATATGGGACATGGCAAAACAAATAAAATAACTTGCGGATTATTTCCGAACTAACTTTCCATGCAGCAAAATTTGCTAAAAACCAATTAAATTCTGCTGAAAGATGGCTAAAAGTATTAAAATAATGCATTGTCATCGTGTTCTGAGCTATCCTAAAAGTTTCAAATGTCTAGCTATTCGGGAAGTTAGTAAGAAATCGATTGCCAGATTTATACAGGACAAACAAACAAGAAATCAAGCTAATACAAACGTAGTAAAAAATTGAAAACGAGGGTATTAAATACATATGTTATAGTATCTTTAGTTATAAAAATTTTCATTTATATTTTGCTTTAGAGCTTATCGAAGTTAACGGAAGAATTGAGATCGTTCTGAAGAACTGATTTTTTGTCTCAGAATTAAAAAATTCGAAGACAGAAATCGTTTTCTGACATCAGGGAACATTTTTAGTCTAGTCTCTGTCAGTCCTACATTTTTGTTGACAAAGTTACCTTGTTATGTCCTCTCAACATATTTATAAATGTTGTCGAATAATAATAAAGGCTCATTAAGTCTGTCAATACTTTGGAACAAACAATTGTTCTTGTCAGTCTTTACGTATTAAAGCAGATTGAGTGTTGTAAGAGTTTTATCTCGTTACTGGCCATATGTTAAGAATGAAATATGTATATTATAAAGGACTAGTGCAGAGGGGGAGAAACATTTGCTGTCCATTCTGAGTGGATAATTGAACCTCCCTTGTTTGTTTCTTAAACTTAGTGACACAATTCACTAACATGACAGGGGTCCGTGAAAAAGCACGTGTCAAACCCCTAACTTCGTTTTTTATTTTTGGTAAAGAGGTCAAAAAAATGAAGGATGTATGTGCTCACAGAATCTGGGGTCCAAAGATTAATCTAATAAAGCAAAAATCTGTCTAACACCATTCAGACAAAACATGGTCATATCCATGATATTTTACATTTATAGTCCTACCCGATATCATACACACAAACACCTCCCTCTCACTCTCTCTCTCTCTCTCTCTCCCTCTCCCTCTCTCAATAAAATATGTACACGTACAACACATTTATATATATATATATATATATATATATATATATATATATATATATATATATATATATATATATATATATATATATATATATGTGTGTGTGTGTGTGTATAATATATACATATATGTATATACTCCTGCAGCTCAACTCCAGGAGTAGGTAAGGTGGGAATTAAAGACTACAATTTCATTAACTGACGTTTCGACAAATGTTGACAAATCACGCAATACGAGGATACTAGATTTTATATGACACTACAATATAACATAATGATTTGGGAAAGAAAATGTTTGAGTTTGTGAGGAACAGATTATAGAGAGGAATGGCAGACAAACAACATTATACATAAACTGGATAAATTGTAGAACTTACTCGGACAGGGCTAAACCTATGATTTCACAAATTTTTACACGTACGTGGCTTATATTTTTACATAAATGTTTTAAATAATATAATAAATAAAATACTCCTATTTTTTTTCTAGTGTTTTTAGTAGTTTTTTGTCTTTTAATCCTTCTTTTTTTCAAAACTGGTTTTGAGGGCTAATTTTTGTCTTTATTTCGTTTATTTTTGGTTTTGATTAGGACCTTTTTCTTCGTATGCAAGTAAAATCTACCATTTTTATACACCTAATATAGGGGGCAAAATATTTGAGGTAAAAACATTTTTGAAGTAAAATATTCTGATTTTCTGCCATAGATTCCAGATCTTTTATCAAAAATGAACTATCAAATATGGATTATTCAAGTTGGGTGGCCTGGAGCTAAAAGGGTGGTTGCCCTTAGTACGTGAGTGGGTAAATGCACCCTCCCTTTACATGTTATAGTTCCTCCAAGTTCCATTAATTAATCTCAAAACGTTTAGATTTTACAACAATGCAAGTTTTATTTTTTTACTCTTTACGAGAGGGTTATTTTTCTATCTGTGCCCCTATAATGGCGATATTCTGGAGATAGAAAAAAAAGTTCCAAACAAATTTTATTTTTTTTAACCATAAAATTCAAATCTTCTATAAAAAAGGTACACTCCAATTAGATATTTTGAAGTTGGGTGACCTTGGGGCAAAAAGTGTGGTTGCCTCTTGTGCATGATAGCATGAAAACAAACTTCCCTTACATGGTAAATATCCTCAACTTTACATTAATTTATCTCACACCGTTCAAATTTTAAGAAGGGGGATTTTGGACTACCATTATATATATATATATATATATATATATAAATATATATATATATATATATATATATATATATATATATATATATATATATATATATATATATATATATATATATATATATATATATATAATTTGTGAGAGACACCAAGGGATGTGCCACGCAAGCGTGACCCATAGGAACTGTTCCAACATCAGACATTGCGTCATTAAGATGTTGGCTCGGCATTACGCCATGTCCTGCATCGTTTCGTCGCGTCCGACTCATCAGGGGCCCAACGATGCCCACCGTAATGCCGAGCCAACATCTTAATGACGCAATGTCTGATGTTGGAACAGTTCACGCTTGCGGGGCACATACCTTGGTGTCTCTCCCAAATTGTGTAGCCTATTGCAGTGTACAAAAACACGGTATTACATTGCTGATACATATATATACACTGAGAGAAAAAACATGTAAAAAAAGCAGGATTTTTAAAGATTATACGCGTACTTTCCTGCGATATCAGCCTCAGGATGACGGTCGTTCTTTTTTCCATTTTAGAGAATGGCTTTTTCATTCATACATTTTTCCAACCTAAGCTCAGGGGAAGAAGCAATGCCGTACTGTCTTTATGCAATTAAAGCTTATGCTGGATTTACTTTAGGCCATATCCTTCCCCTGTTCTTTTGCTAGGAGTCTCGCACTGCTTCTTGCCAATCCTATTAGGATATATTCCCATTCCGTCACGGCTTATTTACAATACCCCCTATTTTTTTTACTAGTAGACTCACTGCTTCTTGCCAGTCCCATTAGGATATATCCCCATGCCGTCACGGATTTGTACAGTACCCTCTTGTATATTTGATAGTATCCTCACTGCTTCTTGCCAGTCCCATTAGGATATATTCCCATGCCATCCCGGCTTTTTTTACAGTACCCTACTGATTATTTGCATGTAGACTCATTGCTTCTTGCCAGTCCCATTAGGATATATTCCCATGCCATCCCGGCTTTTTTTACAGTACCCTCCTGTTTATTTAATAGTAGCCTCACTGCTTCTTGCCAGTCCCATTAGGAAATATTCCCATGCCGTCCCGGCTTTTTTACAGTAACCCCCTGTTTTATTGCAACTAGTCTCACTGCTTCTTGCCAGTCCCATTAGGATATATTCCCATGCCATCCCGGCTTTTTTTACACTACCCTCCTGTTTATTTGATAGTAGCCTCACTGCTTCTTGCCAGTCCCATTAGGGTATATTCCCACGCCGTCACGGCTTATTCCCAGGTACTCCTTCCTTGGTTTTGCCAATGCTATACTGGCTAAATGTATGAACATCTAAATCAGTAATTTAGATTGGTGTAAGACAGGTTGTCTTTCACCAATCTGAAGTGGCGTAAGTAACATTAGAATGTATACATCTAGCCAATGTGCATAGCTAGATTATGATTAGGTAATGAACAATGCAAGCAAAAAAAAATAATACATTAAATATTTTCTATATTAAATCATTTGTGTACAAAAAACTTACTGCTAAGTACAAATTATATTTATTGTTTTGTTATACATGATATGGTTCTGTATCAAAAACTATTAACAAATTAAGGCCTAATGTATTAAAAAACAGATTTTAAAATTAATATTACATTAACCTTGTTTTGTTTTATGATATGTAGTCCAGTCAAATGGTGCACAAAAAGGGCTCGAAGTGGAAAGTTCTGGTGTAATTGTTTTTAGTGGTTTATGTTATGTTATTTTGTGGTGCTCAACACGAATCTGAAGTTGTCCAACAAAATTTCCCCCGGCAAATATGAGAAATCATCAAAAAAGAATATGTATTAGTGGTTATATCTTGCAAAGCAATCTATTGACACAAAAAGTGGTCCAGTAGTAAAATAAAAAAGAGAAAATAACTTTCAATTTATGTCTTCAACATTTTTTTGTACGTCATATGGTTTTCACGCAAATGGGAGTTGAAATATCGGTAATTTTTTAAAAAAGACCAGTCATCCACCATGACTTAATGAGCGAATTTTCAAAAAAATCGACGTATTATTGGCTTATGATTATATACGAAAATTTTGTTTTAAAATTTGGATAGGTGAAAAAAAAATTGGTACACAGGGGTATGGGGTACAAAAGTCAAAATAGTATATATCCTTCAAGATGCATGTCGTTGGAAAGCTCTTTAAGAGTACAGTAATTGTTGTTACGTACACTTTTGTCATATTTTCATATAAGGGGGGGGGGATAAAGTGGAAAAAACATGTTTTTATGCTATTTTTATGTTTTATTTGTTTTACCTCCCTCTTATATGAAGGTATGACAAAAGTGTACAAAACAACAATTACTGTACTCTTAAAGAGCTTTCCAACGGCATGCATCTTGAAGGGTATATACTATTTTGACTTTTGTACCCCGTACCCAATATACAATTTTTTTTTTCACCTATCCAAATTCTAAATCAAAATTTTCGTATATTATCATAAGCCAATAATACATAGATTTCATTAAAGTCATGGTGCATGGCTGGACTTTTTTAAAAAATTCCCGATATTTCAACTCCTATTTGCGTGAAAACCATATGACGAACAAAAAAATGTTAAAGACATAAATTGAAGGTTATTTTCTCTTTTTTATTTTACTACTGAACCACTTTTTGCGTGAATAGATTGCTTTGCAAGTTATAAGCTGAAAACCACAAATAAATATTATTTTTTGATGATTTCTCATATTTACCGGGGGAAATTTTGTTGGACAAATTCAGATTCGTGTTCAGCACCCCAAGAAACATCAAATAAACCACTAAAATCAATTACACCAGAACTTTCCTCTTCAAACTACCATTTGACTGGACTAATGGTTCTTAAACAAAAACTATTAAAAAATTAAAGCATAAAGTATAAAATAAAAAATGAATATAGTCTATATTTACATTACTTGTAATAATACAATTTATTGTTTTGTTTTATGATATTGTTCATTGTCGAAAACTATTTACAAATTAAGGCCTAATGAATGAAAAAAAATAATATTTTAAAATTAATATTGTCTATATTAAACTTTTTTTATAAATAAAACTTCTTGTTAAGTACAAATTACTACTAACAATGTTTTGTTTTATGATATGGTTCTTTAACAAAAACTATTAAAAAATTAAAGCATAAAGTATAAAATAAATAAAAAATTAATATAGTCTATATTTACATTAATTGTAATAATAAAATTTATTGTTTTGTTTTATGATATGGTTCATTATCAAAAACTATTAGCAAATTAAGGCCTAATGAATGAAAAAAAAAAAAAAAAAAAAAAAAAAATGACATTATTTTAAAATTAATATTGTCTATATTAAAAAAATTTTTGTACATAAAACTTCTTGCTAAGTACAAATTACATCAAACATTGTTTTGTTTAATGATATGGTTCTTTATCAAAACTATGAAAAAATTAAAGCATAAAGTATAAAATAAAAAAAAAATAAAAAATTAATATAGTCTATATTTACATTAATTGTAATAATAAAATTTATTGTTTTGTTTTATGATATGGTTCATTATCAAAAACTTTTAACTAATTAAGGCCTAATAAATGAAAAAAACAAAAATTAATATTGTCTATATTAAAAATTTTTGTGTACTTAAAACTTACACTTTTCTCCGGGATATGAGTTTGTAAATTTGAATAAATGTCATTATTATTATTGTCATTTAAAGTAGAGTCTGATGCAACAAAATTACTGGTGTAACTTTCGTTTAAAGCCTCTAATGCCCGGAACCCGAAATCATCCCTGTCATCATTAACCGGCTCAGTAGGAGTTGCTGATGTCGTCGCACCCTGCAACATTATTGAAATCAAGTATTAACAAATTATAATAAGCAAACAATAAACAATCGAGGGAAAGCTAAGTAGGGAAGAAATATATTTAGATATCAATAAATAATGTACAAGCAATAACATAACAATAAAAAATAATCAAAGAATTTAAATATACCAAAATTATAACATATTAAACATTATTAATTACAACATATTAAAAAATAACACATTTTTGTTCTATTCTTTTGATTTTTTAAGTTTATGTACTTAGTAAGTTGTAAAAATTCTTTGTTACAATTTCGGTATATTTATATTACAAATTAACTCCATGTCGGATTTAAACTTAAATCCAGCTATTAATAATCTTTAATGAACTAATACTTTTAGCTAAAAGTGAAAAATTGCCTCTGTTTTAACGATTCTTTTCCTTTTTCCTATTATGGGTAAAAAAAAAAAAATTCACTTTGTAACTTCGTACTGACAAAACATTATTTAGTGGTTTATATTTTTGTTACTATTCCGATGATAAACAAAACAGCGTTAATTGTAGAATACGAATATGGAATAAGAAAAAAACAAAAAAACATTTACTTACAGGAAGGAAATCTATTTTCAATAGCGTGGTCTTGGTCGAGTTTCCACGGTTCCCAGTTTTTCATAAATGTCAACCTTGGCCCAACTTTCGGAATTAAGCACGCTAGCAAATCTGGAGTTAAAGACTTGAGAGTGTGGAAGTTCACTTCGTTATCTGCACTTAAAAAAAAAAAAAAAGATACTGAATACATTTAACTAGTGAAATAATGGGCTGGGAGGCACTAGGAGCTATGTATTAAACTTATTACAAATTCACAACAAGGTGAATCCTTGTTCGGGTAAAAAATAATAATAATTTACATTAGTTTCCTTCTAGGCCAGTGGTTCTTAACCGGGGGGGGGGGGGGGCCGCGGCCCCCCAGGGGTTCTTGGAAGGTATTTAGGTACAATATGTATTATATTAGGAGATTTTATGGGGGCCGTGGTTACCAAAAGGTTAAGAACCACTGTTCTAGGCAACGTATGTATACTACTACTAGAAATGTATACTACTTTAAGACTAACTATACGTAATATTTACGTGGTGACTTAATGAAAAATAATTGTCAATCCTCACTAACGCATCGGGTAAAACTGAATTGAGTCTGTAATCGGGAAGGTATAGACGAAGCACTGCTAGAGGGTGGAGATTGTGTGGTTTACAGTTTTTCTGTGATTCACATTTAACTAAAACTGTACGTAATTTATACGTACATTTAGCTTTCTAAGGTTATGAGTAGAATTATTTCTATTATACTCCCTCTCTCCAAGAAGTCTCCTCGCGTGTATGCATGTAAATGTACCTTATACGGTACTTCCTTACATTGCAAATCTTAAATTTAAATTAAAATTAGGTATTTATTTAATTTGTCTAAATATTAAATTATTTTCATAACCGTTGATTTATTTTATAATTAAATTTAACTTAATTAACATGTTACATAAGAGGCTTCTTGAAGTTAATAAAGATAGAATAAATTATTAAATGAACAAGCAGAAAATAAAAGTTGTACTTACCAATAAATACTTGGACGTATTCTTGAAGGCCCCATGAAATTAATAACCTAGAGACGTATGCATCTCCACAACTTGCATCGCTACTCGATGTCATGTTGTACATTTTTAACACTCACTTTTTCAATATATAACGATAGTATTATGAACAACTCAATTTGAAAAAAATATAAAAAAAAGACTGAAAAACTTTCATAGATAATTATAGAAGAGAGAGATGTACACTTCGCCACAGCTACACCGGTATTGTTGTAAGATTAAGATGGCGAGGGCAAGGGTACTGTGTAGAGGGTACTGAGAGGTGAGGGAAAAAAGCTTGGAAACCTCCCCACCCTCGAAAAAAAGGCTAGTACAAACTGTTCTAACCCCCTTCTCTCGCGTGATTGTACCCTTCGACTCCTGCTTCAAAAACGTGATTATGTTTTTTCCTTGTATTCAGGTACAAAACCGCGATGAAATACAAAACAGACATGACACTTGTTAGGGTTGTACTTTTCACAATAGACCTGCTATTTTAACAGAAACAACTTTCTTCTTAACACTAAATACTTTTTATACAAGAATTTTACCTGGTACCCGGGCTTCTTTTCAGACATCACAACTTCTTTACACAACTTAACCGGATATATTACAAATAATGCAAGGAAATACTGGCATCAATGCGTCCCCAAGCTACACGAGGAATCTACGTTTTGCTGTGTGTGGGCACTTAAAAAGCGAAATACACTAATTTTCAAGGGCCCCTTCTGAACTTAAAACGAAATTTAAAAATAAAAAGACGGAGGTTTCTTGTAAATTTAATTCTGCACAAGTTAATCCCAATTTGTACACTCTACGACGATTATTGACGGCACAATGTAGGAAATAAAATTTTAAGATCTTAATATATTTTCACCACATTGAGCCTTACTTATTAGCCATGTGAAGAAAAAATTGGTTTCAAACTGTACAGAATTAAATGTGTAAGAGACCTGAAGTGTTAGATTTTTGTCATTTTGCATAGAACCAATTATTTTTACATGTTAGTTGCTTCTTAACCGTTATTATTGGAACGAAGTTCCTTATGGCACGTTCTGGAGCCCGGGAGTGAATCCAAAAAAAACGACCAAAATCACCGTCACATAAATAACCGTCACAAAATCACCGTCACGCAAAAACCGTCACGAAATCTACCGATGACGATAAATTGAGTAAAAGATCACTGAGTTAGTTGAAATTTGGTACAAATGTTCATTTTACCAATGCCCAGGCTGAGTTCGTTGAAAAATGTTATCCGCCCAAGCGTTCACGCGCCACGCTCGCGTGAACGTAAGCTTCAAAAAGACGGGAAAAAATGTTATTATGGAAGCCTGTTACTTGACTTGTTTATTTTGTTATATGTCAAAATGTCACTTGTTTTTGTAAACATCGAAAATATAATCACGGTCTTATTAAAAGTAAAATTGATCTGTGCTCACGCTTATTTCAATATATTAGGTATATTATTATAATACTGCGTATTTAATGCAAGAAAAAATTCTAACTTCATCTATTTAATAAAATATTTTAACTTCATCTAGACCAAAACCTTTTTTAATTTTTTTTTTTTAGTGAAACGAACACCGACACTATTATGAAGTGATATAGATCGCTAAATTTATTAAAGTGGACCCAAACGTTTAAAGCAAAGAAAACAACGTTCTTACCGATATCTAACGTTCTAACGTATAACGATTTTTATAAAACTTTTTACACATTGTCTAAAGTACAGTTGAAACAGGCATGAAACATTTCAACCGGATTCAAGCAGAAGCTTTAGAGTAGGGAAGAGATATATTTAATAATATTTTAAATTAATAGGCCGGGTAGGTAGAAAACAGTCGTATTTCAATCCAACATTCCTTTAACAAACATACTCCTTAACTATAAACTCATCATGATCAACTTTTTTCTTATATTCAATATATATTTATAGTAAGACGCTTGCTTTAATTATACAAATAATGATTTTCTTTTAATTTTACCTTAACTCTGCTAGGTACAAACAGTTCGTTACTTTTAATTTTGTCTCTTTTCTAACTCCGCCATGTATAAGTAGTTAGCAATGTGTACGTACTTAGCAGTGTTATTTTATAATTTATATTTAATGAAAAATGTAAGGAACTTCGTTCCTACCGGGTGTCCCGCGACACCACACGTATTTGTTTCATATGGTGAAGAATCAAGTTTGCAAGTGACAAAAACTTTTATATCTTTCATATACTTTCTTTAAATCCAATCACATTTCCACTTTTTAAATGTACAGATTAGAAAGAAAGTATTCCCAGTGGACTTAAATATGCTATCACTTGAATTCTTGAGAAGAAGAACTTGGTATCATTTCCATACTTAATTTGTAAGTACAAACTTTATGAGTTTGTTTGTTTGTCAAGCCCTTCTTTTTGTTAAGTCGAAGGAATTGAAGAAATAAGATCCTAAAATCACAATGTAGAGCACATTTTTCCTTAAAACGTAAAAGAGTGTCCCTTTTATCGTTTCATTTTAATTTGATGTTTGTTATTATTATTATTGTTACTTTGTTCTTGATTCAATTGTATTTTGTTTGAAATTTTACCAGGTTCTAGAGGCGTTTCCAATAACTTTTGTTAATAGAAACGCCACAAAAAATACGCCTTACAAATTTAAAATTACAGTAAAAATATCATAACAAATCTATCTTTATATGTGTACTAAATTATGACACGTTATAGGAACAATATTCCTATAAGTTACTGTGGTTATATAAGACAAATATGGTAATTCACATTATACAAATAATCAGATTTACTATAGCGACCGTTGCTTATTAGGAAACGCTCATTCTAAGGAAAAGAAAATAATTATAAAAATAGTCTGCCAATTAGTGTGGCAGCTTCGTCGCATTCTACAACGTACTTAAATAATGTTTTATGCTTTTACAACCTTAAATTAAACTAGGCATCGCGTGGCTCTATCATTGAAGCGAGCGTATAGTGATAAATATGTATTGAATATTGAAAAAATAGATAATCATGAATCATGATGAGTTGATAGATAATGGGTATAGTAGTAGTACAGCGGCTAGTAGTAAGGGAACCACCCTACATTCTTACTATTCCTCTAACCACACTCCTTTTCAATTATTATAAAATGTATCTCTTTGCTACAAAAAAACTACTGCATGTATAAAATTGAAATTTTGCATGCCTGTTCCAATTGTGCATTAGATGGTGTATATGAAGTTTTATTAAAATCGTTACGTTAGAACGTAAGATATCGGTAAAAAGGTTGTTTTATCTATTTTAAACGTTTAGGTCCGCTTTAATAGTTTTAGCGATCTTTATTAATTCATAGCGGTGTCGCTGTTGGTTTTACTAAAAAATGTTATTTCAAAAAAATGTTCGTCTCATCGAATAAGTGATGATAGAATTTTTTCCCGTCCTGAAATTCCAATTTTAAATTTGAAGCTCACGTTTACGCGAGCATTGCGCACGAACTCTTGGACGGATCACGCTGTCCAACGAACTTAGCCTGAGTATTAGTAAAAGGAACATGTATACCAAATTTCAACTAAATCGGTCAACTTTTACTCAAGTTATCGTCGGACACGTAAACGTTACTCACAGACAGACAGACAGACAGACAGACAAGATGCATATTTCGTTGAATGTAAGAAGCTCGCTTACGCTCGCTTCAATTAAAACCTTTGTTATAAATCTGGGGCTATCTGCGGGCCACTTCCGACTAACCACCCAAATATCATTCAAATCAGAAGAGTAGTTTTGAAGATATAGGTGTAAATAAATTTATATGTTTGTGCGTATGTGGACGAGAAACAAATGAGAGCTGGAGGTTGAAACCTATATTGGACCAGGACCCACAATGGACCAGTTATGACTTACTATCCAAATTTCATTTTAATCGGACGAGTAGTTTTTAAGATATGGCAGTTCGCAATAATTGAGTGACAGACACGGAACTACAAATGTTCCCTGATGTCAGAAACAGATTTGTGTCATGGAATTATTTAAATCGGAGATATAACAATAATTATTCGTTCTTCAGAACAATCTCATATAGCTTCCGTTACCTTCGGCAAGCTTGGAAGCAATAAATTGTTTACATTTTTGTAACATTTATATATTGTAATTATGTTACAATAAAAAATGATTATTATTAAAATCAATTTGTGAAAAAGTTATTTTTAGGAAAATAACTAACTTTCAATTAATGTCTAATTTCACTGTCATTATTTTTACTGCAATAAGTTAGTCTAAAACTTATATCAATACAAGCTTTCTAATGCTATTTCTGTTTCTAAAAAGAGGCCTCAGATTCAAATCCATCAGGACTTTACTTTTAATATGCTTTTATAAACAGCCAGCCCTATTTATGCTATAAAACAGAACTTATAACGGGGCCCTTACACTCTTAAACATGTTTGTCAATCCTTTAAATTCGCTAAAACCGAAACATAAAGATATCAAAAATCCTCCGATTTTTAGCACACTAACACCCCCCCCCCCCCCAAAAAAAAACAAAAAAAAAACATGTTGTTGGTCTCTATAACTGCGTACGTTTTACCTTATTATTCTTACTTTTCCTCAACTATGGTGGGAAAAGTATTATTTTAAATAAAGTGTTGCTTAAATTAAAGTATTATTTTAAATTATAAGTGTGTGCAAAAAAGGCATCCTATACTTATGTCAGTAAAAGGTAATAAATTCAATGCAGTATTACAGATTGCTTGGTTCTCATGGTGTCTCAGGTGTAAGCAGTGTAAACTACGTTACTAAAAGTGAAAGTTAATACGTCTCAAGTTAATATCTAAAACCCTCTTTAACTATTTTAAGAGATATTTTTGGAATTATTTTTACATTTCTTTGAAATAAAAAATAATATAATCCTTCTTTTCTGTAGTGTATTTATAAAAAAAAGGGAAAAGAAATTTAGAATTATTCCCCTAGTGCCCTAGATTAAACTTTTACTACTAAAGCAAGGATTAAGTCAAGGGTTTGTCTCCCCTGGGTACAGTAGATTTGGTTTTACCCTTACAGGTAAAACGTTGATTTCTTCACTCATGAAGATCTTTGAAAAACACATCAGGTCTAAAGTAATAAGTATACCATTATGAATTACTTAAAAAATATTTAACGGAAATTTACAATAATAATTATTATGAAACCTTACAAAAAAAAATAAAAATAATAATAATAATGAGTCCTGTAAAGGGAGAAAATTGGTTATTGATTGTAGGTGTCTTACATGGAGAAAACCCAAAATGGTTGAAATTTGAAATAATGGATAATAAGATTGAGAAAAATTTTGAAGTTAACACACTGGCTGAGCTTACAAAATTACAGGAGGGAGAAGGATTATTCAGTTTCTAAACATGAAATATTTCCCTACCAGATACGAGCAATCTTGAAAAGCCTGAAAGAAATAGAAAAAGAAGTGACGGGATGAGTTTTTTACATTACATCCGGCGTCCTAAGCTTTCCCGTGATTTGCCAGGGCAATATTTCATGCTACATCACTGAATAATACTTCTCCCTTCTGGTAAATTTGCAAATCAATACCTTACGGGCTAATTAATATTCAAGAACTGCAATTTTACAAACTCGTATTGCTCTTACCACGGACATACTGATTTTTCACTATTTCTAGTCAACCTGGCTTTACCAAATTGCAGGGAAACTTGCTGTTTGTACTACCATACCAGACTTGTGCTTATAAGTACCGACATATTTCTTATAAGTACCACCAGAGTTCATGTCTCCAGGCTTTTTAGGAAAGCAATTCTCCAAATTGAAATTAAACCGGCCGGAAGGTTGAAATATTACCAATCTCATGCTATTTTTTTAAAAAATCCTTGATTTATGAACTAATTCGAGGCTTTTTGAAAATGCCATTCCATTACGTGCTCTCTCCAAAAAAAAATTTCTCTCAGTGTATATATATAGGTTGTGGTTTTTTGGTTTTAGTCGCCTAAAACCAAAAAAAAAATAAAAATAACATTAATGATAGTAATATAATATATGAATGAATTATATAATATATAATAATAATAATAAACCATTTATTATGACATCATATACAATTTTAACTACATAAATTGATATAAAATATACAATTCATTACATACATACATAATTAATAATAATATATATCTATTATATTTATACATATACACACATTCATACACACGCACACATATACAGATACATACACACACACACACACGCATATATATATATATTTGTTTTTGTCATAAATCGGCTATAAGCCGTGATTCATTCATATGAATGAATTAAAAAGCCTATTTACTAATAAAACTTTTAAAGAAAGAAATGTATAAAAGTTCTAAGGCTACACTTGACAACTAATTTAAATGAGCATATTGCGCTCTCTTGTTTGCATAAAAAGAAGTGCTAGGTTTTATGTGTTATTTAAGTAGCAGAATAATTTTAAACCTCTTTTCATATTTGCAGAGAAAGAAGAGGCACGAAACTTTATGAGGAGAATATGTTATAAAAGGGTGTACATCCTAACCTTGGCTATGCCATACAATAAAGACGAGGGAGGAGCAAGAAGGATATGCATACATATTTATAGATATATAGTCTAACCCTAGGGTTTATATACTAGATTTTTTAATATAAAAGGTGAATGTATGTTTATGAAAAAAACGCGGGTGCCTTTGTAGTGCCCTAGGGAAGGTTAGTATAGGGGCATTTTCCATTATGAAGAGGCAGAGAACTCCAACGCGTAATAAAGAGCCTTTACCTTGAGGCTACAACGCAAGCTTTCTCACCTATACAAGCTCTTAACTTACACAAGGTGGACTATGCATGAATAATTACTGTCTTCTCGATAATGTTACCGGCCCTTACACCCATCATCTCTTTCACACAAAAATTTATATGGTTTACTAGAGCGAAAAAAGTGTATATAAAATATAGCACATATAAATTTGTTAAGAAAATCGATAGTCCACATAAGGAAAAATACAAATAAGTCATATTTAGTCATACAGGGCAGGATCTTAGTAATTGAAAGAAAACCATTTATTCATTGATACTTTTAGACAAAAACAATCATAATATTAAAACTCGTTTTCATTGAATAGTAAATGAAATTTAAATTATGAAAATTTTCTTATTGAGGAAACATATAGTATATATTGAAAACAATACAAATATAAATAATACTGTAAGTAATAAACAAAACAAACAACAAGGAGTAATAACATAAACAACCAATATAAATATAAATAACAATAGGATAAACTTAAAACTTTGAAATCAATAACTCCAATATTTCTAGTCATTATTCAAATAAAAACTATAATTCAGGTAGAACAATCAATAATAGGATTAAATGGTGATAATAATAATAATAATAATAAATACAATCATATCCCACCAACATTACAATATCTACCTACCTTACCTTGGTTCCTTCCGTAATCCTTCTATCCACACAGTCCTAGCCCAAATGGTGGTTTGACCCCCACCTTGCACTGTTAGTTTGGCATAAAAGTTGGTAAAATAATTAGCTCAATAACATGTCAAAACTCGTTTGTGTATTTAATATAAAATTGTGGTGACAATATTGTATTGTTAATTTATACCAACCTCTCTAGTCATTATTATGAAGTGGTACCACAAAATCTAAGTAAAAAAAAAACAATTATTTTATAACCTAACAATTATAAAGCTAATTTTAATACTTGAAAAGAGAAAATAGGATGAATTTTTTTTCGTTTGTTTAAACTACAGCAAGTTAACATGTAGTAGAAATAAGAGAAGGAATTCTAAATTTAATCTAATATCTCTAAGCATTACCATATGATTAAATCCATATAAAGGCAAGAGGGTAAGGGAAGATTTGCCCGGAGAGTTTTTACTCCATTCTCTACATCATTTGAATGCCTTCTTGCAAACATTCCCGAACAAACATAACTTTGTATTCTCTGACTTTTCATAGGTCTAAGCTGAAGGCCTACATCAACACAAAATTGGTAACATGAAAGAAGATTCCTCAGGCAAAACCAGATGGAAACGTGCAAGAATATTTATTCAGAATCCTCTTGGAGATTTCACCGAATTTCCCTAGATGTAACAATTTATCAGAAGTATATATTTGACAGAAATATAAATAAGTGTTATGCGGAGTGTATGCAGTGACGCACGCCTATTGTTTGCATGCTTTAGTAAAATATTGTATATTATAAATAAAAATACCAATATGATAAGATAACACACATGAAATTTATATTATAAACATAATATATGTATGATATATATGTAATATATTATACACCTGTAAGTATATATATATATATACAGAAACAAACAAATAATAAACAGAAACAAACAAAACTCAGGTTTCGGTCACAAAAATCGTCACTACAGTGACGATTTTTCCGAAACCTGAGTTTTGTTTGTTTCTATATATATATATATATATATATATATATATATATATATATATATATATATATATATATATATATATATATATATATATATATATATATATATATATATATATATATATATATATATATATATATATATATATATATATATATATACAAAATTTGTGTTAGTGAGAGACACCAAGGGATGTGCCACCCAAGCGTGACACATAGGAACTGTTCCAACATTAGACAATACGTCACAAAGCAGTTGGCTCGGCATTACGCCATGTCCTGCATCGTTTCGTCGCGTCCGACTCATCAGGGGCCCGACGATGCCCACCCCTTGGTGTCTCCCTGGTTGCGTGGCACATCCCTTGGTATCTCTCACTAACACAAATTTTGTACCTTATTGCAGTGTCCAAAACACGGTATTACATTGCTGATTAGTTTTGCCAGCCAAGCAAGAATGGCGGTGTGAGAGCACGCTCGTCTCTGGTAAAGCCCTTACATCTGATCTTCTTGATTTAGTATAGGTCCAGAGTTGGGTGGGCATCGCCGGGCCCCTGATGAGTCGGACGCGACGAAACGATGCAGGACATGGCGTAATGCCGAGCCAACAGCTTTGTGACGTATTGACTAATGTTGGAACAGTTCCTATGTGTCACGCTTGCGTGGCACATCCCTTGGTATCTCTCACTAACACAAATTTTGTACCTTATTGCAGTGTCCAAAACACGGTATTACATTGCTGATTAGATTTGCCAGTCAAGCAAGAATGGCGATGTGAGAGTACGCTCGTCTCTGGTAAAGCCCTTACATCTAATCTTCTTGATTTAGTATAGGTCCAGAGTTGGGTGGGCATCGTCGGGCCCCTGATGAGTCGGACGCGACGAAACGATGCAGGACATGGCGTAATGCCGAGCCAACAGCTTTGTGACGTATTGTCTAATGTTGGAACAGTTCCTATGTGTCACGCTTGCGTGGCACATCCCTTGGTGTCTCTCACTAACACAAATTTTGTACCTTATTGCAGTGTCCAAAACACGGTATTACATTGCTGATATATATATATATATATATATATATATATATATATATATATATATATATATATATATATATATATATATATATATATATATATATATATAGAAACAAACAAAACTCAGGTTTCGGAAAAATCGTCACTGTAGTGACGATTTTTGTGACCGAAACCTGAGTTTTGTTTGTTTCTGTTTATTTTTACGGTCGAGAATTTATTCATTTATATATATATATATAATATATATATATAATATATATAATATTTATAAAATATATATAATATATAATAAAATATATATAATATGTATATCAGTAGCCTAAAGTGTATATATATAGGTATATATATATATATATATATATATATATATATATATAGTATATATAAAATTAGTTATTAGTTATAATAATAATTTGCAATTGCTGCTCCCTGCCTGCTCTCTTTTTTACAGCCATTTCTACAATTTTGGATTTTTAAAATGGATAATTTCATAGACAGCCATTTTTCAAATAGATTATATGAAAAATAATAAAAATTAAATATTTAAATCATAGTATAACAAAAAATACTATTGTATTAATGTTAATGAATCTCAGATAATTAACAACGTGTAGTAATATTAAATTATCATTATAATAAAAAACCCTTGGTGTATATCAACTATTTTATTTAACAACAGGTTATATAACAATTAATATATAACAGGTTATATAACAGGTTATTAGTGTTTGAATTATTATTTAAACTTGTAACCAATAATTGTTTGTGCAATGAAGAGATAATAAAGGCTTTATTATTATTTTTATTATATATAACAATAATAGTTTAACATGTTGATTCAAAATCAAATTATCTGAATTTAATTTGACTAACTCTAAATATTTCTCATCTACTCGTAGTTTATAGTATAATTCATGTTGGAAAATCAGTTGTTATTTATAAAAGAAATAATTATTTCACTTACGTACACTAAACTGTAAAAGAAGTATGTAACATGTTAATCCTCTAACCTGTAACAAAAAAAATGTAAATTAATTATACAGTTATACAATGTGTATACTATATTTGGTGGTCCGCTGCAGGGGTCCTTAATGGGTTGGATCATATTATAAAAAACATTATCGGCAGATATCCATATTATTTTTAAAATATCATACCAAAAGAATCGTTTTATTTCAGCGTTTCCTAGAAATGTTGATAAATATAGTTAGAGGGACTTTTATGGTGGCCATCTTAAATTAAATGGCCGATTGGAAAATGCTTTTACAAAAGTTGTTTATGTCAAAAAAAGGAAGTTAGTTCTCGAATTTCAAGGTTCTAGTCCAATTGATTCTCGTAATATCATCATGTCAAATTCTGCATATAAATGACCGCCATATTGAATCAAGATGGTGGAACGCAAAATGGTTTCTTAGCGAGTAGGTACCTAGATGTTGAGGGGAACCTCCAGGCAAAATGTCAGCTCTCTAGCTGCAAGTGACACTGTGATGGATGAATAAGTGAAAGGTATTTCGTTTTCATATAAATATATATATATATACATATAGATGAGGTGATGAATAAAAGTAATTGTGTTATGAAATGTCCAGTGTTTTACTTAGCAGAAGAAGCTCATGATTAGGGATGTTTGACTCTTTTGTTAATGGTGTATATTGAACTTCAATACAGGATAAATGCTGTGCTTAGGAAGCAATGACAGACCCTAAATTTACTTTATTGTTGAGACTCTATAAGCCAGGAGACCCGTACTTAATTACGTTGTTCGGGGGCTCTAAAAGCCCCGACCAATCCTTTTTCCATCAAATTGGCTTTGATAGCTTTTTCTTTAGAAATCCCGTCAGATACACTCTCTCTTATCCAATCCGAATATATATATATATATATATATATATATATATATATATATATATATATATATATATATATATATATATATATATTGTAATGTGTCAGTAATTTGTCATAGCTGACATAAAAATATGTCTTTGATAATTATTATTGGATTAATGTTTGAGTTAATTTTGAGATTTAGAATTGTGCCTAAAATCATAAAATATAATAATATTCAGAAATGAATCCAAGTTTACCAAGTTCTTACAATATATATATATATATATATATATATATATATATATATATATATATGCACACGTGTGTGTGTATGAGTGTGTACACTTGCTGGATTTCCGTGCTTCACTACGGAATTTTTAATTCTTAGTGTATTCTAAATTTAATTAACTCTAACCAAGAAGATCTTGATGTGACAGAGTTCTCCCCACCCCTTATTTCTATACCCACATGCCTTCCCCTATGAAACAATTATAATTGGCAAAAATTCCTTATTACTGATTGATTTTGTCTACAGAGAATGACTACCTACAAAGTTTCAATGTCATAATCAATGGTTTCAGAGATATCGTGATAAGTCAATGAGAGTTATTTGGATTTTATTTTATATATATATATATATATATATATATATATCCCAACAAAAACACTAGTGTATAAAAATAAGCCAAGTCTTGTGTAAAAAGTTGTGAGATCATAGGGTTAGCCAAGTCTCCCACTGTCCGAGTAATTTCTACCAGGTCTAATTTATCCAGTGCAAGTACATGATGTTTGTCTGCCCGATGATTCGAACATTGGTGAGTCAGTCAGTCAGTGAATGACGAAATAACAAAACGTTAGGCTCATATATCTTATGAACTACTATAGGTAGAGGTGTGAAATTTTTATTTCTGGTTCAATTAGTCATGAACTTTAAATTAAAATTAATTTTATATATCTAAGTATCTTCAAAAGGATAATAGAGGGAGGTCCAAATTGGTTCAATCTAGTCCAAATTGGCAATAGGCAAAAGAAAGAAACAAATCGGTCTAGAGTATCCATGTCCCGCCAATGTTGGTGGACATTGTGATTTCTATGATCTTGAATACAGAATTAGTTATTAGACTAAAAATCAAGTTGATGTTAGTTTGTCTCTTGATAGGTGAGTTATTCAAATATTACTCGAAATCAAAGTGGTCACCTACCAAGTGACAAACTTACATCAACTTGATTTTTGGTATCGTAAATGGTTAGTCCTATTCTCTTAATCATTAATTTAGCCAGAAAAATAAGAGTAATTAACAAATTAGTTATAGATATCTAATTTTTATTTTATAAATAAATGATCTTCACAATAATTTGATACAGTTATATTGTACAATAACTAGTGAGCCGGATACTAAACTTTAGCTAGAGTTCAAAATGTTTGCTGGCATTAATGATACTAGCAACTATTCGACCATGATCATAGTTTATTACTCATTATAAATATACTGAAATTTAGATCCAGGGTCAGGTTGAAAGTTCTATTTGACAGTAACCATGAAGATTGTAGATTAGATGAGTGAACTAGTCTGAACTATACAGAGCCTAAGGGAAGGTTTGAAATGTAGCATGTAGTCCAAATTCCCTTTCACATGTAGGTCATAAGTAACCTGACTCATTAATCTTGCTAGGTAAGTGACAGTTATTGCTCAGCAGTCTGATACCAGTAAACTCATGTAATAATGTCTAAGGTTTGACCACAATTTAGCCTCAACAGCGACATGATACTAATATCTATAAAACAATTGACTACGTATCGTACAGTTTAAATATTTCAGTTGTAAAATAAATAAAGAAAAGTTTTAAATTACATCCTAAAAATTTACTTTTAAAACAAATAATGTAATAAAAAAATTTTAGGTAGGAAAAAACTAGATTTAATTTAAGTGAAATACACATTTTTTTTTAATAATTAGAAGCTTTAAGTCAAAATTTTAAAAAAACTAGTCAGTTTCTTTCGTTTCATGCAAAAATTTCGTAATAACATTTTATAATTGATTGTTAAATTGGCTATTTTAATTATAAACAATTCAAATTATATAGTTTGACACAATTTTTTTGGAACTACGATTTTTTCATTACATTAATTAAATTTATAATTGTCTCATAATAATTTCGTTATGAAAAAGGTATATTCATCTTCATTTTATCTTTTTGTTAAATTTCAGTAAGAACGTTATCAAACTCTATTTAAATTCTTGTAAGTTAGCAAGCTTGATGTAAAAGAAGTATTGATTATTATCTACCACCGACGTAGTTAGAAAGATAGCGGGGTTTGAAAAAGAGGCACATGAAGGAAATATCTAATGAGGGTTTGAAAGCGTGGGCAGGACATGATTTGACGGGAAAATGAAGAAAACTAGGGTGCTGAAGCCTTGCCCCTTGGTACCAACCCCGTACCTTGCCTCACTTTCCAGACTACATGATATGAGAACTGCATGCATAACCAAGTGCTTATCAGTTTAACCCCTTCATACACTTTTTTTCTTACGTCTCAACTCATCCCTTATGAATATTCCACTTGTCCTGTCAATGCAATGTCCAGTTATGATAAAATATAAACTACAGTGAACAGAAATAGTAAAATAACATGTAAATAGTAAGCTTGAATATTTTATGCTTACATCCAGGATGTAAGCGAGTAAGGATAAAAACTTATCTCTAACTCGTATCCTGTCAAAAGTTAAATTTCGGCTGCTCTACAAAAGATTTCCCAGGCTCGTAAACTTTACTTTTCCATGGACACGCCTTAGTCTTTAAACATTTCTTTATCTCAACTATCTACATTTTTGTCACTCCCTTTTTCTATCCAATCTTGCATCTGAATATATTCTGTTGCCTTCCTTCAATGTTCTGCGTGTTTTTGTTAATTTTGTGCACGGCATCCTCTCAAGACCACAAGCTGTTAACCTCTTAAGATAACATAGTTTCTAAAAAGGACAATCCTTACTCTCTCTTGCTTGGAACATTTTTTTGTTTATTTTAGTTTTCTGACTTAAATGTGCCACTCTTTCTGTCCTATTATTTCTACATAATTTGTTGCTTTAGCTAAACGCATTTCTAGCTTTATGATAATACACTTCTTTTTTTTCGACTTTAAAGAAGTGTTGCTTTTCGTGTTGACTTATTTTAGCTCTAATGTTAAGCAAAACACATTCTTTGATCTCATTCTATGAGGCGTCCCAAAATAAAAATTACTCTCTACGAAATGATGCCCCAGAATTAAATTGATATTCTAACAGAGATCTCTATATAAAATGAAATAATAATTAATTGGACAAACTCAATGTAGAATTTCAAATGAAAAAGGGTTTAATAATTGTTTCAAAGGCAACACTATATGGGTTCTATTTGAAAAGCATATAGTGGTAACCAAAATACAAAATTTGTTCTGCTATTTATTCGACCTACGTAATACCCAGGATAAGGTTTGTTCATATTTAATTGGTTTATTTCAAATAAATATTGAAATAACTTATTTAATTCCAAAAGGATATATACTCGAAGCCTTAAACGATGTTAAAACAGGAGCTTTAGTCTATCACTTCTGTCCTTGTAGTTTAATTAGAGTATTATGTAATTGTTATTGAAGCTTTTTTGAATAAAAAGGATTTGAATAAATATAAATAAAAAAAAAAAAAAAAACGTACAGTTAATGCTTCTAAACATTTGAGTGACCTTGGTAAAGCAATAATACTTGAATTTCTAATAAAACTAAGTTGATTCCTTGATTAGAGGTATATTAATATAAATACATAATAAGAGGTATATTTATCAATATATATAAAATTAAAGTTTTGTCTGTTCATTGGTCAGAATTAAATTATTTTTGGTACTTTTTTATTTTATACATTCCAAAAACCGAATCCGGCCTTTACTTTTTTCGTGTATGTGTGTCTGTCGCCCCAGTCAAACTTTATAGGCGCAAAACTGGCTAAGCAAAAAAGTTTTTTTTAGAGGTGAGCGCAAACATGTTGCGCAATTTGTAGGCTTGTTTTCTTCAAAAAATATTGAGTGTAACCAAAGTTATTAACAATTGTATAAAAATAATAACCTAAAAAACATAGGTTGACAGTGAAGGGGATTATGATTTACCGTTTCTGTTGACCCAACATAACCATAACCCACAGACTCGCTAATCAAAATGTTTGGGTACTTCTAGACCACCTAAATACTCGTGGTTTTTTGAGTTTGGTCGGAAATTGGCCCAAACCGACTGGAAAAATCCGAAAAGTTAAAAAAAATTGTATCCCCCCCTTAAAAAATTAAAGATGGCGGACGCATTTTAAAGTTCTTTTGGAGGCATATTGCGGCTAAACGGGATGTCGTATCGAATAGCAGATTGCACCAGCGGTATAGATTTTAAAAGGTCTACATCTTTGGTCCTATGACATTTTGTCGTACCTCCATCGGTTCTACCTTAAATAGAGCTAAATTTGACTTTGAGCTCTTATGACGTCCGCAATTGTTGACTGATTTAATTTCGAATTGGGGTCCTTAAACCTCTCTTTAAATCGAATATTTATTATTTTATTAATTTTTTCTACAACGAGAGTTATTAAATATTTACTCGTGCAACTACCGTATTCAGAAATGAGACTGGAAATTAAATTAATGCACCATCATGATTGATAGCTGTTCAATGACTTTCCAGTCTAATTGGTTTTGACTACGTTTATTCTCTTATTTATTATACCTTTTTTAGCATTTTTATTTATATACGAGTATATACTATATTACTTAGTTTCTATTGGATATTATTATTATTATTATTTTTTTTTTTTTTTTTTTTTTTAGCGCCTTAACAACTTCGGCTATTTTAAAATATATAGATAGACTCTAAACTACGATTTGGAGAGTATTATATTCTTAATAACTTAATGAATAATGTATATATAGTCCTGATATTATTCCTAACGCTTTGAAACAAAACTATTAAGGCTCTTTATTTAATTGATAGGCCTAAATGATTATAGGAAACATAGCGACTAACACCTAGCGTGAGCCCCGTGCGGAGAGCGGGGTGAAAGCTAGGAATAATATATTAATAAATAGGTGTATTAATAAAAAGGTTTTATTAATCTACTAAATAGAAAGATGTTAATCTCAACGTTTTACTAAATTATTTTTAATGTTCACGTTGCTATTTAACAAGTCTTTGGGAGTACCAGAAATCAGATCAATCTGAAATGACAATTTGATGAAGGAAAACAAATATGTGCATATATTAAATATTAAGCTTACGAACGTCAATAAACTAGATTAAACTAAAGAATTAAAAAAAAACTCTGCCAATTAGTGTAGCACTTAGCTTCATCGAGTCCTATTTCGTAAAATTTAATGATTTTATGCTTTTCAAACCTATTATTATCCAATTTATATCATTATTACCCTGTTTTTTAAATCTGTCAAAATTGTTTTGATTAATTACATAAATTTAAGTATCTATTTAGCAAAAATTAGACAGCGCAGACGGTTGAAATAAATCTGCTGCTACATGCGGGCTTTTAAAGATATAGGTGTAAAATAATGTATGTTTGTGCGAATGAGGAAGAGAGACATAAAAGCGCATAAGGTTGAAACTTATATGGGACCAATAATGGGCTAACTATGACCTACCATCCCAATTTCATTCAAATCCGAAGAGTAGTTTTTAAGATATGTTAGTTCACAAAAATTGAGCGATAGATCGACAGACAGACACGGAACCAAAAATGTTCCCTAATGCCTGAAACGGAATTTTCGAAATCGGAGGCCTAAAAATGTTTCGTTCTTTAGAACGATCATACAGCATCCGTTACCTCCTTCGGTATAAGCTCGAAGCAAAAAAATTAACAAAATACAAATATTTTTAAAAAAGCTATATAAATTAACAATTATTTATGTTCGCTTGTTTCTTGAAATTACTTAATTATTTATATATAAATAAAATTATTTTCATTTAATGTTAGGCAAGTCAAGAAAACTATTTTAACTGAAAATATTTGAGTTATCTGAGTAATCAAAAATAAAGTGATCTTTTGTTTAAAAATATTTTAATGAGCTTAATTGTGTATACTTTTTTGGTAAACCAAATAATTTTTGAGATATTTACGAAATATGAGACTTAATGGCCGTCATTGTTCCTCCCAAAACGCCAAATATCAAATCATTTGAAAATGCTCCTTTCTTGATGGAACTAACTTTGCATTTGCCTAATATAAAAATGTGTATTTATACCACCTAACCTATATGTGTACACCTGAACCTATAGGTTAATATGCAACCACCTTTTTTTTGTTTTTTTTCTTTATCCAATTAATTTTATTTAAAATATTGCTGTTAAAAGTAGTGCGACATACAGTGTTTTGGATAATTAAAAGTTGTATTGTTGCCTATTGGTCTAGTATATTGGTGTTTTCAACTTCTTGTAGTATCTTGTATTTTCACGCTACGTTTTTTTTTAATTTCTCGGAGCCTTGTCCCTTTATAATTGACTCTGGGGGTTAGTAGAGTCGTGGGTTTATAAGACTTGGTCTGTTTTAGTTTTTTTGAAACAAGATTCTGTCCGAAGGCTGAACTCCCTCTGGCTAAACATTAGCTCAGTGCTTTTGTCGTGCCTTTCTTAGACTTCGGTTAAGCCGTAGTAGAGCTAATCAGGTGACCTGCTAGCCCTTTGGGACCTTACCTTCTCTCTCTTTGTACTTTTCAGCGTTTCCATGACAATAACCGACATCTCTCTTTAACTCTTTCTCTAGTTCGTTTATTATGTCTACACGCTATTCCACCTTTGTTAGTTTAATTTTTTTCTTTTTTAAAAAAATCTAAAATGCAGAAGAAGCAACAAAGCAAATTGACTAACAGGAAGCAGTGGAGTTATATTTCTCTCATAAAAATTTGTGACGCAACAAATTTATAAAAGGCACATAAAGAAATCAAAGATTTTCTGCTTTATAAATTTCTCTATTTTTACTTTTCCTTACCTTAAAGGAAGAGTACTGTTTTCAACCAAAAAATCCGAAACCAAGATTTTAACGGAATTGTCCGTTTTGAGTGTTTTTAAGAAGATTTCAGTGGTTATTAGCGGGACTGTCAGTGTGTGTTTATCTGTCTGAATCACGCATAACTCCTACAGTTTTTAAGCTAGACAGTTAAAACTTAGTACGAAAATCAGTCCTTTTATGCAGTTTTGCTGTCAGAAAATCATAAATTTGAGAGTTCATTAATCCATTTTGCTGTCAGCCAAAAATTTGTGCAAAATCGAAAAATTATCTGTTTGCGCTGACATTTGCACCAATGATATTATACCTCTTTATATGACAAGCGTTTCCGCTTAGTTTCGTTTTGATGTCTGCCGCCATTTTGAAAAAAAACTACTTTGTATTTTTATGTAGGAAAGTTTTTGTTCACATTTTAAAATACCTCAATACCTTTAATGGACAAACAAAATTATAATTCACAAAATAAAACAGGCGTTTATAGGTTAATGTTTGGAAGGAAACTTCTGAGACGCCTTGCGTCCGATTTTTTTTCTTTTTTTTACTTTATAATAAAACAGGATTGATCATAAAAAGTACTTTCTTACATATAAATGCATACACAATGAGTTGGGTGTGTCCGGACGACAACACTAGAAACTAGGGATGGGAGGAACGGTTCCATGAGTGGAACGAGTTACAACGTTTCGTTCCAAACCAATAACTAGTTCCAGGAACTAGTTATTTTTGGAACGTATCAGTTTATGTTCCAAAGACAGTTTCTCTTATACTTCACGTGTTCTTGAGTCTAGTCCAGGTTCGTTCCACAATAAGTTCCGTTTCTTTATTAAATAGTTCCACTCTTCACTGACGCTGACGATGAAAAGTTTAAATTATATACAAACATTTATAATTAAGATCTCTTTATTTATCTTTTTATCTTATATTTTTTTATATTGATATTTTAATTTTAACCTAGTAAACAGTATAATAAAAATGTTTATGATACAACATTATGGTAACCACTTAAAAAGTATATTTTATACCAGTACTAGCTGGATACCCGTGCTTCGCTACGGAGTGTTTTTAAATTTGATAAGTTTATAAACTACCAGGAAAGCATACAAATTATTCTACTATGCGAGAATATCTAGATTCTATCCCTCCTAGTTATATCCCCCACCTCTTTGATTAGATCATTTGCAAATATCCTAAATTTACCCCCTCCTAAATGAAAATATGACAAAACTGTACACATAACAACAATTACTGTACTCTTAAAGAGCATTTCAACGATATGCATCATGAAGATAAAGGGTATTCTTTACTTGTACCCCGTACCCCTTTGAACCAAAAGTTATAGTAAATTAGAAATAGTTCCTTGTAGCAATATATTCTGCAGTGGTTGGGTCCATTAAGGAAATAAAAAGCTCACTTTTGCAATTTTTTTTGTTTGCAATCACTTTTGTAATTTTTTGAGTTTAGGCCCAAATTTTAACTTAATTCCGAAAAAGTTAAATTCAGAAATTTACAAATGAATTGCAGATGTTGAGTATTCACTTGAACTAGTAGACACACACACAAACCACACGAATGTTTTAAGAAGCCATGTAATAAATTCTATATCGAATTATATAAAAAAACAAAAATTTAACAACAAACTCAAAGTTGGGAGTTTAGATAAAGCTATACATGATGATTCCATTAAGACTAAAACATTCCTAAAAGAAAACCCGGAGCTAATCATATGTAAGGCAGATAAAGCAAAGGTAACTGTGATTATGACCAAAGAGCAATACAATACCAAAATGGAAGATTTATTGAATGATAATAATACATATAGACTGGTAAGAAACAATCCGATTGACACTATAAACAACATTAAGAAAGAATATAATAAATTATTACAGCATTTAAGAAAACATAATTATATCAATGACTCACAAAAGACATCTCTTAATATAAATAGTTGTCATTTCGGGCGAATATACGGCCTAATAAAAACACATAAAGAAGATTATCCACTGAGACCAATTATGAATGCAATAAATTCACCAATAGAAAAGTTATCTTGCTTTATTAATGCGTCGTTAAATTACCTTAATAACGACAGCATTTATGACTGCAATAGTGTGTTTAAATTTAAAGACAGGATATCACAGCTGGAGCTTGATGAAGAAGAAATTATGGTTTCTTTCGTCATAAAATCGTTATTCACAAATATACCATTAAAAGATATGTATAAAATTATGCAAAAATCATGGTCGGCAATAGAGCCCCATACAAGCATTAAATGTAAAACTACATTCTTGGATTGTTTGAAATTCTGCTGCAGCAACAATTATTTTACCTTTACAAATAAGTTATTTAGACAATTGAATGGAGTCCCTATGGGAGGAAAGTTATCTATAAACCTAAGTGGAATTTACATAAACCATCTATTAAATTCAGTATTAACCAAATAACTTATCAAACCAAAAATTTTTGTAAAATACATAAATGACTGTTTTTTTATTGTTAAAAAACACGAAGTAACTAAGTTACAAGAAGAATTAAATAATTTCCATGAAAATATAAAATTTACAGTAGAATATGAGCAAAAAAATAAATTAAATTTTTTTGATGTAAAGGTGGAGAGAGCAGGCAAGTCACTTAAAACCATGTGGCTATATAAAAAAGAACAAGGAGATAGGTTTCTAAACTTTGCATCAAATCACTCTTTCACTCAAATAAAAAATACAGCCAGAAACTTAATATCTAGAGCTATTGCATTAACAGATCCAAAATACCTTAAACAAATAAAAACCCAGGTATTTCAAAAGTTGATTAAAAATTTCTACCCGAAAAACCTAATTAAAAAACTCTGGTACCAGTGCCAAAACCAAAATAAAACAACTATCCAACAAAATGGAAACTCAGTGAAGAAGTTTTCAAGTTTATGCTATGTAAAAGGTCTTTCGGAAGAAATTTCAAAACTCTACCACAAATTTGACTGTCAACTAAGTTTTGGTTTTAAACCTATCAACAAAATAGAAGACAAACATTACACAAAATTAAAAGATAAGCTTAAGACAGAGGACAAAATGGGAGTAGTGTATGAGGTGCCATGTCTAGATTGTCCAGGAGTGTACATAGGTGAAACCAGACAAACATGGGGTAATCGACTAAAACAGCACGAATACAATGTGAGAGCCAAAGATGACAAAACGGCACTGGCAGTTCATAACAAGCAATTGAATCACCATTTTAAATTTTCAGACACAAAAATATTAACAGCTGAAACGAACGATAAAAAAAGACTTCTGCTAGAAGCCTTGCATATATCGAAAAAGGATAACAACATAAATTTCAAGAAAGACTGCCGTGAATTAAATAAACATTATGCCGGAATACTTCATAAGGTCAAATAACTGCAGTGAACCATTTTCAATTTTAATTCTGTTATTTATAAATCAATTAGTTGATGGTCATCATAAACATTTTGTTTATAATTATCCTCATATAAGCATTATTTATTTATTTTTTTAGTTGTAAATTGTTATTGTTAACTTTGTTATCAGCAATTAACTGTTGCTTACTCTAGTGCAAGTAGGATCATACTATTAATCTAACCCTAACCACTACTAAACTCACACACTCTAGTCATATTTCCCTAATATTACCTAAAATATATTTAATTGAATGGGACTAACGATTTGGCATAATTATTTCATACATTTTAGCCCCACTCACAAATGAATTTTTAACTTAACTTATTACAATTATTTTGTACGACTACTAAACCATTTAAACACAAACTACCTTAACTAATCTGAATCTGTCACATGATCAAATTTTAAGTATAATGAATTGTTGTAATAGCAGAAGGAAGGCAATTTTAAGTGTTTTTAAAATATATTTTGGAAGTTAGCTCATTAAAAAGTGCATATATATCATAAGTGAAATGACTGTTACCTGACTTCAGTAAGTACATACTATTCATTATCTCGAGATTAATATTGTCAATAACCTACATAACATGTGACCAATACCAATAAATTGTTTTTATTTTAGGAAGAAGTGACGAGAATCGCAAAGATTCAATTAATATTATTAAAAAAATAACTAATATAATGTAGGATAACTTCTAGTCAATCAGGTTAGTAAAACCAAAACCTTTTTATATGTTAAAAGTAGTAGTAATTATTATCTTTAAGAATTTGTTAATGTCTTGTCCAGAGAATATTTTTAATTGTAAAATCTAACATCTAAATAAATTTTGATTCCAGCTTGAGAATGACCCAAGGAGGGGTCGAAATATTGCAAAAGTGAGCTTTTTATTTCCTTAATGGACCCAACCACTACAAAAGTTATAGTTCAAAAATTCATTTAAACAGTTACCTTCCCCTTGCTTTGAAGGTCAAGAGTGCAAATTTTCATCGAGATCGGAATAAAACTGTAGATTTGTATAAAAGAACATGCATATGTAATATGTACACACATATGTTGACTTTTATATACATATACATATATAGATAGATATAAATTTCCATTTTATCTCTCCCCTTCTAAATGAAAATAAGACAAAACTGTACTTAAGAACAACAGCTTTTCAACGATTTGTATCATGAAAGGTATCCATTACTTTGTCATTTGTACCCCGTACACATAACAACAATTACTGTACTCTTAAAGAGCATTTCAACGATATGCATCATGAAGATGAAGGGTATTCATAACATGTACCCCGTACCCCTGTGTACCAAAACTTTAATTTCGTAATCTCATGTAGGCAGTGACCTTCACCATGTTTTGAAGAAAAAGTGTGTAAATATTCATCAAATTAGGATAAAAGACATACCCTCATACGGATACACTTCTTTTTATATAAGATATAGCTATATTTTTTAATTATATCCCCCTCCTAAGTGAAAATATGATAAAACTGTACATAACCACAATTACTGTCCTCTTAAAGAGCTTTTCAACGATATGCATCATGAAGGATGTTCATTACTTTAACATTTGTACCCCATACCCCTGTGTACCAAAATTAAAATTTTGAATATTCATGTAGACAGTGATTTTCCCCTTGCTTTGAAGGTCAAGTGTGCAAATTTTCATCGAGATCGGACTAAAACTGTAGATTTGTATAAAGAACATGCACACATGTTGACTTTTATATATGTATGGCCGCCATCTTGAATCAATATGCCCGATTGGTAAACTATTTATCAAAAGTTACTAATTTCATAAAAGGAAGCCAACTTCTGAATTTCAAGGTTCTAGTACAATTGGTTCCCGATATATCGTCATGTCGAATTCTGTATATAAATGGCTGCCATCTTGAATCAAGATGGCGGATTTTTAAAATATTTCTTAGCGAGCATCTAGAAGGTAAGAGGAACACACCTACAAAATTTCATGGTCGTAGGTCCAGTGGTTTCAGAGATATCGTGATGTGTCAGTCAGTCAGTCATTGAGTGAGTGGTATTTGGATTTTATACATATAGATAAATAATATTTTTAAAAACTAGAATATGTTCTTTTCATAACGAGATCCTAAAACTAAACAATAAAAATATTAATTTCACCTGTTTATTTCGTATTATTTACTAACTATTTTTTTTTTTTTTTTTTTTTTTCCGGGGGGCTTTTACACCCGAAGACTCAGGCCACTTATGTGGGCCCATTGAACCAACCCGGGTTAGGGACCGAAATCTTCACATTTTTGTGAAGATGTGGTCGGTAACCATGACTCCCCTCCTGGTTGTATTACAACCAGGAGTGTCATCATCATGGTTTCCAGGCCGAAACCTGGTGGCGCCACTCTTTCGAGGAGCTTCCCATTTATTTAAACAATGCTGGGTTGACATTGAGCGGGGGGCCCGGTCCGGGAATCGAACCCAGAGCTGTGGTCAGAAGCGTTCACCCATCCATCTACTGACCATGCTCGAGGCTGCTTAACTTGCGTAATCACACGGCAAGCGCGCTAGCCTCTGAGCCACCCAGGCCCCTCTCTAACTATTTACTAAAGCGGAAAACAAAACGCGACTAGAGGAAGTTGACTATGGACCTAAACAAAAAAAAGCGGCAAAGAGGCATCTATGTCTCTGAAAGAGAAAAAGATAACGCTTCACTATAACTGGAGTGATTCGGAGACTCGAGCTCTCATCCCCACTCCATTACTCTACTCTACTATACAAGACATACAAGTTTCGTTCCAGCTTGGCTGGAACTGAAACTTGGAACGAAAACTGTAGTTTTCGTTCCTCGCGAAACGAACCTTTTACGTTCCTTCCGAGTTACAGTTTCGTTACGTTTTCTCGTTCCCGTTTCCTCTTTAATCAATTACGTTACACGTTACGTATTGGCTCGGAACGAAAATCATCAGTTTCGTTCCAAGAGAAACGACTTTTTAACGTTCCCTTTAAGTTAGTTGTTTAGTTTCGTTACTGTTTTCTCGTTTTCTTTTCCTCTTTAATCAGTTACGTTTCGTATTATTTTGCTCGATAATCCTTGAAAGATATTATTTTTTTTAAAATGGTGATAACAAATTTGTATCGAATTCAAACAATAAAAATTGATTAACTAAATAAAACTAGACAGTAAAATTAAATAAAATAGAAACTTCAAAGTCGTTCCAAAAATAACGTGGTTCCATGAAATCTTGGAACGATTGGAACCGTTCCAACACTGGAACTAGTTTTTTTTATAGTTACGTTCCGTTCCGCCTATCCCTACTAGAAACCAGATTGATTCTCAGATATATTGGACTGAGAAGTTGCAGTGAAGCAGATGCAAGCTCCGGTCATTTCTGGGAATGACAAATAAAAACAGTGGGGTAGTATTGCCAAAAGGGTAAAAGGTGAGAAGCACACAAAAGGCTGCTTCAAAAAGCTGAACAATGACGAAATAAAGGACCAATATAGTAACACTGTGTCTGCGGCGTTTCAACAAGAAGTCTCAAAATTAAATGAACAAGAAGATACAGAAACAATTTTTGATATCAATAAATTAGAAGGGTATCATCCACAGTTGCTGATATTTTTCTTGGATGCAAACATCAAAGGAAAGAATAGAACTTGTTTGACGAGGGATGCTAGAAAAATTGGAAGAACAGAGGAAGCGTGTAAACGTAAAGTTGTAGGGTTAATTTATAATCCTACCTTAATAACTTGTTTTAAATAATAATAATATTACTTGTAAATTGTCAAACTAAAATAAAATATGAGTTCATTCTCTTTCTAGACTCAAACGAGTATTGTTGTGTAGAAAATATTAACCACTGCTCCAACAAAAGTGCAGGATGAATCAGAAGAAACAAATATAAGTTATGGGGAGAAGCGCAGGGCAACACACAAGATGACTAGAAAAAAATTATATTATAAGATATGGAAAGTGACTTTGATAATGGTAGAGCATGAAAAAATGGTTAACGAGAGAGTCACACAAAAACGCTATAATTAGCAGATAGATGGAGAATCATAAATCCTTAATCTGTTGGTAAATCATTTCCACCAACTTCTCAACCGAGAGGAGAACGGCGAAGACCTGTTAGCCAACTGTCTAAACAGATCCGACAGGAATTTGTAGAGCACATTAGGAAACGTAAAAATAATATTCACCAGATTGCATTGAGACTGAAGATACACGGAGAAAAAACTAGGATACTGGTATTAGGGTTTTAGATTCAATCGATCTAGCGTTAATTAAGTGTTTACATAAGAATGATAATAGAAAAATGCTGCGAATACTACAACCTGATTCTTGAGAAAGTTTTCAGACAGTCAGACATACGAAAAGGAGGCATGATAATGGACTATTCCACCAAATGTCTCGCCTTCGCCGATGATCTGAAAATTTTCAGCAGAGGAGGACGAGAGCTCGCGAAAATATACTAACAACTAGAGGGTGTGAGGAGCGGGCATGGTAGCTTTAAAACAGTCATGCACCATTACTTAATGAGCGAAGTTTTAAAGAAATCTGCGTATTATTCGCTTATGGATAATGTAGGAAAATTTTGGTTTTAAATTTGCATGGGTGAAAAAAAAAAAAAAAAAAAAAATTTACACAGGGGTACGGGGTACAAAAGTTAAAATAGTATTTATCCTTCAAGATACATGTCGTTAGAAAGCTCTTTAAGAGTACAGTAATTGTTTTTATGTACACATTTATCATATTTTCATATAAGAGGGGGGTAAAATGGGAATAACACTTATGCTATTTTTGACCCTAAATTGTAAAAATTTGACCCCTAAATGAACTCCAAAAATTCTGGCCAACGAACTCATCCTTTCTCTTGATATTATTGACATTTAAAAATTTGTTTAAAATTTTTAAGTGCATCTTAAGGGGAGATATCGTCTGGAGTCTGGAGTGACACATATATATAAATATATAGATACATACATATAATATATAAATATATATATATATATATATATATATATATATATATATATATATATATATATATATATATATATATATATATATATATATATATATATATATATATATATGTACATACATACATAAAAAAAGTGGTAAATTCTAGGAATCGATTCAGAATGGTCTAAAACGGATTTCCGTGGAAAAAATTACGAAGTCCGAGAAGAGGTAAAAGCCACGTTAAGCGCAGGTAACCGAAGCCTACATTCCCACGGAAACATTTTCAAATCAAGGAATGTGTTCCGAAATACTATTATACGCATTTAAAAAAAGTCATTATACCAATATCTTTGTGACAAAGATTTTGGCCACGACAAAGGCAACCGAAGACATGCTATTAATTTGGAGAGGAAGGAGTATAACAGGAGCTGTATAGAAAGATTGCATGTTAAAAGAGCTGTAAATAAAATTTAGGCTTGGCGCTCTAGCGATATTTTTAAGTTTAGAGCAGCAATGTCTGTGAGTAATGTAATAAAATCTTTGAAGACCACAAAAGAAGTGTTGTTTAGCTAAATCCTTCAGAACGAAGCCAGGTTTTTTAGTTGGTCTGAGAAAATTATATTTCTATTTATAAGTGTGAAGTCTTTATGTTATGCGAGGTTAGTTTGATCCAGGTGTTTGTCCCTGAGAATTATAACAAACAGAGGAGGAGTCTGGTTATACACCTCAAGCTGAGCAATAATAAACGAGCTTGCCTGAGGTTTGCGGCCACTTCTATTTACAACTTCATTACCTCGTTTCTCTTACCTCTCCTGATTTAACAATACCGTCTTCCCCTGCTTTCTCCACTTTCTGTTTAGTTTTAAAACAATAGCTCTTTGGAAAATCTATAAGGTTATACAGACACAAAAATAACATCGTAGAAAACACTTACTTACTTAATTGCGACCTTTTTTGCCGTAAAGTGTAGAGGTTTGACAAAAAGATTGCTACTCAAACCTATCTTCCGTCAGACACCGATCCCGGTTCCATGTCACACCTTGCTCTTAAAGTGATGATGTTGTCCTCTTAGGCCTTCCTGCATCTACCGCAAGGTCTCTTCTCTTGGGGCCTAGCTTCATAGAATTGTTTATGAAAATCTTTTTTTTTCATTCTTGTTAAGTGCTCAAACCATTGTAGTTGGTCGGAGCTGATAAATTCTTTCACCGACGAAGCTTGTCTCGAAATTGTTTGTTTTGGATGCGATATCTTCGGGTCTTCTCTTCTCCTTTCCTAGATACCTCATTTCAGAAGTCTATTCACTTGTTGCTTCGTTTTTGGTTTCTGTCTAATAATCTGATACGTTGTTCAGTATTGGGATATACGTAATCTTGTGTTTGAGAATTTTAGTCTTTGAGAAAACCTAGTGATACCTAATGACTATTGAAATATAACCAGCTATAATAAATGTATCAGGTCCAGTACAAGTACCTGCTTTTGCGTTTTGACTTGCGCATATGCAAGTCAAAATGTTAACCATTTGCTTCAATGCAAAGATTAAATCCACAAGATCATTGACTCGCTCCCCATGGAAGATGGCAGAGATAGCTTCTACTTGTACTCAAGCGACCAATTTTTATGCGACAAGATCTTCCTCATTACGAATGGGTTATCTATCTGAAATCTTTAGTCTACGAGACACCCGCCTAAAAAAACTAAAAGGCCGCTTGTATCAATTTATACACCCAAAACGGAAATTTTAGTAAATAGGGGTTTTTCTTTTTTTAATTATTGAGTTTGGTAAGTGAAGATTATGAATTTATATGTATTTAATAATATTTTATTTTTTAATTTGAATTAGTCGGTTAAAAATTAAATTCAAATTTATTTACATATAGACAGAAAAATCTCTTTTCACAAGATCGACATTGCGATTCAAAGGAAATAAAAGATAAATACACACACACACACACATATGCTTTTTTAGTTATACATATATATATATATATATATATATATATATATATATATATATATATATATATATATATATGACCAAAAAGACTAGTTATAGGCTAACTTTCAATCTGTGGTAGCTATTAGTTCTTTTGTTGTTGACACGCAATTATACAAACGTTTGTATGTGTTCGTTGTTGTAGCGAAATTAACCCATAACATTAAGTATTATGGAAATGCAAATTGTTCAAACTAAAAAAGCATTTATAAGTTATAAGTCGTAAAAAAGATTATAATCTTCTTTATAAGTATTCAAGTTATTATGTTCTTTCCACTTTGCTAATACAATGACATTAGTAGAGGTGGAAATATAATTAAAAGGACATACACTCATTTGCATATATATCTTGTTGTATATGAAGCCCGAATTTAATGGCACTAAGTAGAATGTAATTGTGGTGTTAACTACTTCTTTTCAAAAGGACAGAGGTAATTAGTACATTACTAGATTATATAATGATTAGACTTAAAACAATTTAAATTATCATTAGAATTGCATAATCGAGGTGTGATCAACTTTTATGTAACTATTTATTTTTAATATTTCACCTCCATTTTAGTAAAAAACAAAAAAAAAAACATATAATAATAATCTGCCAAATAGTATAGCACATAGTTTCCTCGCATCCTATTAATTATTACGAATTTCCCAAATGGGAATTGAGAGTGATAAATCTTTACTTATAAGAATAAGTTAGATAAAATAAACACTTAAATCACATTTTAATTAATCACTGAATTATATACAAAACAAGCAATTGACAGTTGGTTGTCAATATAAATATAAACAAGTAAACATAAACAAATACATATTATCTCTCCCCCCTGAATTGGGTTCCCAATATCTGGTTTATATGTCTTCTATAAACTTGTCCATTACTTCATAGTGCAGCTGTCCTAATTTCTTAATAACTTTGCCAAAACTCCATCGAACATTAGGACTCCTGTAATCCCTCACTTGTACTCTTTCCCCCTCTTTAAATTGGCGTTTCTCCTGAACCCTTTGTTTTCCGCTTGGGGGTGTTGATGGTACCATGAGGTCTAATCTGGTTCTGATATTTCTGTTAAACATTAAGTTGTAAGCACTATCTCCGGTAGAGTTAGGAGCCTTTCTGATTTGCATCAATAGTCGACATAGTTTTAAATTTATGTCTCCTCCTTCCTCTGCCATCGCTTTTAAATTCTTCTTAATTGTTTGGACAAATCTCTCAGCCTGTCCGTTGGTAGCTGGATGGTATGGGGCCGTAGTTTTGTGTAGTATTCCATTATTTTTAAGAAAGGATTGAAATTTGTAAGACGTAAATTGCGGTCCGTTGTCAGAAACAAGTGTAGTTGGAAGTCCAAAGGTAGTGAATAGCATTCTAAGTTTACTTATGCACCAGTCTGAAGTGGTACTTTTGGTAGAAATCACTTCCACCCACTTGGAAAAGGCATCCACAATGATAAAGTAGTAGTAACCCAGCATAGGTCCAGCAAAATCAACATGGATCCTTTGCCAAGGTTTATCCGGCCTTTCCCAAATGTGTGTTGATATTTTAGCAGGTTCATTTTGTTTCAGGCAGCATCTCTTACATGATTTCACCATATCTTCTATATCCTTATCCATGTTCAACCAGTAACAGTAGCTTCGTCCAACCAGTTTCATTTTTACAATACCTAAGTGTCCAACATGAAGCTCTTCAAGTACTTCTTTCTGTAACTTTGCAGGTATTACTACTCTACTTCCCTTAAACAGACAACCTTCTTGTAACGAGTATTCATAGTCATTTAACCCTACGGGTTTTAAACTTCTTCCTTCCTTCAATGCTTCCACTATCGGTTTTAAAGTACTGTCCGTCGCCGTTTCTTTCTCTATTCTTTCTTTATCTACAGGTAATGTCTCTATCTGTTTCATACAAAATATTGTAGGGTCGTCTTTGTAGTTATCTTTGCTTTGTTCTGTCGGAAATCTTGATAGAAAGTCGGCGTTACTATGTTCTGAAGTTTTTCTGAATTCGATAGTGTAGTCAAAACCGGATAAAAAATTTGCGTAATTAAACAGTCGAGTTGCCGTCATATTAGGTAGAGGTTTGGTTGGATTAAAAATTGACACCAGTGGTTTATGGTCCGTTATGAGTGTGAATTTTCTTCCATAACAGTAGGGAAAAAATTTCTTTAGTCCCCAGTAAATTCCTGTAGCCTCTTTATCTATTTGGCTATAAAGTTGTTCAGTCTTAGTCAAAGTTCGTGAAGCAAAAGCAATGGGTCTGTCGGTTCCATCTTTTAATCTATGAGATAATACCGCCCCCACTCCTACAGGGGAGGCATCTGTAGCCAATGTTAACGGTAGTTCTGGGTTGAAATGAGTCAATGTTTTGTCGCTAGAAATTTCTTCTTTTACCTTTATAAAACTATTTTCACATTTTTGACTCCATTTGAAGGACGCACTTTTCTTGAGAAGGTTATTTAAAGGATTTAAAATAGTGGCCAAATTTTGAATAAATCTATTGTAATAATTAATAAGTCCTAAAAATGATTTTAGTTCGGATACATTCTCAGGTCTCTTGGCTTTTATTAGGGCTTCAACTTTATCCTGGCAAGTATGTAGCCCATTTTCGTCAATGATATGTCCTAAATATTTTATACTTTTCTTTAAAAATGTACATTTTTCCTTGTTTAATTTTAAATTAAATTTTCTCAGTCTGTCCAGAACTTTAGTCAGTCGCTGCATTGTTTCTTCAATCGTTTTTCCTTGTATTATTATGTCGTCAAAGAAACTAGCTACACCTTCCAGTCCAAGCTGCACCCGTGTCTAGTTCCATATTAATCTTCTTTCCATCAATTTTTAGGCTAATATTAAACTTATCTGAACCTCGCTTATTAGATACAAGATTAATTTCATATGGCTCACTCTCGTCCGAGCTTTCTTGTTCTGTACCAATCTGTTTTGCATCTCGGGGTTTTCTACCTTTTTCTAAACATACTTTGCTTATGTGCCCGATTTTAGAGCAAAAATCGCACCTGGTTTTAGAAAACCTGCACTTGTTCGCTCTATGTTCCTTATCACCACATCGGAAACATCGTCCCTTAAGTGATTCGAAATTTAGTTGTTCTCTTCCAATTTTCTGAGGTGTGACTGCCCTATTATTGTTCCTTTTCATCTGATGTACTTTTGTCTCATTTTGGCAATGTTCTGTAAAATCCGGATTCTCCGATTTGGCTAGTTCTATTGTAGTTGCTATATCGACAGCTTCTTGAAATGTCAACGAATTCTTTTCCTGTAGTAACTTAACCCTAATCTCCGGATCTCTTACTCCTCTTACAAATTGTAATCGTAAAAATAAGTCTGCATTTGACTTGCCACACTCACATTTAAATTCGCATTTAGCTACTCCTTTCTTAAGTTCTCTTACGTATTCCGCTATCGGCTCGTGATCTTTTTGAACCCTAGATATAAATTTATGTTGAATGGCCCATACACTGGGTTGTGGATCATAGTAATCTTTCATTATCTTAACTAATTCATCATAACTTTTATTACTTGGTTCTTCGGGAGAACATAAATCATTCAATTTGTCATGTACGAGCGGTGTTAATGCATTGATTAGTAAATAAACTTTAGTTTGAACATCATATGTTCTCCTTAGTGCAGTATATATCTCAAACCTTTTAATAAAATTCGCAAATGATTCTTCTTGTTGGTATGGTGCAAAATTAACATTAGATGTGATCGTAGTGGTACTCATAGCACCAGGTTCCTCTTTTTGCCTGTTAAGCTTTGATTTTAACGTGTCCATTAGCATTTCAATTTCGATATAATCATCTTCCATTTTATTTCTATATTCTCTTTCTGTTGACATAGCGCTCTCCTCAGTTAAGTCATCAATAGAGTCCTGTACTTTATCATATTTGTTCCAGTACTCTTTTAATTTGTTCAATCTAATCTCTAACTCCCCTAGGGGCCAGGTTAACTTTGTATCTAGTAATGTTTTTAGTCTAGTAATTTGTGCCTTTATAGTAGCTCTGTTCTTTTTAAACTTACGTATTTCTTGTTCCATGTTGGTAGCTGTCACTTGTTCATTAACCATTTTTACCTCGTCGCCACTGATAAATCTTTACTTATAAGAATAAGTTAGATAAAATAAACACTTAAATCACATTTTAATTAATCACTGAATTATATACAAAACAAGCAATTGACAGTTGGTTGTCAATATAAATATAAACAAGTAAACATAAACAAATACATATTAGAGAGTGTGGTAGTATGGAACTGATTCGAATCCCAGTGAGGCCAAAGTTAAATAATATTAAATGTGCGCAGACAGTTATGGAACCATTTGTGGGCTTGTTTCACAAACCATCCAAATATATTCATCTATAAATCAAAAGTGCTACACTTGAGTACAGACACTGACTGAGCCAATGCAAATGTGTGTATGGGATAGTAGAATACCTTAAAAACATCATAGAACGACAAATTATTACTTACCTTTGACTAAACTAAAAGAACCTTAATTAGCGAGAAAAATGGCAACGTACTCGAATACCTGCCGACAAACTGACCTTAAACATACTTACATGGCAACCGTACCTTGGACGGAGCACAAAGCGGGCAAGCTACCCGAAAAATCCTTAAACAAAAGATAGTTCCTTCACCTCTCCTACTAGATCAATCCTGGGCAAATAGCGATGCCGATAAAGCGAGCTTTTCACCCATTTCTTCTCCGAACAGTTTACTCCTCATACTGACATCTATGACCAAATCCAATTCAATAATATATTACAGATATTTTTGTGCCTCTTCAACTATCTCCTCCCCAAAAAGCGTTTAATCAATCCGATATTTAATACATTATAAGCATCTCAAAAATAAAGCTCCTGGCTATGACCTTATATCATCTCCTATATACTTAAAAACCTCACCCGAAAATTAATCCTTTATCTTTTGTCTATATACAACTCAGTCCTTAATGTAACCCACTTTTCTTCACTTTCGAGATTTGCCAAAATCATAATGATCCACTAACCCTCCAAACATTCGCACTTACTTAATTCCTATTGTACTATTAGTCTTCTTCCTCTGATGGGGAATTAATCTTATAATAACATTTTTCAAAACACTCCTAATTCACTATGTTTTCCCTTCACTCCAGAGTCCAAGAGTGTCACAGAGTTGTAGCTTGAGCGCTTCCTTTATTGAATAGAAAATGTGCTGCTCGGCGGTTTTCCTAAATGAAACACATACTTTTGTTTTTATTTAATACCAAAGTTTGGCACGCCGCGCCAGCTTGATTTGAAAGCTTAAGGTCATCCTTCCTTTCCTTTACTGCCTGATCCAAAAATTCTTCCTAGAAAATGTTTTTTTACCATTTGTCCTACAACCCCCTCTTTTTTTACCATTTGTTCCCACTTCCTCAATTTCGCCTTTACAACCAGGTGTACACCAGGGAAGCATCCTAGGTCCAATCTTGTTTTCACCATTTTAACATCCGACATCCCTGAACAACCTAAGACCATTTTAGGATCCAGATGTTAAATAATCATAATAATATATTATCTAGAGTAGCTTCTGACCAAGTTCAGGAACACCTCTTACTTCTAGAAACTTGGTTCAAGAAGTGGAAAATCAAAATTAGTAGAAAATAAAGTTTCATATATGTGCTATATGTAAAACAGTAACCCAAAACCAAACTCCTATCCCACACTCTAGTTCCGTCCGCTACCTTGGATTACACCTGGACCGGCGTTGGACCTGGGCACACCACAAAAAACTTAAACGACAAGACTGCAAAAAAATTCACAGAACTTTTTAAAAAAAAGTTACACAGAATGTTACAGAGACTTCTACACCATATGTCTAAACTCAGCACACAGAACGAATTACTCTTAATAACAACATAATTAAGCCTACATGGCCATACGGTATCAAACTCTGGGGTTGTAATAAAAATAATAATAATGGTTGTTTATTGAATTGCTTTCAAAATAACAAAAAAAATATAAAAACGACAAAAAGCTTGGCTATAAGCCGTCAGCTGGAGTTGGAAGCAGATATAACATGATACATATCATCATTAATACGCTTACATACAAAATATAAAAAATTAAAATAATAACCAGTGTAGGTAACATTTAAAGTATTTGCTAAACACGTAAATAACTCTTTTATAATTCTATCTTAAAGTTATTAAAATAAATAATAAATTTAAGTGATAAAATTGTAACAAATTATCTAGTGAGATAAATAATAAGATAAAATAAATAAATAATTATGATCATATTTTAATAATACATTATTTCGTATACTCAATACACTCACAAAAACACATACATACAACATTACGCAGACATGTATACATGCAGTAATAATGCTATTTACATCATAGTAATTTCAGAATAATAAATAATAACGAAAGAAGTATAATATATGTAATATTAGCCCTGTAGTGAGCTTTATCAAAGCGACCACTACCCGCTCTCAATCACTACGGGGCCGCCACCCATACGTCTCAAGACCCGTATGGGACCTACGACGAGCCGACTGGGAGGCTTATCAAGCGGGCTGCGTCCTACCAGAACTAACTGGAGACGTGGATGCAGATACATCCAATTTCTGCATCGCTCTCCATGAAGCAGCGAGGACAGCCGTTCCACGGAAATGGGTCGGAGGGACCAGCAAACATAGCCGTTCCGTCCCATGGTGGAACGATGACTGTAAACGGGCGAACAGGGCCAAGAAACGGGCCCTTAATAAATTCAAGAGACAGCCTTCAGACGAAAACCTTATAACGCTAAAGAGATGCCGGGCCGTTGAACGACGCATAACACGAAAGGCCAAGAGGGATTCATGGCGGGCCTATGTGTCTACTCTCACGGCGTCAACACCGGCATCGGAAATATGGAATAAGGTGAAGGCTGTCACAGGCAAGCATCGCCCTTCGCCGAGTCCCATGCTAAAGGTCGATGGTCAGGTATACACCAGCGAGTTGGAGGTGGCGAACATCTTTGTTAAGCACTACGCCGCCGCCTCCTCAACTCTAGCTTATTCAGAGAGGTTCCAAAGGTTGAAAAGGGAGGCGGAGGAAGTCAATCTAGTTCCGGACTTATCGCTAAATCAAGGGGTTGATTCCCCTTTCACGCGTCCGGAACTAGATCGAGCATTGTCTCGATCAAAAGACTCCGCCTCGGGCATAGATGACATCCCCTATGCCCTCCTGAGGAACCTCGCTGAGCGGGGAAAGTTCGCCCTGCTCAAACTCTTTAATAAAATTTGGGCTACTGGTGTATACCCAAAAAGCTGGCGAGAGGCCATAGTCGTCCCTCTCCCAAAGGAGGGAAAGGACCACAATAGTCCCAACGGCTATCGACCTATCTCCCTGACATGTTGTATGGCAAAGCTAATGGAATCCATTGAGAATTACAGACTGAACTGGTACCTCGAGCGTCATCAGCTTCTGGCTCCCAGTCAGGCGGGGTATCGAAGGCATCATTCGACAGTCGATCAGCTTGCTCTCCTCGAAAAGTCAATTCAAGACGCTTTTCTGAGGAGAGATCATGTGATCGGCGTCTTTTTCGACCTTGAAAAGGCCTTCGACACCGCCTGGCGTTTTAACATTATAAGGCGCCTACACGCTTGGGGTATTCAGGGAAGGATGTTCGCTTTCATCAGTGGATTCCTGACGGAAAGAGTGTTCAGGGTCAGAGTAGGAACAACGCTCTCTGACCCGGAAATTCAAGAAAATGGAACACCACAGGGGTCCGTCCTGAGTGCAACGTTCTTCTCGGTCGCCGCCAATGACATAGTTTCCAGCATCCCGCCCGAGGTCAAAGCATCACAATACGTGGATGACCTCGGGCTCTTTTTGGCGGGTTTCGACCGGGAAGAAGTCAGGGAGAAGATGCAAGCGGCAATCGACGCGGTGGCGGGGAAAACCGAAGACATCGGCTTTCGCTTCTCCCCCACCAAGACGATATGCGTACACTTCTGCCGCTTGCGAAGGGAACACGTAGCACCCGAGCTGTTCCTTCATGGGGCTCGGCTGGAGTACAAGGACTCAGCCAACTTTCTCGGACTGATCCTCGACTCCCAGCTGAGATGGAAAGCACATATATCGGATCTGGTTCAGCGCTGCAAAAAGGACATACATATTATTAAAGTCCTTGCTCATCTTAGATGGGGCGCGGACCGGACCACGTTAATTAGAAATTTATGCACACTGGTCCGGTCCAAAATGGACTACGGCAGTGGAGTTTACGGCTCAGCGCGGAGGTCCTGGCTCCTGCCTCTAGACAGGGTCTTTCATCATGGATTAAGGCTTGCTCTCGGCGCTTTTCCAACCACCAACGCTCTGGCTCTTCACGTCGAGGCCGGAGTGTTGCCAATGCCATATCGCCGGGAGCAGATAACCCTGTCCTTCGCCGAGGCAGTGAGAGCCAAGGTAGGACACTTCCTGCACGAGGAATTTTTTGGAGAGAATGCGCTGAGCCCCGAGTACGAATGGCTAAGTACGCGGACTCGGCCACTGCCGGTAAGAGCTCGTGAGCTGAGACAGAGGTCCGGAATCCCAGAGAACGAGGTGATCAGTTGGGTCACCCCAGAGCTACCCCAATGGGAGGGGCCGGACCTCGCGTTCCATCTTCGGCTTGCCAGACTGCCTCGAGAGACAACTTCTCAGGCAGAGTACGAGCAAGGACTCTTCGAGATCCTAGCCCGGTACCAGGGTCGTAGGGTCTTCTATACGGATGGCTCCAAATCAAGAGAGGGGACGGGGTGCGCCCTGCACTCAAGAACGGAGACAAGATCCTGGTCTTTGTCTCCGGTTGCAGGTGTGTACACCGCCGAGCTTCGAGCCATCGAGAAGACCCTTGAACTGTGCGTGGAGAACGTCAACCAGAGCGTAGTCATTTGTTCCGACTCGCTCTCCGTTCTCCACGCCCTGCAAGACAAGTTCAGCAACGACCCAGTCATAGTTAAAATTTACAGCCACGCACGAAACCTAAGCTTATCAGAGAAGTGCGTGGCTTTAGTGTGGGTACCAGGGCATGTCGGCATCGCAGGCAACGAGGCGGCCGATGAAGCCTCCAAGCGTGGGGCCGCGGCGGAGGTGGTGGACCTAGCTCCCGTCCGGCTAGACGATGCCAAGACGGCAGTTGTCAACGCCGTCTGGCGTAGCTGGCAATCAGCCTGGGAGCAGGTCCCCACCCAGCTAAGAAGAATCCAAACTAAAGTGAGGACGACGCAAGCAGATATAACTCTATCAAGAAGAGAAAGTGTCGTCCTCACGCGCTTGAGAAGCGGCCACACGCAGCTGACGCATGGGCACCTCTTAATTAATGAGCGTGCCCCTCGATGCCGGCACTGCGGGATCGCAGCGCTGACGGTGAGTCACATAATCGAAGAATGCGACTCACTAGCAGATCTGAGGACGGAGTGCCAGGTCCCAGCGAACCTGGCCAATGCCTTAGCTGAGGAGTCGAACGTTCAGCCAGTCCTGACATTTTTTAGAAGAGCAGGACTCTATGAACTTGTGTAACACCTCAGCAGAGCATAGGTAGTTAGGGTTTCGTTTTTGTCCATTTATTGTGTTTTAGGTTAGGATAGGATCTGCTACCACCATCCCCGGCTATATATTTCGTCCGGCAGTGATTATGGGTTCCCAAGGGCCACTCTAGGCAGTAGGGAGGCAGATTCCTTAATTTTATTTATTTATTTGCATATTTATTTATTTATTTATTTTAATTTAGTTTTAGGTAATTAGTCTATAGAAATTTTAACCTTAGTTTTTAGTACCGGTCTCCGTTACCGTCTGCCCCGTTTATATGTTCCACGCGGCAGACAGACGGGTTTCCTTTCCATTGTATCCAGAGTGGAGGGAAGGCGGTGACCGGATATTGTGATATTAGTATTAGGTTTAGCATATAGGAACAATACTAGTTACCATTTATTATATTAATGTTAGGATTAGTAATATGTGATATTAGGTCAGTATTAATTTATTTATTCAGCTGTGATACTAGGTTAGGTAAATTTTAATCTTAGTTTATATATTTAGATTAGGACTGGTTTCGCTACCACTCTCCCCGGCTATATTTTTCGTCCGGCAGGAAGAGTGGGTTCCTTTTGTGATTCATTCACAAAGGAGGCGAGATCAGGAAGCTTTGTGATACTAGGATTAGGTTTATCTGTGATACTAGGATTAGTCTTTTAATGTCTTTGTCTCAGCTAGCATAGGACTGTCCTCATTGCCATCTGCCCCTCGCTTACTACTTGCTCTCGGGGTAGATGGGTTCCCTTGTAGCTAATTCTGGGCACAGGGAGGTGAGGACAGTAGTAAAGTCTTCGCTGAGAGCTAACCTACGTCCGCTTGACAGGTGCTCTTTGGATATTGTAGCACCCCCCGGCAGTCCATCAGCTGACAGCCGGTCGTAAGCGTGGCTGCCTCGTTGGTTCTTAGGGTTCTCTGGGGTCACGCCTCCCTGGGAGTGGTTGCCGGGAGCGAAGGTAAACTTGACGGAGGCAGGGGAACCGGGTCGAATGGTAATCATATTGGGGGATGGCTGCTTCTGGGGGGGGGGGGGGGGGGGCCTTGGGAGTCGCGGGGTGGTCTTTGGTCTCGGCCGGTCGAATAACCAAAGGTCAGCACCGGCATCGATGGACTGCAACCCTCCTCCCTCAGACAGGTGCTAAGGAACCAGGAGGACTAAGGGGGGTGATGGAAAAGGGTCCTCCCCTACAGACACTAAAGCTTTCTTAGTGGAGTAGCAATAGTGGAGGACCGACAAACTGTCCCGGCGCCAATAGCCGATTAATAATCGGCTGACGCGCCTTTGGGGGAAGGGAGACGGGTTTAGTCGGTAGGGCTGCATTGCAAACACCAGCGAGTCCGACACTCCACATACCGTGAAATACGTATGTGGGTTAGGGTGGGTCGAAAAAACACTTTTTTCGAGATCGTAACCACCGTACCTCTAAAAACTTGCCATTTCATGAGAAAACCCCGAGGAAAAAATTTTAGCCAAATCGGGCCCCCCCTAGGTCTCCCGCTGGGGGGTCAAAGTTTTGAAATTTTTGAAAAAACACGATTTAAACTCATTTTTTGTGCTTTTTTACTATGTTAGTCATTTTTAATCTATGTTTAAGGCATGTTTCTATAATCTACAATTGTTTCTGTATAAGAAAATGCCTTTATGTGATAAAAAATAAATAATAAGATGTAACATAACAAATGACATATATAATAATTGTGGTAAAAACCCAAAACGTCAAATTAAACTATTTTTCAATTTTAGGTTGCCTCTCCTAGCTTATTTTTGACTTATAATGCTACAAATCAAAAACAATTATCAAAACTTACCACAAGAAGGTATTTGCAATTCGAGTTCCACCAAATAACCCCCCCCCCCCCCCCCGATTTGTATTGAAAAGTTAAATGTTGAACTTTCAATTAGTGCTAATTAAATTTGAGAATTTTATCATTATATACAACTTAATACACACTATTTGTTTTAAACTACTATAGCAATATATACAATACTAATATTTTACTTTTATATTAAACAAATTAATACTTAAATTTTAACGAAGTTATATACAAATTTAAAATAATATGTCTGATTAAATTTTTTATAATCTAAACGGAAAAATCTTTATTACTCTCGAATTTAGACATTTTTCCCCTATTGTCTAATGTCAATCAAAAATGTGATCAAAATTTGGTTAAAAGCCTCAATTCAATACAGAATCAACTGTGATTAATCGTATATTAAAGTATCATAAAGAATACTAACAGTTGAAGAAATGGGCTTTGAAAAAAATAAAATAAAAAAATACATTCAATGTGGTTAATGTTAAAATAAAATAATTCATTGAAGAATCGAAGAAATTATTTTGTAAGTATATGTTCCTGCAAATATAAGGATTTTTCTCGTTGTAATTGCAGTAAGGAGAAAAGAGTGCCTTTAAATGAGCGTGCTTTTTTAACATATCAGAGCACATCATGAAGTATGGTCATGGGAACAATTGATGGAAGGACTTCAAATCATTGAGAAAAGAGCTTTAAGAAATGAGAGAGATCTCAAAACAGTTAGAGCAAAAGTCGAGGAAAATCTAGATGACACAGGAAGACCGCTTACTTCATCTGAAACTACAGCAACAAGTGCCACTGATTCAGAGTTAGAGGTCAATATAAGAAAAGGTCAAAATATCCGGCAAATAAGTAACCAAATGAGAATACCTCTTCCGACTCTGGCAGAGGTCACTGTAAAAACGGGTGTTTCTAACAGAGCAGCTGCGATGATAGCCTCCGCTAACCTTGCTGACGTAGGCATTTAAGACTCTTCACCATCATGTGTGATAGATCAGTGGTTCTTAACCGGGGGGCCGCGACCCCCCAGGGGGCCTCGAAAGGTAGTTAGGTACTAGGTATATTATATTTGGAGATTTTAAGGGGGCCGTGGTTACCAAAAGGTTAAGAACCACTGTGATAGATCACAGTAAAGTTCGCAGGGAGAAGCAAGTCAAATATATTGAATAAAAAAAATCGAAGGAAAAACATAAATTACTTTGAACGGACTATACTTAGATGGCACAAAGGGCGAATCAGTGGAACTTACAAAGAAAGGTACAAAGATCCATAAAACAATTGAGAAAGAGGAAAATTTTGTACTCCTCCAAGAACCAGGATCTAAATATTTGGACTTGGTAACTCCGTTAAGTGGAACTGCTGAAAGTTCAGTGTCTTTAATCTTTAATTGTTTAAAAGAAAAAATATTAAATGTTCAGATTTGTTGGTATTTGGCTGCGATGGAACCAATTTAAATACTGGAATAAGAAGAGGTGCCATATAAGACTTGCAGAATGCAGACTAGGAAGATTTCTACAGTAGTTAATATGCCAACTTCATAGCGATGAATTGCCACTTCGGCATCTAATACAGCATTTGGATGGCAAGACTAAAGGTCCATATATGTATTCCGGGCCAATAGATATAGATATTGAAGTAAGAAAGTATGGATGGAATAAAGTTCTTACTGCATGTAACAGGAATTTTGAAAACAAAGGCATCAAAATTCCTAAAACATTTCCAATTTTCAAATTCAAATTTCCTTTTGATGCCTCAAACTACGTTAATATGATTGACCGGAGCATTATAAAAATGACTGAACCACCGCTGACAAGAGTCATTTCTACAGATGAGGTCACAGCAGCAGCAGTATTAGACGGTCGAATGCCTCAAACTAATTTAAATTATCCTAGTCATACTCAGGCTGTTGAGCGCTGTGTAAAGCTGGTTACAAAAGCTTCCAGTGAAATTCATAAAACAGAGGATCGTTATTTCTTATTCTCCAGACATTAAACAATAGGGGAAAAAATGCCTAAATTCGAGAGTAAAAAAGATTTTTCCGTTAAGATTATAAAAAATTTAATCAGACATATTATTTTAATTTTGTAATTATAATTTGTATAATATATAAGTTAAATATAAGTATTGTATATATTGCTATAGTAGTTTAAAACAAAATAGTTTGTATTTAGTTGTAAGTAATGATAAAATTCTCAAATTTAGTTTGCACTAATTGAATTTTCCAAAATCAGTGGGGGGGGGGGGGGGGGGGGGGTTATTTGGTGGAACTCGAATTGCAAATACCTTCTTGTGGTAAGTTTTGATAATTGTTTTTGATTTGTAGCATTATAAGTCAAAAATAAGCTAGGAGAGGCAACCTAAAATTGAAAAATAGTTTAATTTGACGTTTTGGGTTTTTACCACAATTATTATATATGTCATTTGTTATGTTACATCTTATTATTTATTTTTTATCACATAAAGGCATTTTCTTATACAGAAACAATTGTAGATTATAGAAACATGCCTTAAACATAGATTAAAAATGACTAACATAGTAAAAAAGCACAAAAAATGAGTTTAAATCGTGTTTTTTCAAAAATTTCAAAACTTTGACCCCCCAGCGGGAGACCTAGGGGGGGCCCGATTTGGCTCAAATTTTTTCCTCGGGGTTTTCTCATGAAATGGCAAGTTTTTAGAGGTACGGTGGTTACGATCTCGAAAAAAGTGTTTTTTCGACCCACCCTAATGTGGGTTAGGTCGTAAAATGACTTCCAACTCCCTTCCATATAAAAAAAATAAAAATAAAAAAATAACGAAAGAAACAAACAAATAAACTAATAATAATAAAAACATCAAAAAGCATGGCTAAGCGCCGTCTGCTGCAGTTGTTGGCAGATGTAACTTATTAATTTGATAATACAGGATGGGGCGAAACAATCAGTGCAGTTTTGAAGGGCTGTGCAGTTTGTTTTATTTGGTTCAGTAGTACACCCCATTTGTTTACTCAAGTTTTAAAGATCACATCAGCAAGATGATGACCTCCAGCCGTGATGCACCGATGGAGGTGATTCCTGAAGCTTTCAGCCGCCTTTTGACATATATTGACGGGAATAGCGGCGATTTCCTCGCTAATTCGGGTCTTCAGTTCTTCCAAAGTGTGAGGACGATGGACGATGTTTGAACACCTTTTCCTTGAGGTAGCCCCAAAGGAAAAAATCGCAAATACTCAAATCCGGTGAATTTGCGGGCCACCCCAGGTCACCCCTAAGCGAGACGAGGCGCGCAAGAACGGCCGTTTTCGAAAAACATGCGGGCGGACACAATGAGACCCCTCCCAGGTTCCTATCCCAACCACAAGGGATGCAGTCACCCTTCCAAACTGCACTGTTTGTTTTGCCCCACCCTGTATTATGTCACCATTACATACTACATATTTTTTTTTTTTTTTTTTTTTTTTTTTTTTTTTTAAAGAGTAATAATAAATATAATATGCTAATAAATAACGTAAATCTCTCTTAATAGTAAAATAAAATAAACAATGCAATTCAACAAATAATTGATAATGATAATATTTTAACAATACCTTAAATTTATATACACACATACATACATATATGAATTTTAAATTAGTTAATTTATTTAGCTATCTCCCTTCCTTTTTTATTTTAATAATTAGAAATTTAATTTAAGTTTTAGGTACATTATTTTACAAATGAAATATATTATATATTCATTATATTATATATTTTATAATATTATAGTGGCTAGTTTTAGCCAGCCTTTACAACCATTTAATAAATTCAGCACCTCATCTCTTGGTATATATTGCTCACCTAGGTATCTATGCCTTATGTTTCTAAGCTCAGTGCAGTTTCCTATGAAGTGAATTACGTCTTCTCTTCTATTCTCCCTAAAAAATTTCCACAGTTATTATTGTTATATCTCATCTATGGTTTTGAATTTAGATTGATAATTTCCCTACTAGCTAGCAATATTATTCTCTGGGAGTCGTAGTTGGCGGTGTCATTATCGTCTAAATATTTATATATTAAATGCTACTAGGCCTGGTTTATTCTCTCATTGCAATCATTTTAGAAATTACTTTCTGTCCTTTACAACTCTGGGGTTGTACCAAGCGTTCCAATTCCTATCGTATCCAGTCCCTACAGTCCAAAATCCTAAAAAGAATAGTCCACGCTCCTTTCTATGTTTTTAACTTCACCCTTCACAACGACCTTAAAGGCCCTTTCGTCCATGACCATATCCCAATACAAATCCTTCCACGACTCCCTATCCCAACACCCCAATCCTTTAAGCCACAACCTAAAATTACCATTCCTTCCAAGAAATCAATGCTTAACTTCAAAATAAATGTAATAATTCAAGCTAGTATCTGTGAGTACTGTTAATGGAAAGTTTCTCACTTTAAGTCAATCAAGTCTTTATAAAAACATACAACAATATTGCTTATAACATGAAATTGTGTAGTGCAATTTTCTAATAAAAACTAAAAATAATTCCTGTCAAGTAACTTGCCAGCAAGTTACTAAAAGGGTTTCTTCGGTCATAAAACTTCATAAATAGAACATTATTAAAAAAAATAAAAAAATAAATAAAATATGTATAAAAAGTTGCACTTTTGAGAAGCAAGGTGTGCATAAATTATCCTTTAGTATCTTAGGTATGCACTTATTTGGTTCAGGACCTTTCCTAATAGCGGGGGGGGGGACAATTGTATGTTTTGTTTTCATTTTTCGGGGGTAAAATGGCCGCCATTTTGGAAACGCTGTATATATTTTTGAACCAAATTTCAATACCTATAAAATGATACCCAACTTTTAATTCGAAAAATAAAAATTATGGGTTTCTAGTTACGACCTAAAATTTCTACAATTTGACTTTTTTTATATCAACTCCCGGAAATATTATTGGACCACAGAGATGTTCATTTTTGTATTTTTGATTTACTTTTAGGACCTTTCCTAATGGGGTAGCGCAGACATTTTTTTAGCGATTTGTTTTAATTTTTTTCGGGGGTATAATGGCCGCCATTTTTGAAACGCGATAAATATTTGTAATCCAAATTTTAATACCTTTAAAATAATACCCAACTTTAAAATTACAAAAAATATAAAATATTGCGATCAATTTGCAATTGATCGCTGATCGCAGAAATTGTGAGTGTTTAAGTCCGCAATAGTTTTTCTGTTTTCGGGCAAAGAAGTTTAACTTATATACAAAATTTCAAATCTCTAGCTGCAGTAGGTCGGGAGATATACTCCAAGATGCGACGGACGGACGAACTACCAAAAGCATAAGGGTTTCTAGGATGACCTCGAAACCCTAAAAAGATATTGATACTGCATTCCTATCCCATAATATTGATTTATTTTGCAACATGATTAAAAAGTGTTCAACTGGTAATTTGTTAACATGGTGTTTTCGATTATCAGAGAAACCAAATTTATTTTCATTAATATTGGACTATAGTATACAACCATTTTTTAATTTAAATAGTCGGAACTATTTTCGATAAAAAATATTTTTCACGACTTATTAAGTTTTTGAGATAGTGCCCCTAAATTTATAGCTGATATTTATTTCTCGATTTCTCTTCGAGAATTGATTTTTCTGTACATGTACGCCAAATTTAACCGAAGTCGGCCCATTAATTTAGGTCAAGGTGTATGGAGACGAAAGACAAAACTAATTTTTGGACTTAGGGAACCTTTAAACGTCTAAATCCAACGAAATCTCAAAATCGAATTTTCGATATGAGGATGTAAAAAACCGCGAGAATTAAATATCAGTGTTTTAATTCTTTTATAAGATGCCCTGTTATTATAGTATTATGGTTAGAGTGAAGGGAAAAATGTCCTGTACCGAATGCATTGCATGTATGTTAAGAGGGTTCAGCATACCTTTAGCGCCGTTATTTGATTCCAAACCACTATTATACAGAAGCATTTATATTTATGCTTAGTGAATAACTTATAGTGCTAGGTAAGGCGTAATTGAATTAAATGTAAATTAATAAAATGTTTAATGAGAATGCGTAGTCAAGTTTGTTTTATGAATTAATTGAGTAAACAAATGTATGTATAGCATAAATACAAGAAGTAAAACGATATTTCTCTATTAATAAACATTTTCACTTCAATGACAAATCTCCACATTTGAGTTCATTGCATAAACCATTGATTCTAATTGTATAAATGCCTTTTCACCATTACCTAAACAAATACCCTAACAGTAAATATTAAAATTAATTATAACTGAAAGAATTCTTTTTTTAAAAGGTAAACGAAAACCCCAGAAATTAACAAATTAAATTGAACTAACTAAAAATGTTTATTATCTAAAATATGTTTTGGGTTAATAGGCAAAACCAAGGACCAATTATTTTCCAGAGTTCGTCAGCCATTAATGCACTAGTATTCCGTTAGTACCCAACCCAAAAATTTGAAATTTTGCAGTTAAGTTATGTGTATTAATCCACCTAAAAAAACATTGTTTGCAGTTTAAGTGGTTGAGATTTTATTTTTAAAATCAAGAGGTTGATTTAAAGAGGAGGATGCCCTGGGTACACATATTATATGGTTTAGTTTATTTTTACCAATTTATCAATGTGGCGCATGTGTCCCACCTCTACTTAATTAATAATTTAACGAAAAAATCTTTAAAATAAAAATGTATTCTTTTAAAAAAAGTTTTAAAATTTGATAAGTTTCATTAATTAAATTAATTTCAGAGTAGTTTCATTGCGTTTAGAAAATAAAAATGAAGTTAACAGTTTTTTTTGCGTCTTTTTAATAAATAGATTATATTTTGTAGCTAAAACAAACTTTTAAAATACAGCCACCTTGAAATGGCAGGGCCGATTATGTCGGTTAACGAACTCGTCCAATTTGTAAAATTGCCTACTGATCCTTTATCTGTGCTGAAATGCAACTTTATTTCTTTATGAAACGTTACTCTGACATTTATATCTATAATGTTGTATACAATTATTTCACTAATAAGTTATAACAAACATTAACTAGGATTTAAATTTTCGAGGTATTCGATTATTATAATAAATCATCAAATTAATAACATTTAAAAAAAATTAAC